>OZ035993.1:600000-1099904 GCA_964035005.1 Erebia palarica
CAGAAGATACGCGGTCGCCCTGCCGTGTTATTATTAAACGACGTAGCATAAATAAAATCTTTGGTCACCCCCAGAACTCATACTACTATCTCCTTCGCCGCTACCTGGAGAGCGTATACCCAGGCTGCGAAGCCAAGTCCACGTTCCTCAAGCTCATCCAGAAGATTCTGGAGCTGAGGAAGTTCGCCGAGGAGGTCACAGGGGTCTACCTCGACGTGCACCCCATAGAACCCCTCCTCATGGAGATATTCGACCTTAAGCACCACGCTGCCTGACGATTTCACCCCACTTCACCCGGCTAACACAATTCACCTGCCAAGTTATATGGGACTCGTGTTTATATATTAACAAGTGAACTTAATTTAACGAATAAAAAAATACGACTGCCCTGCCATATTATTTTTGGAGTTTACCTCCATAAGAAGCGGTTTGCTTAAATAGCCCTTGGAATCTTATTCACATTTTTATTAAATCATATTTTTTTGTGAATCACTGGATATTGAACTATAGTGTTATATATTTTTGGAATCTACTCGTCATTTTCTATATGATGATTATATAGTAAAAATTATTTCGATTTTTTTTTCAAATTTAGTCTTTAATGCGGGTCCATGGTCATCCCATTTTTTTTTAATTTTACTAACCTATGTCACCCGGAATAAGCTAAGGATTCTAAGGATACGTCATTTATCAAAATCGGTTCAGGCGTATAGAAGTTATGGTGGAATATACAAACTCACATACATAAATACATACATGAACCCTGAAAACAATATACTCCTTTTTTCAGGCAGTGGTATAAAAATAGGACGTGTTTGAACTGTTCGTGTTGTTTTAGTTTCAGAGAGTTGATTTTTTAATGGATATCCAGTACAATAGGGGTCATGCCTATATCAAAAATAAATTATTTCTAACTGATTATTAAATAGGGGGTCTTCCAAAAGACCTAAACCTTCACATCCTCGGTTAGTTTTAGGTTTGATAACCATTTTAAAATGCAGATTGAAGAAAAAAAAAGTGCGTTGAAATTTGATGACGTCACTATTGTGAATTTCATACAACTTGCATACTAGAAGCGCGTTTTTAAGTTTTATAAAGAGTTGCTGATTTGATTGAGTTGTCATCATCCCTATTGGGTATTTGACAACTAGTCAAATCAGCAACTTTTTTTTCAAACGTCAAAACGCGTGCTCAGTATGGATTTTGTATGAAATTTTAAGTTGTGACGTCATCAAAGTTCGACGCACTTTTTTTACTTTAATCGATATTTTAAAATGGTTATTCAAAATAAAACTAGCAGGGGACGTGGATATTACGACTTTTGGGAGACCCTTTATTTAATAGTCATTAAAAAATAATTTATCTCGCTAGAAGTCAAATACCCAATTATATAGGTCAAAACAAATTTTACTATGAGAATGCCTTTAAACTATTTAAAAATATAATATGTTTGCCACCGAGCTTGCCTGGTAGCAAGTTTTGTGATGTGTTGATATTTTATGTTATTGTGTATAATATTTCATTTCAAAAGTTCAATGCAAAATGTTCGTAGGCGAGAAGATTTATGTACTCGCTTCGCTCGTGTTTAGTGTATGGATTTTCAGTCTCGCGATAGACAAAAATTCAATTCCGAGTCAGCCCCTACTATAAACTATGAAAAATACAATTTTCGAGCTGTATATAAGTCACTTTTAGGTCACTTCTTACAGTCCCACAAACTTATCTGGCACGGCGGCCAAAATTGGAACAAATTTTTATGCCTGTTTAGTTTTTTTTTTAAGTTTTTTTTATATCTAGCTGTCACCGGGTTAGTTAAACTTGTGCGACTGTACTAGATTTAAGATTTATGATCGATTTATTAGTCATTTTTGGCAATTTATTTTTAATTCATTGGAAATGGGGCAGAGCTAAATAGAATAGTAAAAGCTAATAACAATACGGGTGAAGTACATTTCCTGGTGTATGGAATAATATGATCAAAATATGGCCATTTTTATTGTAATGTTAGTATTGTTTAGGATTTGTTACATTACTCACGTGAGGCTTGAAGGGGGGTGTATTTATTTCATATTCTGAAAATTTGATTACTTGTACTACTAAAGGACACGTGATTTTGGGTACGGGGGTTTAGTGTAAACCTCATATAAAATAGCTCAATTGATAGTATGATTAAAGATAACTGAATTGTTGTTAAAAAATAAATAGATATATTATAAACTTTTTATGATGATTTTAAAACTAGCTAACTAGCGGCTGCCTACGGCTTTGCTCCCGTAGGAATTTTGAAATGTGGCCTAATTCCTTGTCTGCATTATAAAGGTAGTGTGTATGAATATCTTGGCCTACCCACCGTTTCGCCATTTTGTTTTTTTCTCGAAATAGCGGCCATTCATGAAACCTGTATTAATCAACAGCTGACATAAATACCAGCGGGTATTTTATAAGACAATATCTTTGAAACCGTCAGGTTTCCTAGATATAAACTATCAAAGTATTACTTTGATATCTCGGAAACCTTTGATGCTTTAGAAGATTTTGTCTCAAGTAATACTTGTTAGTATTGATGCCAGTTATAGATTAATACAGGTTTTATCGAGTTGTTTTCGGTAAAAGTGCATTCGAATCGTCGAGTGAGTTTACCACTGGTTCGGAATGACATAAAATGGCAAAACGGTAGGTAGACCAAAATATTCAAAACCCAAATCAGCTTTGTAGGTCCAAGGGCTGGGCGGTGATGAGACAGTAAGTAAATCGTCCAGGGCCATACTGCCAACACATAAAGCAATGCTTAAGCAATATCACTCAAAATGACAGTTTGATGTCACGTGCCTTGACGCTCCCAAAATAAGGGTTATAATTCTAAAACACGAAAGTCAACAATAATGAAACAATATGGCTTTAAGCGTTGACAGCATGGCCCCAGGACTTTTACTATATGTATTGATTTTAAAGAAGTAATTGTACAAGTATTAAATACTCTTTTTAGGTTAGGTATCTCCAAAATCGTCTATTAGTCAAGGCAACAAAGCTAGTGGACCCCAACAATAATTCCTCAGGACGAAATTTTACAGTATGATAATGTATCATGAGTTAAACGTATATCATAAATATCCAATTAAAAATCAGAAAGGAAGTAAGGTTTTTATGCTATACCCAATTGTTTAAGCAGGGAGATACATTATCGCGTAAACGCAGTTTAGATTTGATAAAAAATCGGTTTAAATATCGATGTTCTGCATGATTATTTCGTTTGATATTTCGGTTTTGAGTATAAGTATGCTACCTACTATTATTTTTAAAAGAAATCGAATAAATATTCCGCCATAAATATTAAGTTTTACGTATAAATACCCAACTTACGCATTTTTTTTTTGGATATTTTTGTTCAAGTTTTCGTTCATACCATACTACAACCCAGCCAAGTTTCAACGACTGAGGATTTAATGCGGGGGTCTCCATACAACGAACCGCCACGTTGCCTAGACTATAGATTGAATGCCAAAAATCATTCATTTATATTTAAGACTAGCTGATGCCCGTGACTTCGTCCGCGTGGATTGTAGTTTTTTGGTTCCCGCGGGAACTATAATTTTCCGTGATAAAATGTGCTATTCCAGACTATAATCTATCTCTGTGCCATATTTCACCCAGATCCGATCATCTGTTTTGGCGTGATTGAGTAACAGACATCCATCCACACATCCATCCAAACTTTCGCATTCATAATATTTATTTATATTTATTATTTGATTACGTTTAGAAGCACTATTTTATTTTCAACACAAAATTATGCGTATATGATAATATTATAAGAACAGTGATCTTATAGCCTTATTATGTTAAAGCTGCTTCAATCATTGTTACAGTCTCAATTGTTGTAATTTACTTGCTTCAATGGATTCTGTCCAATAACGAGAGAGAATTAAAGTGTCACAAATTTAACTGACCCGGTGCCAAAATTGGAACTAATTTTTATGCCCATTTTTTTTACATAGAAATTAATATGTAGATTCCAACATTGGAACTAATTTTTATGGCCGTTTTTTCCATAGAAATTAATATGTAGAAAAAAAGAGCAACTACTGAGTTTCTTGCCGGCTCTTCTCAGCAAAACTCCTTTCCGAACTGGTGGTAGAGTCAAAACATGACATAACATAAGAGAGACACCTTGTATGTCCTACATGTTTTAAATAAATAAATTGAATAGATATTAGAAACGCTGTCTCCGGGTCATATAACTTTGTCGTACTATAGAGGTGCTTGCGATCTACTGTAGCAATCATTTTTACATATTAAGGCCCCTGGGAGCTTTCTACCATCGCTTAAAGCAGTATTATTTCTAAATGACAGTTTTAAGACACGTACCTTGACGTTCCGAAAATAAGTATTATAATTCTAAAACACGAAAGTCAACAATAATTAAACAATATGGCTTTAAGCCTTGGAAGTATGACCCCTGATGTACACTGTCACAGTCACTTCGAATAATATAGCTTAAGTATTGCTTTATGCGTTGGTAGTATGGCCCGAGCTCTCCTCTTATTGATGAAGGGATGTGAGTAAACTTCCACAAGTCTGATCGATTCGAAATTTGTTATCCCGTTATTTCAATGTAACGGAGTCTTTTTAATTTATACTTTTGTTTATTTGTCATTTAAAAACCATCTTTATTGTTTTTTAGATGATTAATTTTAAGAGATGCCTATATATCATGTTTTTTTCGTACATACAAAATATAATACAAAGAAATTCTTGTTATCAGATGATTATCTCTTAAAAAATCGAAGGTTAACAACGAAAATAGCGATTCATTAATGTTTATGGTCACGATTATGATTAACGATGAGTTAATTGGTCACGATTATGATTAAATTTGAGAAAAATAGCCAGATTTATGCTTTGAAGTGAGATATTTTGTCATAATTGGGTATTTGACATCCAGTCAAATCAGCAACTTTTTTTTCAAACGTCAAAACGCGCGCTTAATATGGATTTTGTATGAAATTTTAAGTTGTGACGTCATCAAAGTTCGACGCACTTTTTTTACTTTAATGGATAGTTTAAAATGGTTATTCAAAATAAAACTAGCAGGGGACGTGGATATTACGACTTTTGGGAGATCCTCTATTTAATAATCACTAAAAAAAAAAAAAATTCACTAGTAGTCAAATACCCAATTGTGATTACAGTCATTGGTCAGAATTAGCTGTCGATAATGTCGCTATTTTCATAATGCTCAGAAAAATAAGTTTAGTTCCCATTTTTATGAAATGGGAACGTATGTTATATTTTTGACACATTCTAAAATTGTAAATACATATTATAATGTAAGTTGATAGTAATTATTGTTATAGGAACAATCATGCAAAAAACTATTTTTATAGAAAAAAAATCTTTTTGTTAATATATTTTAGAATAGGTGCAATAATGTATTTTAAATCCTAAATATAATAGATTGTTATATAAATGACGTCTTTTATTTACTTTTATCTGAAAAATTAAAAGGCAATAGGTACATATTTCAGAAATAATATATTAATTAATTCCCGTAACTTCTTGAATCAACTAAACACTGAACACACATGGCTTATCAACATAATATAACAATATTTTGTGTGCTATGTAAAATTTTATTAGTAAGTATTAAATTAAAGAACAGAAAAAGAATAACAAAGAACAAAATGAACAAAAACAAATATTCGAAGAAAACAATAACCATTAATAAAGTATTTTGCAGAATTTATGCATCTTTAAAACAGTAAGTTACTAATTAATACATATTTTGTGCCTTTCTAAATTACCTAAAATTAAAAAGAAGTTGCGTCAAATCTATGCATACTCCATGAAATTATTAATTAATGGTTACTAGGTAAATCCCTACTATAACAAATTGCAAAACGAATGCATAAGTGTGCTGTGCATTCGTCCACTTCCATCTAATATAAAAGTTTCATCATTTATGCATCCTTATTAATCCCTAATGCCAATTTCATTTCTAGAGAGTAATTTTCTTCGATGCGTTTGAAGTTTTTATCGTTTTCATTTCCTGCATTAATTGCATCTATGTCATCGACACAATCTTCGAATATTTCATCGTCCGCTGAAATATCTGCGCGAACTTCAATACTTTTAGTACTATCATCGGTTTCTATATTTTTGTCATCATTGCTGCCTTTGTCTTTGTCATCACGATTTTCTTTCGAGCTTTTATCTGTTTCATTTAATTGATCTTTGGTACTTTTATTATCATCACTAGATTTATCTGTGAAAGCATTATCGTTGTCATCAGATTCTTTGTTTATTGTATCAATATCAATTCTATTAATAAATCTGTCATTGTCAGTGTATTCGTTACAAATTCCAGAATCGTCCGCTTCCGTGCCAACTGGTCTGTCTTCACCATTATCTTCTGTAAATGTGTCTTCTAAAGCTGAACTATCGAGGCTTGGTATTAAAGTAGCTTCCTCGTCGTCTGCTACGGAGTCGTCTGGCGAAGGGACATAGTTTTCATAGAGTCGCGTCCTCCATCTTTGCTCGACGTCTTCTACGTGTGCCTCTAGTACTCTTGATACTTCTGGTAACTAAACGGGCAAAGGTTGACATGTTTAAATATTACAAGCACATAAACTAATGTTATACGTAATACTAGTAATGACACCGTAATAATACCTCCTTTGAGTTTTAATTTACCAGTAGAGGTAAAATAGAGCCTAGTTTTACCTGACTGCATCAGAAATCAGGATAATAATTTTGGGGTGCAAAAAAATTGTTTGGCGTTGCCTAGAGTCTGAACGGGTTGGTAGGTTTCTATATATCGTTAGATTCGTATATTGTGGAAGTAAAACGGTGTTATCACTAAAGAAGCACTAGGACTATGGAGGACGTTACTGAAAATCTATATTTTTTGGGGTAGTCTGTAGCCTAAGCGGATGGAATGATTCGCAGAAGTGAGAAATGAAGGTCAGTTTTTTTTTGGTACAGTTAAAGAAACGACTCTATATCCGTCCGAAAAGACATTGTTCCGTCCCCATACAAAGTTCGCCTAAGAACCAACCGTCATAAAACATTGATTACTGGGTTCAAATTAATACCTTTTTATACTTGAGAGCAGATTAAAACTACGGACACTTGCAAGAAAATTACTTATTACCAAAAATATTTTCAATTTTGAGTTTATTTTAGCCTTCACGATCAATCTACTTGAACAAATAAATATCATCTCTATCTATTTGTAATAGAGCTGTAAACAGTATGTAGATAAGACAAGATTCGCCGTAGTTCATCAAAAACATTACAGATGGCCTTATTAATAATGCAGGTATCGTCATAGTTCATCGAGAACTTCACAGATGGCGTTAAAAATATTAAATTATTGTACTTTCAATAGATGGCGTTGCGAGATTCCGAATACTAGCGCACTTAGCACTTCAAGCAGCTTTTATCTTATTCCTTACGATACAGATCTAGCGCTCAAGCGGTGGTATTGTATATTATTTAAAACTTAAGTAATTGACCTGTGTTTAATAATGCAGAGACGGAAACGTAAAGTAATCAATTTAATACCCATTTACTTATTTTTTAATTAATTTGAAGTGTCCGTTAAATTCTGATATTTGGAATAAAGACTATAAATTAAGCTAAGAATTACTGTATATTTCAAACGTGTGTTGATTCTTAGGCGAATTTGGTCAATGTCCTTTATACTTACATATCGACTATATCGAATATAATCACGCCAAAATGGATATGGATGAAATTCGGCACAGAGATAGATTCTAGTCTAGAATAAAACATAAAAGGTTACTTTTATCCCGAAAAATAAAAGATTTCCCGCGGGAACCAAAAACTAAACCCACGCGAACTGAATCACGGGCATCAGCTATTAAGATCTAAGTTGCACCTGAAGAAGTTTTACTCAACGACCTCAATTTACATAGACGGGCCCTGTCAAACAAAGAATGTGGACCTATTTTGCTAATGCCATCTAGTCTGCAAAGCGGGACAGCGCTATGGTGGGAACAAGGACAGGGCTATACAGGTTAGGAGCGTGCTCTAAAGGTTGGACGCCCAATTTTTTTCTATGAAAGCGCCCATCTAGTACCTACATATATATCGATGGTTTTACTTCAAAACTATACTCACAGTGCATTCATGCTGAAGTTCATCGGATATCTGTTCGATGATAGCGTTCGTCTGGTTATCGACTCGGCTCGCGTGTGACGTCACCACATCTATCTGTCTGTACAGCTCTTGCTCCTCATACTCGAGCGTTTTGTTCAATATCTCTGTGGCCACGGAGTCTTCTATACGTGCGTTTTCATCCATATTCGAATAGTTGACACCTGTGTATAAATAGTCTCGGCAATGAGGCAGTCGGTTGTATGGAGACCCCCGCATTAAATCCTCAGTCGATGAAACTTGGCTAAGTTTTAGTACTTATTGGATAATCCAAAACACAAAAATATCCACCAAAATAAACATCCGGAAGTTAGGTATTTATACCTAAAACTTTATATTTTCTCGATTTCTTTTTAAAATATATACATAGTAGGTAGTATATTTACAGTCAAAACCGAAATATCAAATGAAATAATCATGCAGAACATCGATATTTAAACCGATTTTATTATCAAATCTAAACTGCGTTTACGCGATAAAGTACCTTCCTGCTTTAACAATTGAGTATAGCATAAAAAACCTTACTTCCTTTCTGATTTTTTATTGGATATTTATAATATACGTTTAATTCATGATACTTTATCATACTATAAAGTTTCGTCGCCTGAGGAATTATTGTTGGGGTCAACTAGTTTTATTACCTAGACTAAAAAGGAAACTTCTGTCACTTTTCTAAGACTGAACGGACAATTAGCACAGAACTAGCTTGGATCTTGGAGATGGTTTTTTCTACAAGATCATACCTACTAATAATATGTCAAAGTATGTTTGTTTGTGTGTCCTTCAATCACGCCGCAAGAAAGCAACGGATCGACGTGATTATATCCAAGCAGAAAATTCGCGGGCATCGAATAGTTTGACGATTATTTAACACATCTGTATACTTAAATGCCAGATTTAAAATATTACTCACACGCGTCTGTGTAACTGCCTCGTTGGTCTAGTGGTTAACATGTTTGACTGCGGCCGACGAGATCCCGGGTTCCAGCCCCGGGTCGGACCATTATTAAGTATCGGGTTTTTCTGATTAGAAATTCCCAGTAATAGCCCGGAGTTAGGAAGTTAGCGGTGTTCCACCCCCGTGCCTCGGAGAGCACGTTAAGCCGTCGGCCCCGGTTATTATCACTAACATGATAACAGTCGTTAAAGCCCGCCAACCCGCATTGGAGCAGCGTGGTGGGTCTAAGCTCTAATTCCCTCTCTCCCATGAGTGGAGGCCTGTGCCCAGCAGTGGGACGTTAATGGGCTGTCGTAGCGTCTGTCTAATCTTTTTACCTTTTGTGTGTTATTTCAATTTTAAATGTTTGTCTATTTAATACTGTTCCTTTCATAATACTTACAGCAGAAAGAACAGCACAAGATTTAAAGCTATAATAATTGGTTTTCTTTAGAGATTGTGATAAACATATTAATAAGTAGAAACACTCGCTAACCATTTTATTCTAACTTTATTAGAAATTTACACACAAACACATTAGGTACCGAACCCCCGCTAAGCGCTTCCAATAGCGCCGTCACTGTCGAGAGCTTATAGAGCAGTCAGACCATAGACAGACCATAGACACAGTAAACAGGTTGTATCTCTTTATGCCATAGATGGATCTGTCAATGTCAGTCTAACATAAGTTGCGGCAGGGCGACCGCGTATCTCTGACAGCTATGTAACGATCGCAATCACCTCTGATTGGATACTCTTCCACTATTGGACAAAATCCATTGACGCAGCAACAATACCATCAATTCAGCCAATCACAACAGTTGATACTGTAACAATGATTGATTCAGAAGATGCACGGTCGCCCTGCCGGTTACCTTGTGAAGGGAATCTCTCATCGCCGTACGAGTTGATGGTGTCAATAATACACCTCTTGGCGTTTGAGCGGTCCACGTTGCTCATCAGCTCGTTGGTTGATGAACTGCACATATTGGAGCCGGAGTACTGAGCTGAAGCTTCATTCGCTGGAACATATACTAGTATTTATTTATATACACACGAGTGGGCTTTGTTGCACACAATGTATGAAAACACTCGACTGTATACATTATATATGTCACCGTTAGATTTTAATCTAACTCGCGAAATTCTAAACTGTCGAAATATTAGAATTTAACGCATTATTTTCCGGTAGATTGTAATCTGATAGATATTTAAACCCGATAAAACCTAAGTGCTACTTGATTATTTATGTCGAACCCTAACCTAACCTACAAGAAAGAGACAAGAAAACGTAAATAAAATGAATATTTCAAAAATTTACACTCAGAACATTGAACAGTTTACAATCTTTCGATAGTTTATTATTTCGCGAGTTAGATTATAATCTAACGGTTTTTACAATCTTACGGTGACATATACACACGAGTGGGCTTTGGTGCAGACAATGTGTGAAAACACTTGACATTATATTAGCTGATGCCCGCGACTTCGTATGGATTGAGGTTTTTTGGCTCCCGCCGGAACTATTTTATTTTCCGGAATAAAAGGAAATATAGCCTATGTACTAATCTATCTCTGGATTAAATAATTAGACGAAAAAAAAATGTCATGAAAAAGTTTGCTTTTGTATTTATCAGCATCATATTTACAAGTTCGCGACGACATTTTAAGTTTTTTTATACTTGTACAAAACACATGATCGTTGTTTATCACTCGAGTGCCATGTAGCGGCACTATGTGAACGTAAAAACTCCGATCGCAAAAATAATAGTCCTTTTTGAATTTTTTAACGTATTTTTTTTTATCAATTGGATAGAAAATAAGCTTGAAAACTTAATATCTTATTATGTGTCTATGCATCAACCATTGTTCAGTCTCAATTGTTAGGATTGGCTGAATTTATGATTTTCTTTTTATTATGGCTGAATTTTAAGTGCCTGGTGGGGGATTTTCTTCCCATTCGATCGCGTCAACATTAACTGCGATTTATATGGAATTTTCAAGCTCTAGAATTTTCGACAGCTGGCGTTCAATCAATTCCATACTTGAATTGTACCTAGTTAATTTTCACGCGATCGAGTAAGTAAAATATTCTCACTCGACTCTCAGAGGGGATTGTTATACTGCAGCAATCAATTTCAAGTAATAAGGCCTCTAGTTACGGGTGTCCTGATGAAACTTACCTTCCTTCCTATCTGATCCAATATTGTAACCTCTGCCTTCATGTTCCTTCTCATTACTTTCACGCTTTCTTCCCGTGGTTCCATCATCTTTATTAGATTTGACCGAATATTTCGCAATGTCCTCTTCACCACACTTGGATTTGGCTGTACTGGGTCGGGTTTTGTCTTGTTTTGTTGATTGTTTCATAGGCTCTGGCTCAGTTGTAGAGCTACTCGTATCACTATCGCTTGAAATGTTTACGGAATCCGTATCTGGTGATGATGCTATTAAAGAATTATCTTTATTAGGTAAACTGTAAAGTATTTTGGTTTGGGTTACTAACCCCTTACTTAATTTTTGGGTTAAATCAATGTTAAAATAGTACAGCTGTTATAATCTATCTCTGTGCCAAATTTCATTCAGATCCGTTCAGCCATTCTGGCGTAATTGAGTAACAAACATCCATCCAAAATATCGCATTTATAATTTTAGTATAGATGCGTTACTGTGTCTGTCTGCGATGTTTTCATGGCCAATCTTTAATACACGGAAGTAACATTTCATTTAATGTTAACGGGCGTTTTAAATGAAGACTTAAAATACTACTGAGGAAACCAACAAAGGCAACAAAGTATTCGCATAAGAAGCTTTGCTTGTGTCGGGTATCCCACAATACCTCATGGCTGTTTCATTTCTTTACTAAGTTTTACTTACGGGTTGATTCAATCTTCTCTTCCCCAATCTCGTACTCCACTTCAGTAGGCGTCTGTTTTTCGACGTATTGGAATAATACTGCTCCCGGTACGTGAGTTAATTTCACTTTATTTTCATCTGAAAACAAGTGCAAATTATACCTACTATCCAAATTATATCCATACTAGTTAATATCCATACTAATATTATAAAATATTACTTAGATGATACCCGCTGACTTCGTCCGCGTGAATTAAAGTTTTTTGATTCCCACGGGATCTCTTTAGAGCTATGTCCTTCCCCGAGACGTAATCTCTGCACTAAATGTCAAAATAGGTTGAAAAGATGGGCCGGGAAAGCGTTTTTATCACTGGTGCAGTGCTGGGCAGTCCACATGGTCTAAGATATAAGTGGGGATCCTAGGTTCGATCCCTGGCAAGGTTAATTTAAGAATTCACAATTTTTGTATTTTATCCTGGTGGAAGACTTCAACCGTGGCTATAGTTACCTAACCAACCGGCATAAATAGACGTGCCTTGAAGCGATTTAGCGTCCCGCGATAGATACGACGCCATGTAGAAACCGTAGGGACAACTGCTAAGTCTAACATTTTAGTCCACTACCATCTTAGACTGCATCATGTCATCATAACCATGTATTAAGTTTATCATCTTTTGGCTGGCCTATTAAATAAAAAAATTAAAATCATCAAGTTTTTCAGAATATTGCTTGTTTTCCGCGTTTTTTAAGTTTTTTTTGAATCCCGCGGAACACCTGAATTTTCCGGTCTAAAAATTATGCCTATGTCATGCTCTATAGGTCCTCAACTAGGCATAGCCGACCCATGCCATAATCACGTCGATCTGTTGCTCTGTTGCGCTGTGATTATCCCGGCTGAGTTTGCTGTGGGCTCTTCTCAGACCAGGGCGCGATTGGAACCCTCGTAGGTATCTTTAGTTTTACCGTAACTGATTATCATCATCATATTTATAAGTAATTGGAGGTTAATAAGTGTACAGTATACCTAATTTGAATAAATAAATATTGATCGATTCATTGAATTTAGAATTCTCCACGAGTTTAAAGTCGCTCAGCGGTCTATGGAGCGAGCTATGTTGGGTGTTTCGCTGAGGTATTGAATCCGTAATTAGGAAATCCGCCGGAGAACTAAGGTAACTGACATAGCCCAGAGAATTAGTAAGCTGAAGTGATAGAGGGTAATTTAATTTTAATTTAATTCTAATTTAATACCAATTTAATTTTGATTTAATTTTAATTTAATATTAATTTAATTTTAATTTAATTTAATTTAATTAGTACGGACAGGCCAATTACACTAATTAATTAAAAATTACACAGCACAACTCACAATTAATAACAGTAATAATTAATTAAAAAAATACAAATTTTGTAAAAAAAAAATACTTAACACAAATTAAAATTAATAAAAATAATACTTAATTAAAAATAAAAATAAAAATAATAGAAATTTGAATAATAATATATCATTAACAATTATTTATGAGAGCTGCAGGGTTTGCGAGTTGTAACGTTCGCAAAACTTCAAGCACCTACTCACAACCATGCACCATTGGTCTGCAAATAAATCACAGGGGGGAGACTCAGTCAACCGATGACCTTGAAAAGGAAGCGGGAAGTGGGTGGGAGAGGAAGGCGGAGAACCGCGTGTGGTGGCGCGCTCTCTAAAGATCTATGTCCAGCTGTGGACGAATGCAGGCTGATGGAGAGTGAGAGATTAGTTGAAGAAGTCGGGCTCACCAGGTCTGTCCCCCGCGGTGAGCTGGCTCAGGGCAGCGCGGTCGAAGGCGTTGTCAGTGGGGCGCTCACCAGGTCTGTCCCCCGCGGTGAGCTGGCTCAGGGCAGCGCGGTCGAAGGCGTTGTCAGTGGGGTGCTCACCAGGTCTGTCCCCCGCGGTGAGCTGGCTCAGGACAGCGCGGTCGAAGGCGTTGTCAGTGGGGCGCTCACCAGGTCTGTCCCCCGCGGTGAGCTGGCTCAGGGCAGCGCGGTCGAAGGCGTTGTCAGTGGGGCGCTCACCAGGTCTGTCCCCCGCGGTGAGCTGGCTCAGGGCAGCGCGGTCGAAGGCGTTGTCAGTGGGGTGCTCACCAGGTCTGTCCCCCGCGGTGAGCTGGCTCAGGACAGCGCGGTCGAAGGCGTTGTCAGTGGGGCGCTCACCAGGTCTGTCCCCCGCGGTGAGCTGGCTCAGGGCAGCGCGGTCGAAGGCGTTGTCAGTAGGGCGCTTACCAGGTCTGTCCCCTGCGGTGAGCTGGCTCAGGGCAGCGCGGTCGAAGGCGTTGTCAGTAGGGCGCTTACCAGGTCTGTCCCCCGCGGTGAGCTGGCTCAGGGCAGCGCGGTCGAAGGCGTTGTCAGTAGGGCGCTCACCAGGTCTGTCCCCCGCGGTGAGCTGGCTCAGGGCAGCGCGATCGAAGGCGTTGTCAGTACGGTACGCGGTCACAAAACTCTTCCTACGCAGCGCGTGCGCTGGCCCCGGCTCCTGGGCCCTGTGGTACGCCTCCATCGTCTTCCGGTCGTACAGCTTCTGATGGAGGAAACATCGTGGACATAAACACCCTGGAGGAAATGAATGAACTAGAAGTTTAATTCGCTATAATCCGCTACAGTAGACAAACCTGTGTGGTACAGGGAAGACTCTTCACAATCGTGCATTGTCGAGTCAACATCTCCTGAAGATGCTTCGGTGTCGGAGTGAAACGTACGTTGAGAGTGATTTTGGAGGATTTGTGTGGTGTGGTGTTGTGCCTGTACGAATTGCTGGGTGGAGGGTGTCGCATGCTGCAGGTGAAAGACACGCCCTGTACCACACAGATTTGTCTACTGTAGCGGATTATAGCGAATTAAACTTCTAGTTCATTCACTATCATGGACTTCCGCAAAGTTACGCCTGCTTCTATTCAATACCCTGGAGGAACTTTTCGAGTTTCCGGGATAATAGGTTTTTTTTATACTTTTTGTTACTTTAGATTAATTTGGAACAGACTGACCCATAAGTCACGGGTATATCCTAGTTTGGGCGTCCAGAGTAATTTAAGGTAATTGTACATTCTGTTTGAATAAATAAAGATGTTGATTGTTGTTGGTACAGGGCGTGTCTTTCACCTGCAGCATGCGACCTGTACCACATAGACTTGTCTACTGTAGCGGATTATAGCGAATTAAACTTCTAGTTCATGCACTAAATAAAGATGTTTTTTTTATTTTTTTATAAAATGTAGCTGAAGTCACTCTAATATTATTATTGCTCATTTTTGGTAACCATAAGTCTTCGAACGGCGAAAAGTAATCAGTTTCCTAGCCGCACGCAGGCAGTCAGTTTTTCCATCAGTGGAGAGCCCCACACCCACCAAATACTGAATCAACCTTCATCCTATAATACTAGGTCTACTCGATTATACCCATGCAAAAAATACGTCGGTCCTTTCCAGAGTAACGGATAAGATAGTTTCATCCCTCCCGACTAATGCCGTGAATGGGCAATAGTTTCCCTCAATCCGCTAGGATCCACTGACTGGATCCACCACTCACCAGTGGACTGAATGGCACTCAGGAAGTTCCCTATGATTCACCATTGGTCTTCACTCAATAATCTGAGTACTAATCGTCTCCACAGGATCTACCATCCGACACAGAGTATTGGGTGTACATGGATAGTGGTGTAGGGTGGATCAAAGTATACTCCTGAGTTCTAATCAACGCAGTGGTAGATCCAATCAGTGGACCCTAGTGGGCTGAGGTAGAAAATATGGTGCTCATCCACTTGACTTAAACTGTCGTCTCACCAACTTATCAGGCCCGGTGGCCAAAATTAGAACAAATTTTTATAGCTGTTTAAGTAGTTTTTGTTTTTATACCCATAACAGCGACGCTGTCACCAGGTCAGATAAGTTTGTAGTTGTAGACTTATAATACTTGATACCATCGGATCAATAGCAGGTTCTCCTCTAGCGACCCTGGCCTCCTTCTCCAGCTCTTCCCTCTCCAGCTCAGCGAAGACCTCCAGGTCCGCCGCGCTGGGCTGCAGCTCCGGATCGTCCTCATCATAGATGGCTTTGGACTTCATGCGCTTCATGTAGTTTATGAGAGCTACTCCGTCGCCGTCGCCTTGCACCGCTGTTGCTGTTGCTGACATTTTCCATTTAGGCTTGTATAAGCTCTTAGATATGTCACCGTAAGATTCTAAAAACCGTTAGATTATAATCTAACTCGTGAAATTGCAAACTGTCGAAAGATTACAATTTAACGCATTATTTTCCGGTAGATTGTAATCTGATAGGTATATAAACCCGATAAAACCTAAGTGTCTAACCTGATTATTTATGTCGAACCCTAACCTAACCTACAAGAGACAAGAAAACGTAAATACAATGAATATTTAAAAAATTGACACTCAGAACATTGAACAGTTTACAATCTTTCGACAGTTTACGATTTCGCGAGTTAGATTATAATCTAACGGTTTTTACAATCTTACGGTGACAGATACATAAAATTACAAGATTACAAAGAAACAGAAACAGAATTGATACAGTCAATATAAATAAGTCAATATTGTATTGATTCCGTCAAGTGCAACTAATTGATTAACAACCGGTATAGTTTTCAACAACTTTTTTGTGTACCCCTGTATTTACAGGTACCCCTGTATTTACAGGTACCCCTGTATTTACAGGTACCCCTGTATTTTTAGTGTCTCGTTGTGAAAACCTGTTATTAGTTTTACATAAGTTACCTACCTAATTGTCAGAATAATTTCATCCAGATCTGTTTAGCAGTTCTAGCGTAATTGAATAACATTTACGTCCATCCATTCAGCCATCTATCCATCCAAACTTTCGCATTTATATTAGTACCTACTAGCTGATGCCCGCGACTTCGTCCGCGTGGTTTAAGTATTTTTAATTCCTGCGGGAACTCCTTTAATTTCCGGGATAAAAAGTAGCCTATGTCAGTCCTGGGGACTCCCAAAATAGTCCTCCTCAAATATACCCATGCCAAAAACCACGTCAATCCGTTGCTGCGTGATTGAAGGATAAACCAACAAACAAACACACTTTCGCATTTATAATATTAGTATGATTTTAATCTTTGATTATGTGATTTAATATTATACCTATTATTTATTGTTGTAGTACTGGTATCTTTGACTAACCTATGTCAAAAATGTTAACTTTGGCCGTAAGCTTTTTTCCGACGTCATCACACAAAAACTTTCATCCCCTATTTTTACACCCTTTAGGGTAAAATTTTTACAAACTTTGAATATCGTATTTATTTATATCTAATCAAAAGCCTAAAAAATAAGTATCAAGCTTCTAGCTTTAAAAATGTCGTAATTTGTATACAAAGTTTCATCCCCTATTTCAACCCCTTACAACTCTTTTTTCGCATTAAAAAGTAGCAGCCTATGTCCTTTCTCAGGCTCGACTAGACTATTTATGAACCAAATTTCATTTAAATCGGTTCAATATAGGCGTGATAGCGTAACACACAGACAGACAGAGTTACTTTCGCATTTATAATATTAATATGGTGTATGGATAGAAGATTGATTAATAACTCTCGCATTCCCTAGACAATACTTTCACTAGCATAACTAGATTCCAATAAGTATAACTTACAACTTGGATATGCTTGTCCAGTTGATTGTGAGCTAGTACTCGGTTTAGCTTGTACTTGGTTGTCTTGCTTAGCTTTTTTAGTAGAACCTTTATCATCGTCAGACTTTTCTTCCTTTTTATTCTTTTTTTCTGCTTCATCATTATCTTTAGGGTCAATAACCTCTTTTTTTCTTACGCGTTTTAGTTTTTTATGACGTCGATCACTTACATTCGACTGTTCTGTATTTAATGTTGAGGACGATTTAATTATTTCATTAGTTTCTTTTTTAAAGGCAAGTTTTTTATCTAGATCAATATTAAGATTCCCGTCCTCAATTATACCTTTATTAATTTCATTGTCTTTGTTTTCTGTGGCATTGCCGTCATTTTGTGGAGATTTATTAGTATATTCCTCGAGTATTTCAATGATTGGTTTTCTTTTAGCTTCTTGTGATGTCGGAAATTCGGTATCCGTTACTGGTACATTACCATTAAATGGTTTATTATTGCGCTCTACAAAATTAAACATATTTATAATAAACTAGATTATAGCCGCGAGTGCTTTGGGATTTTGAAAATCCTGTGGAAACTCTGTCCAACCTATGTTCTTGGCCGGGATGTAATCTATCTCTGTACCAAATTTCGTTAAAATCGGTGGAATAGATGGGCCTTGAAAGCGTATCAGATAGAGGAAAAGACAGACGAACAGACATACTTTCGCATTCATAATATTAGCATGAATTTTTAACGAGACTTAAATTATTAGGTCTATTTCACGTAACTCACCTTCTAAAACTTCAGACATTTTCTTTTTATCAGTATGCGGTTCTTGTTTAAATAGTAAATCATTGATCGCATTCAAATCTGATACAGTTTTTCTGAAAAAAAATGCTTTCAAAGTCAATAATACGTCGTCTTCGTCAGAATCTTAAACGAAATCTTGAATATTGAAAACGGATAAACCGATTTTGATTTAGTTTTTACAGTTTGAAAGGTGAATTAATCGACAGTGTTCTTGGCTATATTTCAAGAAAATCTGTTGAGCCGTTTGAAGATAATCAGCCTTCTCTAGATTTAGAGGCTGTTTTAAAAAGTTGGGGTTTTTTTTTAGATTAATTCTTTATTTACAGTGGCGTGCACAGATTTTGAAGCTAGGGTAGGCATTAGTTAGTCAGAATACCTATTTTCGAGATGTTTGGTTGAAAAATGAGCATTGACGTATTTTCATTTGGGTAAGCAGTGCTTTTATGCCTTTATGCCACTGTTTATTTATTTTTTATACCATTATAAGTCTCGATTTAGGTTTAACACAGTTAGACTCATAGGTAATTACGTGTCTCCGGCCACAGTAGATCCTGCCATGAAGCCGGTCCACTGGTCTTCATTCGGCGTTTCCTCCTTCAGCTCTTGAATGAGTCGCTTGCCTCTGTCAACTTGCGACCACTCTATTTTCGTCGTTTCTCCATCTACAACATATTTTGACATATCGAAAATATTTTTTCATATAACCTGCATTCAAAGTGCGAGTTTCAATGCCTATTGAACTAATCAACCCGAAACTAGCCTAACTGTATACATATTAACAATGTAATAATATATAGGATCAATACACAGTATAGAAGTAATAGGTAATAGACGACAGATGAATAAATATATTAGATTACCCCGCCAACCCGCATTGGAGCAGCGTGGTGGGTCTAAGCTCTAATTCCCAATCTCATATGAGAGTGGAGGCCTGTACCCAACAGTGGGACATTAATGGGCTGTAGTGGTGGTGGTCAATTATCTGTTAATAGCCGAGTCCTTAAGGCTGTTAAGTATAAAGATAAAGAAGTATTTGCTCTTCCAGATATAATAGAAGTATTATATAGTACAAATATTACAGTTATAATTCTTCTAATCATGCAATAACGGTGAAGGAAAATATCGTCACAAAACGTGCATGCCTGTGAGCTTTTCGTAATGCCCTCAACGATGTGTGAAAATTGACAACTTGGCCAGCGTTGTACGACTAAATCCTGAGAGGAGATATAGCCTCAATAGTGAGCCAGTAATGGACTGAAGTGAGTAAATTATATCCTTCCATACCTTCGTCTTTTCCATCCGTGTCACTATCGCTAGAGCTTTCACTGGTGGTGTCATCGGCTTCAGACCCTGACAGCATGTCTTCCAATACACCTGCTTTGGTCTTAACTGTTTCTATTGTACTATCCTCTTTTGTTTCAGTCTCTTTGTCTTCTTCATCCTGTATAGTCAAATCAAACAGACAATACAGATCTAAGTGGAGCTGTTGTAGGATTTCGATTATTCCAAGTTCTTATAATGCATAAATTTAAAGTTGAAGACTGCAAAACGGAATCATTTGTTATATCGAGGTTATTACATGTTCAGCTTTTCTTTTGATGATTTACTTAATGGCAAAGTTGAAAAACTCATACATGTTACATTATGTACATTTTGTAATATTATTAAATAGAAAACAAGGTCAACTGCTGAGTTTCTTTCCAGATTTTCTGTGTAGAATCTACTTTCGATCAGAACCGATGGTAAAGTCCTGACATATCAGTGAATTATTAGACATCCTCAAATCAAGAGTAAAGAGGCATCTTGTAGGCAAATACGCTCCACCTTAGGCTGCATCATTTATTAGCTGCATTTGCCAAAAAGTATGTTGACAAATGATTTCAGACCTTAATAACAACCGGCGGAAGGCCCAATTTCTCCCTCTCCTCTTGCTCGCGAGCTTCCCTCTTCGCGCGGTTCTCGTCCCTCATCTTGATGAGGTAACGGACGCTCTGCATCACCTTCTCTTGGTCTCTGTCTATCCAGCTGTTGGAAGCGAAACAGAATAATAATAATAATCAGTGGAAAGTGAACAGCACCAGAACTGTCCCTGTGATTATTTCATCTACAGGAGTCATCCCTAAAACACTGCATAATAGTTTGAAAAAACACTAAATATTAATTGCAAAACCTATTCGCTTCCACAAAAGGCCGTAATCTTAAATATATGCCGCTTAGTACGTAAGTTTTTAACACAGGAGTAAGTAACCCTAATTATGCACTTGGCTCCGGCCCGTGCATAGTTATTTTCACCTTCATTTAATGAAGAGAATAAAAAAGTTAAAACAAAATAATTATAATAATAATTTCTGGTTACCAAAAACAACTACTGATGCCCGCGACTTTGTCCGCGTGGATCGAGGGTTTTTGGTTCCCGCGGGAACTCTTTAATTTCCGCGAGAAAAAGCCTACGCGGTACAAACTATAATCTATCTCTGTGCCAAATTTCATCCAGATCCGTTCAGCTATACATGGCGTGATTGAGTAACAAAGATCCATCCATTCAAACTTTCGCATTTATAATATTAGTATAGTAGTACACATAGTTTAGATCGCCTTGAACCGAAGAGGAAAGAGCCACATTTACCGTCGTCTCTCAGCGATCTCCTCCTGCACTCCACCCCTCTGCCACGCCTCTGCGCAGGCGCGGTCCCGGGGGAACACGGGCCGGTTGTCCAGGTTGAGCAGCTCCTTGAGCCGCAGCGTCAGTGTCTTACGGTACGCCGGGATATTTCGCACTACGGGGTTGCCCGTCAGCACAAGGACTATGAAAGGAAAACAGAAGTAGTAGTAGTAGCAGTATAAACCTTAAATCGTTATAATATAAAGACAATCTTTTATCGTCCGCCATATTGAAATTAATGTGACGTCAATTATTTTTTTGTATTCTGCTCTGCTTTTAAAATTTATACCCTTATCATGGGTGTCTGTCCGCCATCTTTAGAAGTCCGCCATCTTTAGAAGTCCGCCATATTGGATTTAGAGAATGACGTCACTTTGCTAACCATGCTGTCATACAAACTAAGTAGGTAAATATACAAAATTTCAGCTTAACAGTTTCAAAATTCAGTTACAAAATTTGAACTATACAAACACACAAACATTGCAAGTTAATAATTAAAAGCTTGTAAAAATGACAATTAAACCCTTAATTGTTAGTTATTTTGGGTCAAGCTTTGCTAATAATATTCTCGAAAATTCAAGCAATAAAAATTGGAGCATTTAGTTAAAGGTATATGCGTGGACTAACATTTATCTGCTTCGAGCTATGAATAAGATATTATACTTAATAAGCTATAAGTTATGAACAATTTAATTTCGTGCTTATGAATAACTAGTATTAAGCAAAGTGGTTTAAGAAATGAATCATTATTATTATTCAACGTTTCTGATGTCTACTTGGAACGGTATTCCGGTGCCCGTTTTTCATACCAAAGCTTACTTCTTACTAATATTATAAATGCGAAAGTTGTTGGTCTATCCTTCAATCACGCCGCAACGGATCGACTTTATTTTTGGCATGGGTATAGTTGAGGACCTGGAGAGTGACATAGGCTACTTTTATCCCGGAAAATAAAGGAGTTCCCGCGGGAATCAAAAAACTAACGACGCGGACGAAGTCGCGGGCATCAGCTAGTAAAGCACAATCTATGCAAGTGTGAATATAGGCATCTTTATTCTTTATGGCAAGTGGGCTGCGACCTAGACCTTATCATTGCTTTTTTGGGAATTAATTATTATTGTCTTCAAGCCTATCCGACAATTTAAAAAAAATATCAACTGCTTATGGTACACAAGATTGAATATACCTATATAATATATGGGTATAGATACCTTTCAGAAGGGCCATATCAGCTAACACGTCAACGATCAGAGGATCTTCAAGCCGATTGTATGACAGATCCACTACGGACAGGTTTCTGCAATACCTGAGCTGTTCCAGGTCATCTGCAAAACATCAACTAATAAAATTGAGTTAAACTGAGATTCGAACTAGGGCTCATAGTTCGAAGAAACGATAGGCGTTGGGATCGCAGTGTCTAACCGTTGGACGACCCTCCACTAGGTGCACGCATTATTATTATTTTCCGGGATAAAAAGTATCCTACGCCCTTTCCCGAATTGAAATTGGTTTAGATTCTGATCAAATATCTCGAATATGTTAGGAAAAAGAGGAAGATATCCTTACCAACGCTCGACAACATATTATGCCCCATGCTCAACGTATGCAAATCTGGTACAACATCTAAATTCTCAATTTTTGTCACAAAGTTATGGTCTAAATTCAGAGTATCCAACTTGGGGCATCCTTGCAAGTTCTCTATCTTCCTGACCACGTTATAGTGCAGGTAAAGGCACTTCAGTTCAGACAGAGTGTCGAGCCCTTCAATTCTTTGTATTCCATTGTTTTCCAGGAATATACATTTGAGACCCGTGTACTCCTCTAAGTTCTCGATTTTAGAAAACCCCTGAAAAATAATATTTTCATCAACATCACTTCCATCTTTTGTCGGCTCACTAGTCTTAAATAAAAGGAAACGGTGACTGACTGACCGACTGATCTCTCAACGCACAGCTCAAACCACTGGACCGATCTGGCTGAAATTTGGCATACCTATAGATAGCTCTTATGACGTAGGAAAGGATTTTTGAAAATTCAACCCCTAAAGGGGTTAAATAGGGCTTTGAAATTTAGCAAAAAAAGATAACAATTATTTTGCTAGAATCCGTCAGCAGAAAATATTCTGTATGGTCAAGCATGCAGTTATAAGCGAAGCACCGTTTACCTTCCTTCTCCTCTCAGAATAAGGGTAGAGCCTTAGTCTACCACGCTGGACAAGTACGGAATGGTTGGAAGTTTCAAAAACTTATCAAAACATTTTGAACTACTCTTGGGCATGCAGGTTTCTTCACGATGTTTTCCTTTACCGTTAAACGTTGATCGCCTAGTTAACCAGTGGCTTAAACGTCCAGCTTCCTATTTGGGTGGTATGGGGCTCGATCCTTGGGCCCATGTGGTGCACCTCTCTCGGAGTTAGGTGCGCTCAGTGCTCACCACTGCGCCATAGAGGTCGTCAATTACTTAAGTTTACTTACTTTAAAATGCAAGTACAAAATGTCATTCAGATGAGGAGTGGAATACAGCTTGTGCTGCTTGCAATGGTTCTTTATAAACTGCTTCGTCATCCGCGGACCTCGGTTCATTTCTTCCATTTCCTTCTCCACTTTAATCTGGAACTCCCTTTGCTTCTTCTTCTCTGCTTCTTCATGTTTTCTTTTTTCTTCTTCCTCTTGTTTAGCTGGGTAATTAAATTCATATATTTTTTTTAAATATATATAACAAGATGAGGCCCGCGACTTCGTCCGCGTGGATTAAGTTTTTTTATTACCACGAGAAATGCCTAATTTTCCGGGATAAAAAGTAGCCTATGTGTTATTCCAGACTATAATCTATCTCTGTGCCAAATTTCATCCAGATCCGTTCAGCCGTTAGGGCGTGATTGAGTAACAAACATCCATTCATACATCCATTCATCCATCCAAACTTTCGGATTTATAATTTTAATAAGCAAGTATGTTCTTTCCCGTGATTCAAACGGAAACTGCATTCAAGCACAAAGAAAGAGCTAGCGGAACTGAGCAAGCAAAGAGAATTCAATAAGAATCAAAATGCATAATACAGCAAAACTCTTTGCAAGCGAGAATGTTTTTTTAAACCTATTTTATATATGTCATCGTAAGATTGTAAAAACCGTTAGATTATAATCTAACTCGCGAAATTGTAAACTTTCGAAAGATTGTGAACCGTTCAATGTTCTGAGTATCAATTTTTTAAATATTCATTGTATTTAGATACGTTTTCTTGCCTGTTTCTTGTAGGTTAGGTTAGGGTTCGACATAAACAATCAGGTAGGTTACCACCACTTAGGTTTTATCGGGTTAATATACCTAACAGATTACAATCAACCGAAAAATAATGCGTTAAATTGTAATCTTTCGACAGTTTGCAGTTTCGGGAGTTAGATTATAATCTAACGGTTTTTACAATCTTACGGTGACATATACACAGAGTTCGTTCAGTTTAACCCTTTCTCGCTCACTTTTGCCGTGGAGACCCCACTTACGGAGTGCAATGACGCGAATGGAAATGATTTGAAAGCGAGAAATGGGGTTGGTAAAGTTTCAGCTTTTCTGAAGTTAGATTTCAACTGTTAATCTTAGATTTATTATTATTTAGACTTCGGAAATCTTAGTGTTAAAGAAACGTATTAATGCAGTACTTACTATCAAAATCTGCTATTATTCTAAACTTGAGTTACTCCTGTATTTGTTTCGCTATCTTTAAAAGGTTTTGTTGAAAATGGTCGAAAAACTAGTAGTAAGCCAAAGTAAAAAAGTAAATCAAATAGTTTGAGGCTTATCTAGATTGTTTGGGTAATCTAGGGTGAAATACAAGCTGAAACCAAGTATTAACTAGTATTCTATACTATTTCAAATGACTAATAGACAATGTATTAACTCACCTTCATCTTCCAGTGGCGGAATGCGAGACATTTCACATTTATCTTTATTTTCTTCTAGCAATTGGTTATTGTCAACATAATCACCTTTGGCTTTTTCATCATTATCAGTAAAAGGTAACTCTTTTATTTTAGAAGTCGTAAGTGGTTTCTTCTTACTTTCTTCACGTCTTAGTAAATTATTCGCCAAGCGCAATACCTCTTTGTTATCCTTCATTTTATCCTTAATATCATACAACAGATTATCTATTCTCTTACTTCTATCTAATTCTTGTTGCTTGAATTCAGCTAATTTCTTGTTTGTATCCCCTTTGCTTGGGATATCCATATCCCATAATTCTTTACGCCTGCCTTTACCTTCATTCACGTGTTCTGCATTATTAGAAACACAATCTTGATTATTTTCACCTACAGTTGAATCGTTTTTTGATTTATCATCATTTGCATTTGTTGCTTTAGGATGCAGGATTTCCCGAGATTTTTGTAAAACGACATCGACGTCTTTGATAAAGTCTTGACACTCTTTGTTCCTCATTTCATAGTTTTCTTTACTTTTATTAATTCTATTTTCATGACATTTTATTTCATCGTTCAGTTTTGTGATAGCGTTGTGTATGCCATCGATTTCTAAAAGAGAAACATTTTCATTTTCGTTGACATTAGTTTTGACATTTCGGTGAACATCGCTATGTAATTCAACTATTTTACATGCTTCAATTTCTTTTACGCGTTTCCTGACGCCCCCTTCTTCCATAGCTTTTTCATAAGCTTCTCCTTCTTCCTTCATTTTTTGATATGCAATATTAGACTTTCTAGAGTTTTCTAAAGCTGCATTGACATCATTTAGTAATTCATTCATGCTGTTCAATTTGTTTGTAATATCCTCTTTAATGAATGTTTTTAAATTTTCAGCGCCTTCTACAATATTGCGAGCGAGAGCTTTCATTTCTTTAAATTCAAGCTCATTATTTTCTTTATTATCATTATTGCCTGACTCGAATATAGTTTTCAAAGAATTATGTAATGTTGCTTCCATCTTTTCATCAAATTTTATTTTATTATTTTGTTGTATTAATTTCATATCAAGAATTTTGCTTTCTAGGGACTCATCCTCATCAGCAGATTCAAAAACATCAGATATGTTACTGTCATTAGGATTTATTTTATCCTCATCATTATCTGTTGTTAAAATATGATCAATTTTTTGTAAAGCTTTTTCAGTGTCCTTCAGCTTTCCCTCAAAACTTTTTGGAAAAACATCTTCAACTACAAATTCTATGTCTTCATTTTTTGTTTCTATTTCTTCTTTTAAATCTTTACAGAGATCTAATGGCACTGGATTATCTTTTAATGATATATTCAAAGCTTCATTAATTGCATAACTTTCTTTAATTTCTGCGAAGGCAGTAGTTTGTCTCCTATCTTTAATCAGACATGATGATGCTTCCTTAAGTATTGGATGGTCTTCCAATTTCAACTTCCTTTTATCTTCATTTTTTTGTAAATCACCAGGTTCTTCATAACTATCCGCTAGCTGTTGCAACATTTCCTTCGTCTCTTGAAATCTTGTTTCGTAGGATTTATTGGTGTATTTTGTTACAGCTTTATCTATTTTATCAAATTCTTCATTGTCACTTTCTTCTTCATTTTCATCTTCTTCATTAATTCGTTTCTTATCTCCAAGATCACTTTTATTTTTACAATCAGCAGCAGCATTCATCAAAATTTGCATGTTTCTGTATTTTATTTTCTTTATTTTATCAGTATCACCTTCTGCTGACTCTAGTTCTGCTTTCATGTCGGCGTAGTCGGATATCTTTATTTGGTTATATGGTACAGCAATATCTTTGTTATTAGATTCTGAGTTTATAACAATCTGTATTTGTTTAGCTTTTTCTGCAAGTATAGGATTGTTTTTAAGCATCTCGTTTATTTTCTCTGCTGTCAAAGGCTCAGTATGGTCGTCTACTTCCGTGAATGGTTGTCCAGTCATCACTTCGTACTCAGATTTGACAGGCCCAGGGGCAGATGCAGCTATATAAGGCCTATCTTTGTTCATTTCTCCATCAATTAGAGGCTTAAGCTCATTTTCTATTACCTTGTCTAACAAGCTCTTAGGGAAGTTCCCATCCGCAAAGAATCGTTTGAGTTCCGCTCTCTTTCTCTCTATATAAGCAGTGCCACACTCCGAGACACCAGTTGCTTCCATTTTTCTTAATTTTTACCAAATCATAGGTTTCATTAAGAAACCAACATGAAATACTTAATAATACATGGATTATAATAATATGCTTCTTAAAAACAGAAGCATATGTTACTTGTCTCTGAACAGAAGTACAAATAAATTTTGACGTCGCTATTAGTTACGGCGTTTAATTTGTTTAATCAATATTCAAATAAGGAAACTTCTACTTAGGTAGCAACGTGAAGTTTATATATTATACCTAATAAATATCCTGCAAGAAGTTTGCAACTGATTTTTTTTCGGTCCCTTTTAGGCCCGGACTCCACCAGAGCGGAGACGAGACGAGAGGAGAGGAGATGTGATATAAACAACCCATAGAATTTCGTTATTCCCACATCTTGTCTCCGCTCAGCTTCAGTGCATACCACTGAGTGGAGATGTGTCATATTTGTATGGGGCGATCGATGCGGAGATGTGAGCTGTGGCTCACAAGCTGTCCACGGCGCGCAGCGGAGACGAGAAGAGATGTGAGCGGCGCCGCTAGTTCCTGCCGCGTCGCAGAACCCACTGCGCCCGGGGTACGTCGTCACTCTCGCGTTATTTTGTTTAGGTAGTAAGGAATTTATAATTTCTGAATCTTCCCTGGTCTGGCCTTGTGAGAGGCTAGACCAAGGATGTAGCGGCTGTAGCTAGTTACCACCCTACCGGCAAAGACGTGCCGTGCCGCCAAGCAATTTAAATAAGCGTTCCGGTAGGTACTATGCCGTGTAAAAACCGATCAGGGGTATGGGTTTAATATCTGCCATAACAAGTTATCCTGCTACCATCTTAGAGTGCAACATCACTTATCATCGCAGATCGCAGTCAAGGGCTAACTTGTAGCGGGTAAAAAACTGAGTGTTCATCTCAACATCCAACGCTCGGAGCATGCAGCTCAGTCCCGCTCTAGTCAGCACACATCTCCGCTCCAGTCTAGCCAGTACGCATCTCCGCACAGCTTCGGTGGATACACCCTAGCTGAAAAACATCTCTTCTCGTCTCCGCTGCGGACATCTCCGCACATATCTGCTTTAGTGGAGTCCGGGCCTTAATAAAATAAACCCGCTAATTAGAATAAACCGACAGTACCTGAGACCGTTATATTGTTCTCGAGTTTCAATCAATCTTCTATGCTTAAATTATTTATTATTATACAACTAATAAGCGTATAAGCTTCTACTAAGTTCTCCATCATACTTAAGTAGGTTTTTTATCACTACAACTTAGCCCTTGACTGCGATCCAACCTGATGGTAAGTGAAAATGCATTTAAGTTATGGAGGGTAGAGGTCAAGATTAGGAGTATGGCAGTTACAATTCAATTCAATTCATTTATTTGTGATTAGTGTACATTTGAGGTTGAATCAATGTGAAGTAAAAAAAAGTGCTCCTATTTAATCACAGTGTACGATTTACACGATAGAGGGTATCGTTTGCGTGTCGTATGCAAACGCTAGTTACGTAAGATAATAGTCTGTGTTTTACTTTTTGTGTCCTTTATGTTATTGTTCTGTGTTGCACAGATTATAGATTCAGTATTCATAAGAGACTTGAATCCAGGGCCGTAAAATAAATTGAAATTATACATTTATAGTTTACGTATTGTACGATTTCATTATATTGTATTGTTTACGTTTCACTTCTCAGATCTTTGATTAAGTATCCGCAGGGCGACCGGTCAAAAATGTCAGCTACAGTGTAACGACCGCTGTCACCACACTCTTACACTATTGGACAAAATCCATTGACGCAGCAAGAATACCATAAATTCAGCCAATCATAACAATTGGTACTGTAACAATGATTGATGCATGTTTTACACAATCGCCCTGCAGATTAAGTGTATCAGAGTCTGTGTGCTTTGTTTTTTTTGGTTGACCATGGTTGACCATAGAGTGGTAAATTGTTGACAAATTGAAAATTGAAATATTCGCCAATTTTCTCATTTGATAGTACAAAAAAATTCAAGGAAAGTAAAATTATGAAAGCTTCCACTCATTGTCTGAAGGCTTTCTATTGATTTCCTCTCAATATGCCCACAATGACTGACGAAAGAAACTTCCGATCGTCCTACTACGAAAAAGTGGGATGCCGCGGCGTCGAAGAGAAGAAATCCTTGGAAATCCTGATGAAGGAGAAGCCATGGGACAGGGTTAAGCTAAAGCAATTCTGTTTACGATTCACCGTGCCCGCTGCGTACAGAAACTTGGTATGGAAAGTGCTCCTTGGTTAGTGTTTGTTCGTTGCGATATTTTTGAAGAGCTCTACCGTACTCTTATTATATTTAACTAGATGATGCCCGCGACTTCGTCCGCGTGGTTTTCCGGGGAAAAAAAAACGCCTATACCCTTCCCTGGGATGCTACCTACCTATGTATCAAATTTCATGAATAGATAAGCCGGGAAAGCGTGGCAGACAGATAGACAGACAAGCACACTTTCGAATTTATATTGGTATAGATCAGGCGTGGTTATTTGAGACTGCTTGTTTTTCAATGATTTGTTGGGCAGTTTGTTGTTCAATGATTCACTGCTCATGCGGCCCTTGTACGGCGACGCTTGTTTTTTATCGTTTATGTAAAGTCTCCACTCAATTACTGGCTTAACCATCTACGCCCAGAGCCAAGGATTGGATCTCAATAGCTGAAATTTTGCCCTTTCCCTATATGCTGTATACAAGAAATAAAGCTCTCCAAATTCCCATGGGAGCAAAGCCATGCTTGCCAAGTGTGAATTGGCTCTGAGAAAAGGTATCTTGTATAATGTAGAATCGAACAAGTAGCAAGGATTGATTAAAAACTGTCACCCAACTATGGAAAAAATTTCAGAGGGACTCACTTTTTTGGATGTTACATCCATGATATCGATTTTGTTTGTGTAAAATGTAGCCTATATCACCCGGACCATAACGACAAATCAATTGACACCTGATTTGTCAAAATCTGATCAAGTAGTTTAGGAGCTATGGTGCAACATACTTGTAGCCTTACATTATATAGTTGGTTAAAAAGTTAGTCCTATTGTGATGCCACATGTTTTTAAGAAAATCTAAGGGATGGGTGAAACAATTCAAAAGGTATGATGCCTGTGTCAAAATATTTTATTTCTTACTGATTACTAAATAGCGGGTCTTTCAAAAGACCTAAAATTCACATCATTGGTTAATTTTAAGTTTGATAACCATTTTTGTGTTACCAAGTCGAAATGTGAAAATGTCACAACTATGTATTTCATACAAACTTCCATACTAGAAGTTTGTTTTAAAGTTTGATAAAGAGTTGTTGATATGATTGAGTTGTCATCATCCTTATGAAATGTTGTAGACATCCTGCCAGTGTATCCAGACTCGCACCAGTTTGTGGCGGAGCAACGTACAGACCAGTACAATGACTTGCTGTACGCTGTGGAGGCTCTTGAGATGGTCGACATGAAGGCTCCACGGAGTGAAATCCTGATGGCAATGTGGCTGCTGGAACTGGAGGAACGGAAACCACCCAAGTTTCCCGAAACTAGTTATTGTGTGAGTAAATTATCCTTGAAGGGCTGACGGCCTAGTGGTCTAGACACCAATTTCCAATTAATGTGGTTAGGGATTCAATCCCTTAACACACGCCTCTAACTTTCCAGAGATATGTGCATTTTACGAAGTTAAGTATCACTTGCGTTACCATAAAAGAAATCTTTTTTAAGAAGAAGGTTTTTGAAAATGGAAATGTTTGTGGGAAATGTTTAATTTTCCAGGAATAGGAAATCAGGAATCATACATACTTAATCAATAAGTGAATCAAATATGAATTACTGTTCATTTTGGTTTTTATCTAATTTCTCTTCATTTAATATATTTCATGTAAGTCATGTCATATTATCATATTTGATTGCTTCAATTTATAAATTAATCTTATTATTCATTACATTTATTAATCATGATTTATATTCTTATTTGATTCTGATAATATTATGAATGTGAAAGTTTGGATGGATCTATGGATGTATGGATGTTTGTTACTCAATCACGCCCCAATGGCTAAACGGATCTGGCTGAAATTTGGCACAGAGATAGATTATAGTCTGGAATAAAACAGGCTACTTTTTATGAAAGAGTTCCCGCAGGAACCAAAAACCCTCAAACCACAGTCGCAACAAACGAAGTCACGGGCATTCGCTAGTATCTGATAAAAGTCAAAACACAATATAATCAGGGGCCATACTGCCAACGCTAAAAGCCATATCATTTCATTTTTTTTGACTTTTTTGTTACATGTAATCCTTCATTATTTTTTATTATTATTTTAGGATTGTCAAGGTTTGTAGCATCAAACTCTCGTTTTTAGTAATATTGCTTTAAGCTTCATCATGCCTATTGTTTCTCTTCCAGTCATCAGACACCTTCCTACCAATAGCCAACACATTGCTCCAGCTGTATGATGATGAGGTGGACGTGTACTGGTTATGCAAGTCTCTCACCGAGATTGTGCGGAATATGCAAAAAGACTTGCACAAGCTGAAGGAGGCTTTCCATACTATGCTCGAGAAAGAGGACCAGGAGCTTTATAAGTGAGGTTTTTCTTTTCCATCATCATCGTCATGAACTGAGTTTGTTAAGCCAAGTTTATTATACTATTGAAGAATTTCTTTATTCATGATTAAGTTGTATGGAAAAAATTTACTTTGCATATATGGCAGCACACAAGTCAGTGTTATTCTTGTAAAGTTTGGTATATATTGTGTATTGGCTACATATTGTGAAAATCTTTTTTTCTTTTTAAAACAAGAGCAACTGCTGGGTTTTTGCAGTTTCTTCTCCGTAGAACTACTTTCCGAACCAATGGTAGAATCATGACATTTAAAAAGTGGCACAAGTTGTACGTGAAATTAACGTGCCAGCTTACTACTTAGCATGAGTCTCCTCTCGGAATGAGAAGGGTTTGGCCATAGTCCACCACATAGGCCAAGTGCAGAGTCAGATTCATTTATTTGGCATGATGTAGGTACAGTAATCAATTTGAGTGACACATAGTCAAAGTCAAAGTCAAATAATGTTTATTCAATTTAGGTAGGTATACTACACTTATTGAGTCTAGTTATTTATAAAATATAATGGTGATAAGTAACGGTATCTTAAAACTAAAGCTACGAGGGTTCCAAACGCGCACTGCTCTGAGAAGAGCCCACAACAAACTCAGCCGGGTTTTTTTCATTATCACCATTTCACAAATAATCATCTTAACTAAGCAACTATCAGAGCCATTAGATCAAATCATTGCCAAGCTTCCTTGTCATTTAAGTAATCCTTTACATGGTAATAGGATTTTTCAATGAGTTTATGTTTTACATTAACTTTGAACTTATTCAGAGACATCTTCAGCATGTCTTCTGGGACATAGAAATTATTATTTTTATTTATTTATTACTAGCTGATGCCCGCGACTTCGTCCGCGTAGATTGAGGTTCTTAGTTCCCCGTTTAGTTTTAGTTAACTCTTTAATTTTCCGGGATAAAAAGTATCCTATGTTCGTAGTATTCGAAGCTACCTCCCCACCAAATTTCAGCCCAATCGGTTCAGCCGTTCTTGAGTTATAAATAGTGTACTAACACGACTTTCTTTTATATATATAGATTTTTTCACATTGGGTAATAATGTTGAACGTATTATTATTTTATTTCAGCCACCTAGTTGAAATCAAGGCTCTAGAAGTGCTTCCGTTGACCAAATGGTTCAACTGCTGCTTTGCTGGAGTAATAGATGACACTTCGCTTACCAAGTAAGTGAAAACTAAGATACTAGTGGTTCGCCCCGAACTGAGACCTCGCGGTATCCATAAGATAGTTTCCACTGTATATTGTATTAATTAACTTTTAACATTAGACGCAAACGAGCTAAAGAGTTATTGGAGAAATGAATAAACTTAAACGCCATCTATTGACATCATTGTGAAGTTCTGTTAAAAATACTGAAGCTCATTAAAAATTAAATAATTTCGTTTCCTTATAATACTTATTTTAGTATTCTTTGTTCAAGTACAGGATATGATTCAAATAATTGATCAAGTTTCAGGCTCACTCTTTCAGAAAATTGAGAGTTCTGAGGTCAACTTTGGACGTTAGAAAATCTCCACTTTGAAAGCCCCCCACTTCGTCAAATTTGGGGGAAAAATTAAAAAAAATATATTTTTGGTCTCTATTCCTAATTATCTTTAAATGATATACCGCAACTCTATGTAACGCTATAAAAAATATTTCACTTCGCATTCGCTTCTATGAGAGCCCCCCTGAAATAAAGATTATGATAACTTTTTAAGCCATATTCGGCTGGAGGCCATCGGTTTACATATTATATTTAAATTTGAAATAATTACGTTCAGTAATTCAGAAGTTATAAGGCTCTGACAGACGGACGGACGGACGGACGGACAAGTGCAAATTCACTCAAGTAGACTCGGAGACCTTCGCTTCGCTCGGTCAATTAAAAAAAAACTGAACCGGCATAAAAAGTTTAACATCGCATAATATTAGCTACTAGCAGACTTCCTCCGCGTGAAATAAGTTTTTTTTTTAAATTCCCACGGGAACTCCCTAATTTTTCGGGTAAATATATATCTTATGACATTCACGAATAATGCGGCTATCTATTGGTTTCAGAATTTTCAAAATCGGTTCAGTAGACCCATGGATTATACAATATTAGTAGAATTAGCAAAAAAAAAAATATTCTCTGTGTTAAGCTGCAATCAAAGGCAACTTTAAGTAGATGTGTTCATTGATCTTTCGCTTGTTAAGAGTGTCCTCCATTGAGAACATCTACTCTTTGTTTTTTCCTTTTTAGTCGTATTTTATAGCCAGTGGCGTGTACAGGTTTTGAAGCTAGGCATTAGATAGTCAGAATTTACCTATTTAATAACTGTTTTGATCATATTATTAGCGTTGACGTGTTTCCATTTGGGCAAGCAGTGCTTTTATGCCTCTATGAACTGCACGCCACTGTTTATAGCCTCGGTTTAGTAGCATAACAGTCTAGTTGACGACCTCCGTGGCGAAGTGTGTAGCGCTGTTGCCTTAACGTGCGGAGGTCCCGGGTTCGATCCCCGGCAGGGTCAATTTGGGAATTTATAATTTCTGAATTTTCCCTGGTCTGGCCTGGTGGGTGGCTTCGGCCGTGGCTAGTTACCACCCTACCGGCAAAGACGATTTAGCGTTCCGGTACGATGCCGTGTAGAAACCGAATAGGGGTATGGGTTTAATATAACTGCCATGCCCCTACAAGGTTAGCCCGCTACCATCTTAGACTGCATCATCACTTACCATCAAGTGAGATCGCAGTCAGCGGCTAACTTGTAGTGGATTAAAAAAAAAAAAGTCTCTTTTGGGTGGTTCTCATTCTCCCTTTGTATTTCTGGGTTATACTATTAGTATCAAAAAATGGATATTCGACAGGATATGGGATAAGATCTGCAGCGGCGCCCCCAAGATCCTGTCTTTCGTGGCCGTGATGCTGGTGGTGACCCTGAGGCGGAATCTGCTGAAGGCCAACACTGAGGAAGAGGTGCTGAAGTGCGTTTCCGAGGTAATCACCTGCACCTCCATGACCAACTCAAAACGATGAGGGAACCAGAAATTTAATTTGCTATAATATCCCGCACTTGCGATATTCTCCACACTGCACAAATCCTCCAAATTATTGTAAGAGTTCCCACGGGAACCAAAACACCTCAAATGGATGTTTGTTACTCAATCACACCAGAACGGCTGAACGGATCTGAATGAAATTTGGCACATGAAATGAAATGAAATGAAATGATTTATGAAATGAAATGATTTATGAATTGAAATGATTTATTTAAATGAAATGATTTATTTATTTCATGTAGGACAACTTGTGTCACTTATGAAACGTTAAGACTCTACCACCACCTACTACCACTACCTACCACAGAGATAGATTATAGTCTGGAAAAACAGGCAGGCTACTTGTTATCCCGGACAATTAAAGAGTTTCCGCGGGAACCAAAAGACTTCAATCCACGCGGACGAAGTCGCGAGCATCAGCTAGTTGTATATAATTTTTTTGGTAAAAATTCAAATTTCCAATTGAAATAGCATTTTTCAAATATAAAAAAACATGATAGAACGGTCGAAACATACTTGAAAAAAAGCCAAAATTTAGTTTTTTTTTTTTCAGTTTTTTTTGGTTTTCGCATGCGTTTTTTAGAGATAGGTATACGCGTTGCTCAATATAAAAAAAAAGTAGATTACATTTCCTTTAAAATGCTGGTCTGAAATGTTTTTTTGATTAAATATTGACCGAGATATGGCCATTTGACCCTGAATTTTTTTTTTATATTTCATCCCTCTTGTGCGAATATTGTTTTCGTTCGCATTTTATCGAATGAGATGAGCTGTGAAAGCGTAGCAGACAGTCTGACACACTTGCATTTATAATATTAGTATGGATACATTTTTTTTCAGATACCAGAGCAGTGCGAAGAGGTGGTGGCGAACAAAGCGATCGAACTGTGGCAATATTACGCCCAGCCGCAGAACGACCAGCTCGCGAAGAAATGATGTATGACCTTCTAATGGGCGAACCCCATTAGAGTAATGTACGACTACTACACTATGTGACGATCGCAATCACCTCTGATTGGATAACACTCTCCCACTATTGGACAAAATCCATTGACGCAGCAACAATACCATAAATTCAGCCAATCACAACAATAGGCATGATGACAGTAACATAACACAGTAAAATGGCGACCCCCATTAGAGTACTGTACGACGATTGGCTCAAACTGACAGCTACAGTGTGACGATCGCAATCACCTCTGCCGCCCGATTATGTAAGGAAATCGTAATCGTAATCGTCTGTCAAACGTGTAACTCGACCTGTTTATTAAATTTAAAAAAAAAAAAGAGGTCATAGACGCTTGCACGTCAAAACGCATGTATGCCCTCCTTAACAAGTTATACGTTATGAGCTGTCAAATGGATACGATTGGCTTAGACAATTGGGCTTCTGATTGGTTAAGACTCTTCCACTATTGGACGAAATCCATTGACGCAGCAACAATACCATATATTCAGCCAATCACAACAACAGGCATGATGACAGTAACCAAGAATCAATGAAATTATGAATTTATTTATTTAGACATCTTTATTGCACATACAAAATGTACAGAATACAGTTTTAAAGCAGTAATTACTAGTAAAACTAGATAGAAATGTGCAAAGGCGGTGTTATTGCTAAAGCAATCTCTTACAGACAACCTTTGGTGAAAGGATAAATAAACGGCAGCGCAGGATGGTGCTGTATTTAAAAAAAATAGATAAGAAATACATACATAATAAAGTACATACATTTTAGACCAATAAATAGATGTTAATATATACTACTACTACACAACTACATATATAAATAAATATATATTATTAAATTTATCTAATGAAATAGGATTCACGGATTATAAAAAACGTATGTATTTTTCTATTTCGAGTGAGATTGCTATTTATTTTGGTAAAATAAAACTGTAAAATACAGCAATCCGCCATAATGGATTAAACACCGAGAAGCGAATGACGTCACAATTGTTTGTTTTCGAGCTTTGACAATCACACTATTGTGTCACACTGCACAGAGTACATTGGTAATAACAATAGTGACGTCACAATATTTTTTCGAAATAGTTACTTCCGAACATAATCTGACCATTTTTCAAAATCAGTCATCATGCCCATTCTAGTTGTCCCTCAGTTAAGTGATAGGAACTGACTGCTGAATTGAGAATTGGATTGAATTTTTGACTAAAGTTGATATTAAGAGACATTAACTTGTACATAAACTTATAGTCATCGATATATATGTAGGTACTAGCGAATGCCCGCGACTTCGTCTGCGTGGTATGAAGATTTTTGGTACCCGCGGATTTTTTTTTAATTTTCCGGGATAAACGTAGCCTATGTGCTATTCGGGACTATAATCTATCTCTGTGCCAAATTTCAGCCAGATCCGTTCAGCCGTTGGGGCGTGATTGAGTAACAAACATCCATACATCCATCCAAACTTTCGCATTTATAATATTAGTATAGACTAGATGGGCCCTTTCATAGAAAAAAGAAAAAGTTGGGCGTCTCACTTGTAGTGCATGCCCCTCACCTGTATAAGCCTGTCCTTGTCCCCGCGATAGCGCTGTCCCACTTTTCAGATCAGATGGCGTTAGTGAATAAAATAGGTCCACATTCTTTGCTTGACAGGGCCCATCTATGTAAATTAAGGTTTGTTGCTTGAAGCTGTTTAATGTCTTTGTAATGTTACCATTGAAAATGGTTATCAGATGCAAATCGCCTGACACGTATTTTTGGCCATAGCTCCTAGGATTTTGGGAGAATCGAGATGGGAATAGTACCTCGAGTTGAGGAATTTATCGAGACACGTGTGAGCGTTTGAATTTTTCTAACTATTTTTGTAATTTGGAAAATTTAAAAAAGTCGGATTTTAGGTGGGTGTTTGTTTACTAAATTGTAAATATTTCGAAAAAAAACAGACTTAAGAAAAAGTTAAAAAGGGGGTCCTAGGGTTTAGTTTAGCTAGAAAATGGCAAAAAAAAATTAAATTCGGTTCATAATCGTGACATGTAGGTGGTCCCTCAAACATTTGGAATGGTGGAAAAATGGGTATTTCCATGTATAAAAAATGATAATATAGCTTCTATGATCCTCATGGTAATGTTAAAAGATGCGGATGCAGGCGAGAAGTGCTTTTTCGTAAATTTTTGTATTCATTTTCATTGCTCCGGGGACCGCGAAATCTGAATGTGAATGTGAATTTTTTAACAACTTGAGGTTTTAAATATATTTTTTTTTTAAATTTAAAGACTTGAAAATTGTATAAACTAACGTTTTACAATATTTGTGTAAGATAAATATAAATAGACTTCAAAACTCAAATGTTTCATTTTTCTAACACAATATTTAAAGTATAATAATATAATAAAATTTAAAGTGTTCAGGCTTAATATTATTTAAGCGAAAGTCTGTCTGGCAGTCTAATATGCTTTCACGGAGTATCTGTTCAACCCAGCAACCGATTTCGAAATAATTTGGCATGCAGTGATCCTGGAGAAAGACATTCAAATAGGCTACTTTTTATCCCGGAAAATTAAAGAGTTCCTGTGGAAATAATCCGCGCGCGCCTAAATAACGGGCACCATATTGTAGTCAAAATGATATTGCTCAAATGGCTCAAACAGGTTTCAAAACTTCAGAAGTCCAACGTGGTGGCCTGGTAAACTAGCTTTTAGTTCAGTATTAGTATTTTCCCCATAGGGTGTAAAACCGAAACCCAGCTATAAACCATACTAATATCCATACTTTTATTAAAATCGCAAGAGTATGTCCGTCTGTCTGGCTGCTACGCTGTCTTCTAGGCTCATCTTTTCAACCGGTAGAGATATAATAGCCTACTTTTTATCCCGGAAAAATATGAATGTCGCGAGCATCATTTATTATTATTAATCAAATGAAAGATCCATTGATTAATACGATCAAAAGAATAATAAGTCATATTATAGTAAATTATAAGCGATTTTCACTCGGAGATCTCAGGATTTACAATACAACTTCTAAAACTCAGTATAGCAAAAAAACTTGAATCCAAAGCAGCAAAGTAAATTAATTAAGAAAGAAAAAAATTGCCAGTCTCAATATTGCAGTTCAGTGTATAATTTGCACATTTTGTATAATTATAAAATTTAGACGTATCGTGGTGTTATTTTAAGAAATGTAAAGACAAATAATTATCAATCATAAGATAATATCGTTTTTAAATGAAACCCTTATCAGGCAAGTAAAGGAGAGGAAACTCAAAAATATGTTTTTAGCATATTTTAGGTTTTGTCACCTAGCAACACTTCAAAACTCGCCATTTTGCGAGAATGTCAGCCAAATCATCATCTCGATTTTATATATGAAAAATTTATGTTATTTTACATGAAATTACTGTGATTTAGTTTTTTTAATATAGTACACAACAAAAGTGCAGTGAAATGGATCGATTTATAAGTATGTGGAAGGTCCGGGAGTTGGCGGATAAGGTGTAAGTAATGACAATATTTTAGACGATTTTATGTAAATTATTACCATCCTTCGCTTTAAAACTAGTTATTTTTAGATTCATTACCTTATTCAAACAGATATCTAGACGTTTTGTCTGATTAATTGCTTCCAAAACATTGTAGTTCATAAAATACTTGTACAAAATATCTTATAAAATTATTTGGAAGCTAGGTGTTTTCATAATACGTACCTATTTTCTTATCAATTTAACCAATGCAACTGGTTAAGGTTTATGATAAGACATGAGAATTAAGCAGGTAGAACTTTTAACATAAAATTGTTTTATGTAGGTACTTGAAGTTAAATACATGATGAAGTATTTAAAAAGTAACACTACTTAGTCTTAATAATATTACTAAATAGATCTATCATTAGAGTCATTTACATAGGTGTTTTAATGGTGCAACGTCTAACTCATTAATCAGTACAACAGTTTCAAACAATGTGTATTTTGTTTGAATTCTTATTTCTTTTAAGTTTAAGGTATAAAACTAAATGGAATGGTTAGATGGACAAATATAACAACTGTAATTCTTGGGTCGGGCCACGATTATTACTTAATTGAATTTCTGACAAGTGTTAAAGATATAAGACTACTCCGCCAATAGGATAAGAATTAAACACTGAATAACCATGAACAGATTTTCATTTTCTTTTTTTCCAGTATAGTTGTAAATGAATAAAGCCGAATCACACTTAAATCTGTTTCAATTTATCTAAATGTTAAATTTTATTTATTATTTGAAGCTACCACAGTTTTGGAATTCCTCATTACCCAAGTTAGGAAGTTGGAGTCGGTTGTGTCAGATTTTCCATCCCATTGTGCTATGAGAGTAAGGGAATAGCAAAGTATATAGTGCACCTGTGTTTGTGCAAGCAATATTTCCTGTGGCAATGGCTAATCTCTGTGGAGATTGGCAAGTCAAGGCAAAAATTCAAATGCAATGTAGCAAGATTGAAAACAAATATTGTTGTTAAAGTGGATTGATGGGAGATTCTCAACAAGGTGTGTTTAAACTACCTTATAGTAGTTTGTAAATTCATGGACAGTGTTCTGAAGTCTGAACAATGGTTCGAGTTACATAAACACTAGTATATGAGTAAAGGAGAACCATTAATAAATCTAATTTACTAATGTGGGCTCTTCTCAGAACAGGGCGTGTTTGGAACCCTTGTAGCCTTAGTTTTAAGATGCCATCGTTAATAATTATCACCAGCATATCTTATACTTTGTAAACTTGACATTTAGAAGGTGTACTGTGTAGGTACCAATTTTGAATAAGTATACTTTGAGTTTAAGTTTAATCAAAACAATATAAATGAACTAAGTCCAGATTTACTGTGTAACTTCATTTATTTTATTCTACTTTAAATTGGCCCTGGAATGAAATCTCACATGGATGGTAAGTAAAGTGATCCTGGTCTAGGGATGAGTGGCTGAGTTGTGACAACACATGTGACCAAATTTGGAGGTCTAGGTAAATAATATACATAATAATAAGATAATATTGTTATAAACCTAATAGTTTCAATACTCTCAAGTTTTATAACAATATGAGGAAGGCCTTGGGAACCCATCACATTATTATTCCAAGACAACTTGTACCATTATGTGATTACTGTAAAGGGGTTATGGCACTCAGCTACGAGGAATATGAGCCTTATTACCAGGGCTCATGGGCTTTTTAATAATTAGCTGATACACACAACTTAGTTCTCGTGGAATAAGTTTTTTAATTCCCAAGGTAACTCCTTAATTTTCCAACATAAAAAGTAGCCTGTCCTTCCCTGCGATGTAACTTACCTCTATACAAAATTTCATCAAAAAATAGTGGAAAAGATGGGTCGCTAAAGTGCAGCTGACAGACAGATAGACAAACACACTTTCGCATTTATAATATTAGTGTGGATTAAAATTATGTATTATCAAGTAAGGCATATAAATGAAAACTATCTAATGTATCTATTAATAAATAAATTTCTTATGTAGTAAGAATTGTGTAAAGTAACTATCAAAAGGTAAGGCAGTAAAAGCAAAGCAAAATCAAAGTAAATTTGTTTATGGATTAGTGGCAGTGTCACATTTGTTACTCTACACTGATAAACGATAACACTATTTTGGTGACAGCAGCTCTTATCTGTACTTAATGAACTATGTAGTTTAGAAATAGTTTTTCTATACTAATAATAAATAATAAGGGGTCGTCCCGACCGAATTTCCAGAGGTTAGACACTACACACGACACTCGAAAACTACCGAAAATCGCTGAACATACATAGGGTATTTTCTGATAGGTCTAGGTACGAGGAATCTAAATTTTTTCTTTGGTCGTCACTATTTGGGCCTGTATAGTTCAAAGTTTAGGCTTGTACATCCAATGATGTGACATCCCTTCAAAGGTACCAGCATAATTAAAAATAGATTTAAATTTTCTCATGAACCATACAAAGTTTGGTAACCCATCAAGTTACATAAGTCTATTTTGTGAATGTAGTTTGACCCACTAGTAAAAATTACTTGATATAGTCAAAGAGGACCCCAGTACGTGTTCTCAAGGTTGATCCTGGAAGGCAAGGTTCCCGGGAAAAGAGCACCTAGAAGACAGAGGAGGAAGAGGATGGATGACGTAAAACAGTGGACCCATCGCAGAGTTAAAGAAGACATTGGAAGGCATTTCACCTATGGCATGATGATGATATAGTTACTAAGTGGGCCATATTTTTTCCTAAGTCAGACATGCCCATACTTTCTTGAGTCAATGTTGATTTACCAAAGCGAGTAATAAGTCTATGACATTGCAAAACGCCAAATTTGGGGCCTTATTACGTAAAAATTATTGCTATATAACTAGTGTAACGATTGATGCAATCAGCACTGATAAGTTAGCACTCTATTTGTCGTAGCATAATATACCTATTTACACTGGTTTTTGCTCACAGTTTCGATTACATTGAGTTCGATTTGCATAAACCCCTATTTAACCCCTTTATGGGTTGAATTTTCAAAAAGTATCCTTTCTTAGCAGATGTCTACGCCATAAAAGCTATCTGTATGCCAAATTTAGTCTGATCCATCAAGTGGTTTGAGCTGTGCGTTGATTGATCAGTCAGTCAGTCATCAGTATAAAAGGAAAAGCCTATTAATATCTTATATATAAAATTCTCGTGTCCCAATGTTAGTTACCATACTCCTCCGAAACGGCTTGACCGATTTTTATAAAATTTTATATGCATATTTAGTAGGTCTGAGAATCGGCTACTATCTATTTTTCATACCCCTAAAACACCTCAATCCACGCGGACGGAGTCGCGGGCATCAGCTAGAATATTATATTGATAATATTGCAAAGTAACATTAATTCAGCAATTGAGACCAACAATTATTGATTCAGATTTTACATAAGTAGGCTACTGATATGCGTAACTAAGTAAACGTACAAAATATGTTTTTGGCGAGTTGTGTACGTGTTGCCGTTACACCATATCTCCGTAACCTTGATTGGCTTTAACTTAAATGCCATTTGCATAACTTTTGTGCAATATGGTAATTACAAGCTATTCTACAGATGAAATATTACTTACAACTATTCTATGGAAAATAACCGTATGCAATATATAGGTACTACCGCATAGGTATAGGTAATCCGCCCGGCTTTGCCCGGGTGTACCTTATATTTTTAAACTAGCTGATGCCCGCGACTTCTACGCAAGCGCGCTCCACTTTAGGCTGCATCACCATTTGCAAGCAAGTCTGATTGCACCCAAGCGCTAGTTATATATTTTAAAAAAAACTTCGGCCGCGTGGATTGAGGAATTTCGATTCCCGTGGGAACTCTTTAATTTTCCGGGATGAAAAGTAGCCTATGTAGCCTCCACTAGAGCCGTTCTGCCGTCCTGGCGTGATTGAGTAACAAACATCCATCCATCCAAACTTTCGCTTTTACAATATTAAGTATAGATACCTGAGAAACTGCTGAGTTTCTTGCCGGTTCTTCGCAGTAGTATCTTCTTTCCGAACCGGTGGTAGAGTCAAAACATGACGTTACATAAGAGAGACTTGTATGTCCTACTTTTTTTATTCCACTATAAGTTAGTCCTTGAATCCGATCTTATCTGATGTTAAGTGATGATGCATACTAGCCCGGAGTTAGGAAGTTGGCGGTGTTTCACCCCCGTGCCTCGGAGAGCACGTAAAGCCGTCGGTCCTGCGCCTGATCTCTCTCCGGTCATGTTTCCGTCCCATCGGGCTATGAGAGTAAAGGAACAGAGAGTGCACCTGTGTATGCGCACTCACTCGTGCACTATAATATCTCCCTAAATAAAAGATGGCTAATCTCTCTGGAGATTGGCCGCCGTGGCCGAAATTCGGTCGGGAGGACATTATTATTATTAATATCATATTTGAAATCCAATTTGGTCCCCAGGACCAACGTGGTGATGAACTACACGGAAATAGAGGGCAAGGTGCGCGAGGCGACGTCGGACGAGGCGTGGGGGCCCACGGGGCAGCAGATGCAGGAGCTCGCGCTGGCCACGTTCACGTACGAGCACTTCCCCGAGGTCATGTCCATGCTGTGGCGCCGCATGCTGCACGACAACCGGGCGCACTGGAGGCGCACTTACAAGGTAACCTCGCACAGGTTATGGGCCCAGTGACAGCCATCTGCGTAGTCTTGGCATCAGGCGTGGAGGGTTAGATGACAATGGGGCGCACGGGGCAGCAGATGCAGGAGCTCGCGCTGGCCACGTTCACGTACGAGCACTTCCCCGAGGTCATGTCCATGCTGTGGCGCCGCATGCTGCACGACAACCGGGCGCACTGGAGGCGCACTTACAAGGTAACCTCGCACAGGTTATGGGCCCAGTGACAGCCATCTGCGTAGTCTTGGCATCAGGCGTGGAGGGTTAGACGACAATGGGGCGCACGGGGCAGCAGATGCAGGAGCTCGCGCTGGCCACGTTCACGTACGAGCACTTCCCCGAGGTCATGTCCATGCTGTGGCGCCGCATGCTGCACGACAACCGGGCGCACTGGAGGCGCACTTACAAGGTAACCTCGCACAGGTTATGGGCCCAGTGACAGCCATCTGCGTAGTCTTGGCATCAGGCGTGGAGGGTTAGACGACAATGGGGCGCACGGGGCAGCAGATGCAGGAGCTCGCGCTGGCCACGTTCACGTACGAGCACTTCCCCGAGGTCATGTCCATGCTGTGGCGCCGCATGCTGCACGACAACCGGGCGCACTGGAGGCGCACTTACAAGGTAACCTCGCACAGGTTATGGGCCCAGTGACAGCCATCTGCGTAGTCTTGGCATCAGGCGTGGAGGGTTAGACGACAATGGGGCGCACGGGGCAGCAGATGCAGGAGCTCGCGCTGGCCACGTTCACGTACGAGCACTTCCCCGAGGTCATGTCGATGCTGTGGCGCCGCATGCTGCACGACAACCGGGCGCACTGGAGGCGCACTTACAAGGTAACCTCGCACAGGTTATGGGCCCAGTGACAGCCATCTGCGTAGTCTTGGCATCAGGCGTGGAGGGTTAGACGACAATGGGGCGCACGGGGCAGCAGATGCAGGAGCTCGCGCTGGCCACGTTCACGTACGAGCACTTCCCCGAGGTCATGTCGATGCTGTGGCGCCGCATGCTGCACGACAACCGGGCGCACTGGAGGCGCACTTACAAGGTAACCTCGCACAGGTTATGGGCCCAGTGACAGCCATCTGCGTAGTCTTGGCATCAGGCGTGGAGTGCTAATCGACAATAGATGCGAACTGTGTTCATTCAGGTTATCTTCATTCAAAATTTCAGCCCTTTGGGGGTGGTTTGAAAAACTGAAAACATAGGTACCAATATAGTAATATTATTATTAAACTCTTTGTTTGCACCACACAAGAAAAACAAAGGCAAAGACATGAAATAAAACAAACAAGAAGGATAGGTACAAAAGGCGGCCTTATCGCTAAACAGCGATTTCTTCCAGGCAACTCTAAGATTAGGAAAGCGCTAGGAAACCAGAAGGCGGGTAGCTCAACATTACACAGGTTATGGGCCCAGTGACAGCCCTCTGCGGAGTCTTGGCATCAGGCGTGGAGGGTTAGACGACAATAGATGCGAGCTTGTTCATTCCGATTATCTTCATTCAAAATTTCAGCCCTTTGGGGGTGGAAGTTTTAAAAAACTGAAAACATAGGTACCAATGTCTTCATTTTTAACTGAAAGCCCAAATACCAAGTTATAGTCCCACAAACTTATCTGACCCGAGTGACAGATTGGCTGACATTTTTAGATAGATACATAAATACTTTATTGCACACATGAAAAATACAAGGTAAAGTTAACTATAAACTAGGTATGCAAAGGCGGCCTTATTGCTTATTGCTTAAACTAAACAGTCATTTGGAATTATTTTTTATAATTCCAATTTTAGCTACCAGGCCAGACAAGTTGATGGGACTATACATGGATATAACTTGAAAAATTACGGACTATAATACAAACTGTAACTATTTAACTACCTTGGGGTGGAATTTCGAAAAATCCTTTGTACAACTCTATGGTGCTCAAGAAATATTCTGTGAAAATTTCAAACCTACCAAATCACATCTACGTTCAGCTGTTTGGACTGTGGGTTGTCTGTCAGTCACTCAGGACAAGGCCTTTCATAGTTATTGATAGATAAGATTTACACTACAGCCCGTTAACGTCCCACTGCTGGGCACAGGCCTCCACTCTCATAGGAGAGAGGGAATTAGAGCTTACACCCACCACGCTGCTCCACTGCGGGTTGGCGGGCTTTAACGACTATTATCATGTTAGCGATAATAACCGGGACCGACGGCTTAACGTGCTCTCCGAGGCACGGGGGTGCAACACCGCCAACTTCCTTACTCCAGGCTAGTACTGAGAATTTCAAGTCAGAAAAACCCAACACCCATTAAGGCCCGACCCGGGACTCGAACCCGGGACCTCGTCAGCCGCAGTCAAACATGCTAACCATTAGACCAACGAGGCAGTCAGATAATAATACACGTTAAATAAGATTTATTGAACGCTGGGTTTCCATATTCCAGTGTCTTCTACTACTAAGCTACTTGGTCCGCAATGGGTCAGAGCGCGTGGTGACGTCAGCACGGGAACACATATACGACCTTCGCTCCTTGGAGAACTACACCTTCGTCGACGATCTGGGCAAAGATCAGGTGGGTTTTACGCTATTTCAGGCTCGTGGGAGGCTTCGGCCGTGGCTAGTTATCACCTTAACAAATACGTACAACCAAGCGATATACTGTTCCACTTATACACTACCATGCAACCAAGCGATTAATTCTTTCCAATCATTTATTTAACTTTACGACTTTCCTTTTCAAGAGTCAAAGCTGTAACACAAACTCTCTCGATTGTCCTTCATCCACCATACTTGATGTAGCCAAATCATAAATACATTTATTTGCTCCACATTAATGGTTTATTTAAATTCATTAAACAGAGCAACGCCTGGGTATGTTTATAAAACAAAATGTTGAGTAAAAATTAAATACCAACGCGATAAATCGATTGAAACTTCTTCATAAATAAAGTCGATTGTTATAACATATTGAATCGGTTACGCATTAAGACATCAATAAATCGAGCTGTCAAAAGTAAGATAAATGGTTGGATGGGGTATAGTAATTAATAATGATTTACAGGCCTATTGCCAGGCCTGAGGTTAAGGGTGGGCGTGGCCGCTAGTTAGAGCGTCGCTTATTACACAGCAAAAAGGACCAATGTAGGGACCCTTACTCCCTAAATCTCATTACACTTCACTGATTCAAATGGGCAGAGCAGTGTAATAAGTCCATTACTATGTTATTTAGGGTATAAACGTGAGGCACAAGGTCCGAGAATTGATCGACTTCATCCAGGACGACGAGAGGCTGCGCGAGGAGAGGAAGAAGGCCAAGAAGAATAAAGACAAATACATTGGTGAGTTGGCCTGATCTCTTTCTGGTTATGTTGGATCGCTGTCCCATCGAACAATGAGAAAGACAAAATAGGGCAAATACAAAAACAAACCGTCTTTCTCTAAGGTCTTTCCAATATGCACGCCAGCAATTTCTAACAAGGCAATTATAGAAATTGCTTCTTGATGTGTTCTATTCGATTTCGTAATACGCAAATAACTCAAAATAATACCCGGGGATTGAATCCCTGAGTACCCGAACAGGAGGGCGAACGTTTAAACCTCGGATTATCACAAACATCATCATGTAAATGGTTTTTCAGGAATGTCTTCGGAAGCGGTTGTGATGGGTACCCGTGGCGGGATGGGGGGGATGGCCGGCATGGGGGGAGGTGGTGGGGGAGGAGGCTGGGGGGAGTATAGCGACCGGAGCACCGGCTGGGGTGAGTTGTATACCGATACATATCGAACACTACAACGTGAGAGTAAAATACTACCTATAGTCTGTCCAACCATTTATTTAACTTCTGACATAAGCTTCATAATTTTTGACAGGTTACCATGACAAAAAATGCAATACTTCAAAAACGCTGTTTTTTACAAGTGACGTCCTGATATTTGCGCGTAAGAAATTGAATCGGAAACACATTAGGAGATAACTAACTCGAGCTGTCAAAATTAAAATACAAACACCCCTATTACAATAAGATCAATTATTCAGTATTGCCAATGTTTTATTTAGCAATGTTTCCACTTGAAACTTGATATATGGACAAATCAGAGCTTTGAAACAAAGCATTTTAGGTTCATTTTAATTTGGCATTACGTTGTCCGTTCTTTGTGCACATAGGAACGAAATAAAGCCTTAAAACAAAGCTGTTTAGGTTTACTTTAGTTTGACGTGATGTTTACAGATGACAGCAAAGACAGGAACGAAGAGGAAGACTACGAGAGGGGGGAGGATTCGGACGGCGATTATGGACACCGGAAGCCGCAGAAGTCAGTATATCCGTACTCATCTATATATATGTCACCGTAAGATTGTAAAAACCGTTAGATTATAATCTAAATCGCGAAATTGCAAACTGTCGACAGATTACAATTTAACGCATTATTTTTCGGTAGATTGTAATCTGTTAGGTATTTTAACCCAATAGAACCTAAGTGCCCCGCCTTATTTGTGTCGAACCCTAACCTAACCGACAAGAAACAGACAAGAAAACGTAAATACAATGAATATTTCAAAAATTGACACTCAGAACATTGAACGGTTCACAATCTGTCGACAGTTTACAATTTCGCCAGTTAGATTATAATCTAACGGTTTTTACAATCTTACGGTGACAGATATAAGCTTTATAGCGTGCGGCCCACTTAATTTTTTAATACTTTCGTCAGGAGCAAACTGAAAATCAGCGCTGGGTATCGGTAGTCAATGCCCAGCAATCGGCTGAGTTTGCAACCTATTGTGTTGTTGTTTAACTAGGCCTTTTCGTAGTTTTTTTTTTTTTTTTGTTTTTTTAAAGCCTGCAACAATGTAACGCAAAGAATTTATAATTTTTTTTTTTTTAGTTTTTATTTTGACTTGGACTACCAACAAAATTACATGTAAATAATACTTAGACATAAATAATGTTAGGGTAACGGAACACACATAATTTCACTTATAGGCAGACACATCATGCACACTATAAGGGTCGTACTTACACATACAAATTGTTAAGTTAAATTATATAAACTATACTTATTGCTAAAATTTTTATACTTATTGTTAATTAATTTCGTCTTTACTATTAGATTTTTGTGAATCTGGTAACAAGGGTTCCATATCACCGTCCCGTACTCGAGTTTACTTCTGACTAGGCTCGTGTACAAAAGCTTTTTGGTTTAGAGTTTCTAAAGATAAAACCTAGCATTTTGCGCGCAGATCTGCAAATGTTGTCAATATGGTGGTTAAAACGTAATTTAGCATCAAGTGTAATTCCCAGATCACGAACATGATCTAGTCTTTGTAGCAAATTATTCTCTATCGAATGTTTGCCATCGAGTATAGATTATTTATTTATTTATATTTATTACTAGCTGACCCGGCAAGCGTTGTTTTGCCATATGAATTATTAAACTTGCTATTATGCTGCTCCCGAGCGGAGGAATTTGGCAAAACGGGACCCCATCGATCAGCTATCGACCGGGGTTGAAAAATATAAAATGCTATCAAAACATAGGGGTCGGTGGTAGGAGGGTGAAAATTTAGGACTAAATGTATTTTTCAATACCGCACCATAAAAAATAAAAAAAAAAATTGTCCAAAAAATAAAAAAATTTTTTTGGGGTGAACCACCCAACAATATACGTATGAAATTTCATCAAAATCGGTCAAGCCGTTTCGGAGGAGTATAAACGCTAAAACTGTGACACAAGAATTTTATATATAAGATTTTCCTGCGTAACACTTTCCAGGGAGAACGTGTACCGCGACGCAGAGGTGATCGCGGAGAGTCCGCCGCGGAGTGAGAGGCCGCGGGACAGGGACGGCAAGACTCTGAACATCAGCCTTCGCAGTCCCGCGCGGAACAAGCCCGCCACGCCCGTCAAGAAGATCGACCTGGGTGAGGCCATACTACCTGCGGCCATATCCCCACCACCACCACCACCAACACCCCCAACCCCACCACCACCATCACAATCACCACCATCATGATGGTGATGGTGGTGATTGTGATTGAATTTTATTTTATTATTGATGAAATTTAAATTTTAAATTTCACGCCAAAACGCTAGCCGGTGTCATGGCGTCGTTTGTGACGTCACTATTGTTTTTACCAATGTACTCCGTGCAGTGTGCAGTAAGCAATAGTGTGATTGTCAAAGCTCGAAACAAACAATTGTGACGTCATACGCTTCTTGGCGTTTAATCCAATATGGTGGATTTATTTATTTTATAGTTTTATCAAAATAAATAGCAATCTCACTCGAAATAGAAAAATAAATACGTTTTTTATAATCCATGAATCCTATTTCATTAGATAAATTCATAATTTCATTGATTCATGGTTACTGTCATCATGCCTATTCCAGGTGCGGCAGCGTCATACGGCAAAGTGGCGCCCCCTACCCCCAACTCCACCCCCGTCACGGCGCCCCCCACCAACCAGTCACAGGAGCTGCTGGACGACCTGTTCAAGACCTGCGCCGCGCCCAGCCCCACGCCCAGCCATGGGAACAACAGTGGGAACACCAGCGGGGGCACATTGCTGGAAGACGACTTCGATCCCAGGTACGTGGAAGTTTCAAACAAGATTATTTTAGGTTACTATTCAGTTCCCCACCTTCACAAATAAAATTGCACCTTACATTTGTTTTGGTCCTTCGAGCCGGATTAAATCAGCGACCTATAGAAGTGACGACATCGAACAGTGGTATGTGAAAATCTACTTGTTGTTGTGAAAAGTTCTTTTACTCCCTACCAACCTATCCCGGGAACTTTTAGACGATCTGTTCAAGATCTGGACCGCGCCTAGCCCCACGCCCAGCCATGGGAACAACAGTGGGAACACCAGCGGGGGCACATTGCTGGAAGACGACTTCGATCCCAGGTACGTGGAAGTTACTGTTCAGTTACCCACCTTCACAAATATAATTGTTGCATATTATATTTGTTTTGGTCCTTCGAGTCGGATTAAATCAGCGACCTATAGAGGTGACGACATCGAACTGTGGTATGTGAAAAATATTTATTATTTCTGAATTTTCTTTGGTCTGGTCTGGTGGGAGGCTTCGGCCGTGGCTAGTTACCACCCTACCGACAAACATGGACCGGCAAACGATTTAGCGTTCCGGTACGATGCCGTGTAGAAACCGATTGGGGGATATGGGTTTAGTATAACTGCCGTGCCCCTAACAGGTTAGCTTGCTACCATCTTAGACCGTATCGTCACTTACCATTACATTGATTTTTAAACATAAAAAAAATTAATTCATTATAATAAATACAATTTTTAATGGCATGAATAAATTTCACCAATCCACATCCAAGTTAAGTTTTTAAAAAAAAAGTTTTCTAAGTACAAAGTCAATACTTGCATTTTTATGACGTCACTAGCAAGTATTTCATACAAAATCCCAAACGAAGCGCGCTTTTTGACTTTGGACGTTGGTAAAAAAGTTGTTGATTTAACTAGTAGTCTAGACAACGGGGCGGTCCATTGTATGTAGACCCCCGCATTAAATCCTCAGTCGATGAAACTAGACAGGGTTTAAGTTTTGGATTATCCTAAACTTACATAAAAATATCAACAAAAATAAAACATCCGAAAGTTAGGTATTTATACTTAAAACTTATTATTTATGACTGAATGTTTCCTCGATTTCTTTTTAAAATAAAAGTAGGTAGTATATTTACACTCAAAACTCAAAAGAAATAATCATGCAGAACATCGATTTTATTATCAAACCTAAACTTTAACAATTGGATAAAGCATAAAAAAACCTCACTTCCTTTCTGATTTTTTATTGGATATTTATAAAATACGTGTAACTCATCATACTTTATCATACCGTAATGTTTCGTCGCCTGAGGAATTATTGTTGGGGTCCGCTAGCTTTATTGCCTAGACTATAGTCAAATACCCTATTGTATAAGAGTGTGTAACGTAACTCCAGAGCGGGCGAACCGAAGCCGGCAGCGAAGCCCGCGTCAGAGTTCGGGGACTTCGCAAACGCGTTCGGAGCGCCCGCGGAGCCCCCGCAGCCCCCGGCCGACAGCTTCGCAGACTTCAGCGCATTCAGCAACAACAACCCGCCCCCGCCCGCGAAACCAGGTCAGTAGAAACTATACTGAAATGAAATGATTTAATTAAATGATGATTGATGATTTATTTATTTCATGTAGGACAACTTGTCATTTATGATTTATTTATTTCATGTAGGACAACTTGTGTCATTTATGATTTATTTATTTCATTTAGGACAACTTGTGTCATTTATGATTTATTTATTGCATGTAGGACAACTTGTGTCATTATGATTTATTTATTTCATGTAGGACAACTTGTTTCATTTATGATTTATTTATTTCATGTAGGACAACTTGTGTCATTTATGATTTATTTATTTCATGTAGGACAACTCGTGTCATTTATGGTTTATTTATTTCATGTAGGACAACTCGTGTCATTTATGGTTTATTTATTTCATGTAGGACAACTTGTGTCATTTATGATTTATTTATTGCATGTAGGACAACTTGTGTCATTTATGATTTATTTATTTCATGTAGGACAACTTGTGTCATTTATGATTTATTTATTTCATGTAGGACAACTTGTGTCATTTATGATTTATTGATTTCATGTAGGACAACTTGTGACTGAAGACAACAACGGCTGACGAGGTCCCGGGTTCGAGTCCTGGGTTCGGGCCATAATGAGTGTTGGGTTTTTCTCACTTGAAATTCTCAGTGCCAGCCCGGAGTTAGGAAGTTGGCGGTGTTTCACCCCCGTGCCTCGGAGAGCACGTTAAGCCGTCGGTCCCGGTTATTATCACTAACATGATAATAGTCGTTAAAGCCCGTCAAACCGCATTGGAGCAGCGTGGTGGGCCTAAGCTCTAATTCCCTCTCTCCTATGAGAGTGAAGGCCTGTGCCCAGCAGTGGGACGTTATATGGGCTGTAGTGGTGGTGGATACTAATATTATATATAGGCATATTATCTATCGCCACTTGCAAGCAAGTCTGATTGCAGCCAAGGGCTGGCCTGTAAATTTAAAAAAAATGCGAAGTGTGTCCGTCTATCTGTCTGCTACGCTTTCACCTGTTCAACCGATTTTGATGAAAGGTGTAGGGATAGTGTGTATTCCGGGGAAGGACATTGGCAACTTTTTTCCTGGAAAATTAAAAGAGTTCCAGCAGGAATCAGAAAACCGTAACCCATGCGGACAAAGTCGCGAGCATTTTCTAGTTTTGTATTATATCTCCACGTAATTCTGTCAGTAGTTCAAATAAAATAAAAACAAGTCTTACGTGAAATAAATGAAACATTTCATTTCAACTTTTCAACATTTCATTTCAACTTTTCCAACTGATTTAAATTTTCCAGCCGCGCCGGCATCGAACTTGGACCTCTTGAGCGAGCTGAGCGCTCCCCCCACCTCGCCCCCTAACCCCATGGGATTCGACCTGGACTCCCTCTCGGGACAATTCTCTGCCACCACCCTAGCGCCCACCCTACAGCCCACTGGTGAGTGTCCACTAGTACACTGTGATAATTCTCCGTATCAAAGTTATTCTCCATTCAGATAAGTCTCCATTCTCACAAATCAAGTACACTGTGATAATTCTCCGTATCAAAGTCATTCTCCATTCTCACAAATCAAGTACAGTGATAATTCTCCGTATCAAAGTCATTCTCCATTCAGATGATTCTCCATGCTCACGAGTCAAGTACACTGATAATTCTCCATATCAAAGTAATTCTCCATTCAGATAATTCTCCATTCTCACGAATCAAGTACACTGTGATAATTCTCCGTATCAAAGTCATTCTCCATTCAGATAAGTCTCCATTCTCACAAATCAAGTACACTATGATAATTCTCCGTATCAAAGTCATTCTCCCTTCATATGATTCTCCATTCTCACAAATCAAGTACACTGTGATAATTCTCCGTATCAAAGTCATTCTCCATTCAGATGATTCTACATTCTCAAAAATCAAGTACACTGTGATAATTCTCCGTATCAAAGTCATTCTCCATTCAGATAAGTCTCCATTCTCACAAATCAAGTACACTATGATAATTCTCCGTATCAAAGTCATTCTCCCTTCATATGATTCTCCATTCTCACAAATCAAGTACACTGTGATAATTCTCCGTATCAAAGTCATTCTCCATTCAGATAAGTCTCCATTCTCACAAATCAAGTACACTATGATAATTCTCCGTATCAAAGTCATTCTCCATTCAGATGATTCTCCATTCTCACAAATCAAGTACACTGTGATAATTCTCCGTATCAAAGTCATTTTCCATTCAGATGATTCTCCATTCTCACAAATCAAGTACACTGTGATAATTCTCCATATCAAAGTAATTTTCCATTCAGATGATTCTCCATTCTCACAAATCAAGTACACTGTGATAATTCTCCGTATCAAAGTCATTCTCCATTCAGATGATTCTCCAATCTCACAAATCAAGTACACTGTGATAATTCTCCGTATCAAAGTCATTCTCCATTCAGATGATTCTCCATGCTCACGAATCAAGTACACTGATAATTCTCCGTATCAAAGTCATTCTCCATTCAGTAATTCTCCATTTTCACAAATCAAGTACACTGTGATAATTCTCCGTATCAAAGTCATTCTCCATTCAGATGATTCTCCATTTTCACAAATCAAGTACACTGTGATAATTCTCCGTATCAAAGTCATTCTCCATTCAGATGATTCTCCATGCTCACAAATCAAGTACACTGATAATTCTCCGTATCAAAGTCATTCTCCATTCAGATGATTCTACATTCTCAAAAATCAAGTACACTGTGATAATTCTCCGTATCAAAGTCATTCTCCATTCAGATAAGTCTCCATTCTCACAAATCAAGTACACTGTGATAATTCTCCGTATCAAAGTCATTCTCCATTCAGATGATTCTCCATTCAGATGATTCTCCATTCTCACAAATCACATTTTGTTTTAGTAACTTTTTCCCTCTCGCACCTAAAATCACGTGTATTTATTTGGTACAGAATAACAATTTTCAAAATATACCTCAGAAGTACAGATAAATATGATAATCTAACGTAATTCTGGAAAAGAAAGTTTAATTCTAGAACATAAAATGAAAAAATCAATACATGTGATAACTCACCCCCTTGTTATATCGTGATATTACCATTAATTTTTTAAAAATTTTTGCTTTTAATTTCTTACGGTGCCTTTATATTCGGTCAGTTTGGCCGCATTCGGTCGCGGCTCGTATGCGGTGACCGAACTAGTGTTAACAACTGTAAAAGTTTAACAGTTGTCCGTTATTCAGTCATAACCGACTTGGGAAAATTGTTGTTGACCTCAAATACGACCGACGCATTCGGTCACCGACCAAATAAATGTAAATGCGCCATTTTTATTATTATTATTTCTTACACAATGAATGGTGATTTTTTTTTTTGTTATTTTATTGACGCCATATTATATTATGAACATCATTATTGTTTTCGTTGACTGTGTATTGTGTTAATCCTCAGCCAATATCTTTAGCAGATTCAGTCGCCCCAATTGGGTATTTGACAACTATTCAAATAAATTATTTTTTAATGATTATTAAATAGAGGATCTCCCAAAAGTCGTAATATCCACGTCTCCTGCTAGTTTTGTCTTGAATAACCATTTTAAACTATCGATTAAAGTAAAAAACTGCGTCGAACTTTGATGACGTCACCATGCAATATTTCATACAAAAACCCCATACGAAGCACGCGTTTTGACTTTTGAAAAAAGATCCTGATTTGAGGTATTTGACAACTAGTCAAATCAGCAACTTTTTTTTCAAACGTCAAAACGCGTGCTCGGTATGGATTTTGTATGAAATTTTAAGTTGTGACGTCATCAAAGTTCGACGCACTTTTTTACTTTAATCGATAGTTTAAAATGGTTATTCAAAATAAAATGAGCAAGGGACGTGGATATTACGACTTTTGGGAGATCCTCTATTTAATAATCATTAAAAAATTATTTATTTGAATAGTTGTCAAATACCCAATTGTTAAATTGGGCTGTTGAATCTGAAATAAGCCACAAAATTTACTTATATTCTTAAAAACAGTGCGTAAGTTACAGCTGATTATTATAATTAAATAATTATTAATCCATACTAATATTATGAATGCGAAAGCGTGTCTGTCTGTCTGCTACGCTTTCACGTCCCGTCTGTTCAACAGATTTGGATGAAATTTGGCACAGGGATATGTTGTATCCCGGGAAGGATATAGGCTACTCTTTATCCCGGAAAATTGAAGAGTTCCCGCGGCAATTAAAAACTCTTAATGAATGAATGAATGAATGAATATACTTTTATTGTACACCAAAAAACAATAACAACAGTACTTAGTTACTTAGCTAATAACAAAGGAAGTATACAATTTGGCGGCCTTATCGCTTCACAGCGATCTCTTCCAGGCAACCAATGGTTTAAAAGAACATAGCTACAGAAACAACCGGTAGATGGTGCAATAAAATAAAATAAAATATTGATATAAAGCTACAAATTATAATACATATACATATATATATATATACTAAGTATAACAAAATAAATAAAATATAATATACTAAATAAAACCCATAAATACTACACATATAATATATAAATAAACATACATACTCATATATACTCACAAATAAACAAAAATATATAAAAATAAACTACAATGTAAATAATATTATTGTGACAAATAGTATTTCTTTACAAGTCTTTTAAAGATATTTATCGATTGAGCCTCTCTGATGTCAAGAGGCAGTGCATTCCACAACTTAACAGCTTGTACAGAAAAGGATTTATGGAAGAAAGAGGAATTATGAGTAGGCGTCCTTAAAACAAGTTTCCTTGTAGTACGTAAATGTTCTCCTGGACGGCCTACGAATTCAAACTTCTCCTTTAAATAAGCAGGAGATGAAGGATTAAATAACACACAGTACAGAATAGAAAGGATATGCAAGTTCCGGCGAAGACGGATGGGTAACCACTTGAGACGAGAACGAAATTGAGATACATGGTCATATTTGCGCAATCCAAATATTAATATACGCGGACGAAGTCGCGGGCATCATCTAGTTAATTATAATCATAATAACTTTTATGATTATTACTGACGATAATATTGAGGCTGATTCTGTAGTGCACAATCTCTAAACTAAAACGATAGCCTTAAAAATATTGCTAACCCTTTCATATGACTCCGTGCGGAAAGGGAGAGAACTAGATTTAAAGCTGTCATATTCATATTCATTTATTTGCATTTCCAACCCTGTTAGGGCGAAGCAAGTACATACTAATGTATCCAAAAACCCGAAAATTTTATTAATATAAAATTCCAGTGATTAAAATATGTTACATTAGGTAACCTTATCTTAATTATTACATTTATATTGAAATAAAAATAAGATTTCATTAAAAAAAAAATTGTCAATACAATAAAATATTATATTATGTCAAAATCAAAATTAAATATATTAAATATACCAAATTATTAAATAAAATTGTGTTAAATACAATAAATTATTACATTATGTCATTTTAGTTAAGTTTAGAGATTGTTCTATACAGAAATGGCCACAATCTCTTGCTTTTTATTTGTTAAATTTAAACCGGACCTTAAGTTTATTATAAGTATTCGTGAAAACACTTGGAATATCATGAAATACATGTGACAATTATTATTATTAGTTATAAGGTATTTTTTTTTTTTTTAATATTTACAAACTCAGACCGCCTCACCATAATGAATGTAGTTAGTATGTATGTTTATTAGATATAAGGTCTTATAATTTTTTTTTTAATATTTACAAACTCAGACCGCCTCACCATAATGAATATATACAAATGTAGTTAGTATGTACGTCCGTCGATGTTTGATCATTTACGTGTGGGCACATTCAGGAATTGTTTATTTTCAGGAGACGCGCCCCGACCGTCCGGCGCAAACAAACACACAACCGGTGAACACCTCAAGCTACATATAGGGAACTTCATAGACACGCTACTCGGTATTGGCGAGATCAAATCCGACTTCGACGTAATACACGTGCCGAGTTGTTTCGACAACGTCATAAAATACCTCCCAGGACCTTTGACAGCGCAAAAAGTCCTCAAAACCGACACAAAAATATTCACAACCGACATAATTGATCTTTATATGAAGTTATTGGGATCCGTTGTCACAGTTCTGATGCCGTACTGGCCCTCCTTTGAGGACGAGTTGACATACTTGTTCACTATAGAAGAAGGATTCGATATAAGCAAGGAGATATTGAATAATTTGTGCATACATTTGAAGGAGGAAACCGACGACGAGGTTCTGGAAGCGTTAACTTATATCACAATCAAATACGCCCAAAGTGATGCGATTCTTGCGTCTATACTCGATTGCAGCACCAATGTTGGGGGTGAAAAAGAAAAAATCGAAATCCTAACCGATTGGGAGCATTATATTCAAATGCTGGCAACACTGCCCGAAAGGTTCGGTAATAAATTGGGGAGGGCCACACCGAGAGAGTTCTCGTACGACCACTATTACAATATACTGATCTTTCACATCGTGAGATGTATTGATTTCATGTCCGAAAGCAGTTTGAGGCAAGGCACACAGTTCGACGTGACATATCTGTCACTTTTGGTGTCCAAATTCATTACGAACTACAGCTTGAGCGATTCGAAAGCCATTTACAAGTTGGCCGATATCCTGATAGCTTGGTCGGACGCTGATAACGCGGATCCTTGTAAGTATGTCAGAAGGAGGTTGATCCAAACGTTGTTGAGTCGACTAAATCGACAGGCGATCGATAAAGTATCGCTCGTTTTGCTCAAAAGCAGCCCCATCGATTACAGGAATCGGGAGCAATGTATTCGACATCTGCTCGGGAATATAATCGATGTGAACAAGGATTGGTACGATGTGCTCACATTCAGGATACCGTTTTACGTGCATCCAAAAAATTTCAGAGACACTTCTATACCGGAGAATTTGGTCTACTACTTATCCACTTGTAAGGATTCGGGTGACATTTTGACAGAATTGGCTTTGGGGTTAGCCAAAACTTGGTCTCGGGTCCATTTAACTAACGTAGGCAATATAAACCATCATATGCACACGTGTATTCTACTTGTGCTGGCGGTGAAGTACCGCGTTGTTATTTGGAGACAACGGAAGGGCGCTTGGGATTTGAATGAAATGAAGGCGAACTTATTGAAAGGCGTACCGAAACATTTAAACGTTTTGTCCCATGAGTTCAGAGCTGCAGGAATGGCTACCATCCAGATTATACTTCAAATGCTTTTGGAAGTCGACGACACAGACAAAAGAGCTGTGGACTATCTGATATTTGATTTCGAAGGGTTAGGTCCAACTTGTGTGGAGATATACGAAACTCTGAGAAATGTTACACGGAAATGTCTTATAGACGACAGATCGAAAAAGCCCCTTTCAAATGTAAGAAAAATAAACGTTCGAGAAATTTTGGATGAAATCGCCGGTCAAATATCTGGTGATAACGATATACCATACCAAAATACTATAGTCACTTGCTCTGTCAAAAGCCCGGAGCAAACTAAAGATATAGTCAAAACTATTATCTCTGCTAAGTTAGACGCTTTAGGTAAAAAAGAGGTTGTCGAACAATTAGATTCGGATGATGATTTACAACCTTATGACATGAGCAATGACTTGCCAGTTAAAGCGAAGAAAAAACCGAATTATCTAAGAGATTTACTCGAAATTATAAAAGAAGCCGACGATCAGGAAACATTCGAAATTGCACTCGAATCCGCAGAAGAATTGGTCAAAAAACAACTTAAAAACGAAGACAAAAACCTAGCTGTTGAACTTTTAGATGTTTTCATACATCTGAGCAAAAGATTCCACGTCGACAAATTCTACGACCTGAAGTTGAATACTTGTGTCGCAATAGTGTGCAGCCAACCGGCAGTATGTGCGGAGCACTTGTGCAAAGAAATACACGCGGACATCGGCAGATATTCGATTTCAACTAAAGTGTTCATGCTGAACGTTTTCGCGGATTCCGTCGAAATAATCGCCGACATGAAGAAGAAGGAGGAACCCGCGGAAGAGGAACCAATCTCAACGAAAGACGCACCAGAACCTCAACCAATCTCCAAGGAGGAGCTTCTGAGGCAACGATTGTTCAAGAAGACCAAGTATTACCATTCGAAACAACCCCATCCGTTCGCGAAAGCCAAGAAGAACGAGTTTGCTGCGGTCTCGGACCACTTTTTCTACCCCCTAGTGAATGGGTTCGGGACCAGACAATTGACGTTGAGCCAACACAATCTGAAACAGGACGTCGACAATGCGTTGCTGTTGAGATACTTAGCAGCCGTCGGGGTGGTCATACTGGCGTCGAAAAATTGCCCGAAAAGCCACGTGTACTGTCGAGAGATCCTCCCGATGGTGTTATACATGCGATTCTCCCCGGATCCGAAGATCAAGATGACTGTGATATCGATTGTCGCGGGGATAGTGATGGTTTTGCCGCGCTCGATGTTAAGGGGCGAGTTCTACGACACGGTGAAGGAGCTGTCGTCGTGGCTAGTCGAATTGCTGACGAACGTCGAGTTGACGGAACGGTTGGGAGGCCCTGGGTCGGAAGTGGCGCGTTTTGCCGCCACAGTTTTAGATATGATTCAAAATTGTTTGGGAAATTGAAACAGTTTTAGTAGGTCTACAGTCCCCCCTACTGTCTAGCCCTACGCCCTACAGCCCTTGCCCTACAGTCTATTCCGGTTTTGTAGATTTCCTGAGCATTGACTGTCGCCTTCAGAATGTCCATAACTCAAACGGTTTTAACTTTTGCCGCCAAAGTTTTAGATATGATTCATAATTGTTTGGGAAATTGAAACAGTTTTAGTAGGTCAATAGTCCTATAGTCTATTCCATTTTTGTAGATTTCCTGAGCGTTGACAGTCGCTTTCAGAATGTCCATGACTCAAACGGTTTTTACTTTTGCCGTCAAAGTTTTAGATATGATTCAAAATACTTTGGAAAATTGAAACAGTTTTAGTAGGTCAAGCCCTACAGTCTATTCCGGTTTTGTAGATTTCCTTAGCATTGACTGTCGCCTTCAGAATGTCCATAACTCAATCGATTTTTACTTTTGCCGCCAAAGTTTTAGATTTGATTCAAAATTGTTTGGGAAATTGAAACAGTTTTAGTAGGTCAATAGTCCTATAGTCTATTCCATTTTTGTAGATTTCCTGAGCATTGACTGTCGCCTTCAGAATGTCCATGTCACCGTAAGATTCTAAAAATCTAACTCGCGAAATCGCAAAGTGTCGAAAGATTACAATTTAACGCATTATTTTCCGGTAGATTGTAATCTGTTAGGTATATAAACCAGATAGAACTTATTTGATTATTTATGTCGAACCCTAACCTAACCTACAAGAAACAGACAAGAAAACGTACATACAATGAATATTTCAAAAATTGTCACTCAGAACATTGAACGGTTCACAATCTTTCGACAGTTTACAATTTCGCGAGTTAGATTATAATCTAACGGTTTTTAAAATCTTACGGTGTCATCCATAACTCAATCGAATTTTAATTGTATTAAATATTTTTAAAAAAAGTATCACTAAATTTGACACTTGCAAGGGAGAACATTTTTTGACACAACAACGAGCAACAAAAAACAAAACTTACATGTTTCAAAAATTTTGGAAACTGCGCTCGTGATAAATTTGAATTCAAAATAATTTTATTTCAGGTAGTCTGAACCCGTAAATAAATAACCACAATTAAACAATATATCAAACATTTCAATGACAATTACAGAAATTATTGTATTGCATTACAAATTGCCCCTAACGGGTTAGCCCGCTACCATCTTAGACTGCATCTTCACTTACTTAGGTGAGATCGCAGTCAAGGGCTAACTTGTAGTGGAATAGAAAAAAAGGACATACAGGTCTCTCTTATGTAACGTAAAAAAAAAACAAAAAAAACATTATTATTAATGTTAGGTAGAGGCGGCTGAGCTATTTATTCTAGTGATTGAATTATATGAAGGACGAACTTTTAGCATTTAATTAAGCTTTTAGTCTAGTTGTTAGTTTTCAAGTAAAAGTTATAATCAATCAAAAGTAAGTATATATCAATAGGTTAATAATAAACTTAATCTGTATGTAGTGCGTAGTATGGACCCACCGTGAGGCGATCTGAGAATAAAGTTTTTTGGTTTTAAGTAATTTGTTTATTAATTCCACCCATTTTACTCTGTCACATGTATTTTATGAAAGTTTTTTTTAATGATATGGGCTAACACTTGGCTGCAATCAAATTTACAATCAGACCTAAAAGTTAGTTAACTCCTACCAGGTTAGACCGCTACCATCTTAGACTGCATCATCGCTTGCCGTAAGATGAGATCGCAGCCAAGGGTTAACTTATATATGTCATCGTAAGATTGTAAAAACCGTTAGATTATAATCTAACTCGCGAAATTGCAAACTGTCAAACGATTACAATTTAACGTATTATTTTTCGGTAAATTGTAATCTGTTAGATATATTAACCCGATATAACCTAAGTGATTGATGATTATTTATGTCGATCCCTAACCTAACCTACAAGAAACAGACAAGAAAACGTAAATACAATGAATATTTCAAAAATTCACACTCAGAACATTGAACAGTTTACAATCTTTCGACAGATTACAATTTCGCGTGTTAGATTATAATCTAACGGTTTTTACAATCTTACGGTGACATATATATATAAAAGCGAAAGGTCACTGATTCATCGCGATATCTCAGGCGCTATAAAACATACAGACTTGAAATTTGGAAGGTAGGTTCCTTCTATGGTGTAGACTTAAGCTAATAAACGGTTTTGAGAACATTCACCCATAAGGGATTGAAATGGGGGTTGGAAATTTATATGAAAGTCCTTTGTAATAATGTGTTGCATGTACCATATTCTTGCAAAATAAAAATGATTATGATTATGATTATTATTATTGTTTTTGAAGTGAGATACATGAAAATTGGCAATTAAGTTATTAGTTATAAATAATAAAAACCTGTACAAGCAATTTTACGAAAATCTACCCCAATAGGGGTGAAATAGGGGTCGGAAGCTTACATAAGGGCTCCCAAGTTTTTGAAGTTAGAGACTTGAAAATCGGGATTTAGGTTATTAGTTTTTAGTTGTAATAAACTGTATAAACAATTTTAGGAAAATCTATCCCACAGAGGGTGAAATGGGGGTTGTAACTTTGTATGAAAGTCCTGTGTTTTTGAAGTTAGAGGCTTGAAATTCAGGATTAAGGTTATTCGATTTAAATAATAATAAGCTGTATGAGCAATTTTACGAAATTTCACCCCAAAGGGGGTGAAATGGGGGTTGGAAGCTTACATGAGGGTTTTAAGTTTTTGAAGTTAGATACTTGAAAATCGGCATAAAGGTTATTAGTTTTAAGTAATAATAAACTACATAAGCAATTTTAAGACAATCTACCCCACAGAGGGTGAAATGAAGGTTGAAAATTTGTATGCAAGTCCTTTGTTTTTGTAGTTAGAGACTTGAATATCAGGATTTAGGTTATTAGTTTTGAGTAATAATAAACTGCATAAGCAATTATACGATTATCCACCCCAAAGGGCGTGAAATAGGGGTTCAGAGCTTGCATGAAGGTTATAAGTTTTTGAAGTTAGCATTATGGACTTAATAGTCTTAAATAATAAAAACCTGCCGATGCTATATAGCTGCTATAAGTATAGGCCTTTTGCAGCGGGAAAATCTCATAGGAAATCAGAAATTGTACGCGGACGAAGTCGCGGGCGACCGCTAGTAGCGGAACAAAAAGCAACTCAAACTCAGCTCTATTTTCTTTGATATACGGTTCAAATTAGTTTGCTGAAAACAAAACATACAGAGACTCACGTCACAGCCACAACCGTTAGGTACTTATAGTCCGACAAACTTATCTGACCTGTATGGCTAGCATGCGCACAACGAGTAAAATTATGTCTACCCGTTATCTCTATTTGTCCACCTAAGCTAACATAGTTACTTATCTCGTTACATCAAAAGTAGAGATAAATGTAATAAATCCTATCCGTGGTATTTTTCTCAACGAATCTTTACATGCCGGCTATTTTTGTCTTGTAATATACCGCATTTTGTGCATGTAGGGTAAACGAAAAATTTGTCGGCAACGACAACATCTCTCTCTCTCGTCGCGAGATATCTCGTTATGCGCATGCTAAGCACACTGGTGACAGCGTCGCTAGTATATATTAAAAATACAATAAGAACAAAAACTAACCAATAGGCATGATGACAGTAACCAAGAATCAATTAAATTATGAATTTATCTAATGAAATAGGATTCATGGATTATAAAAATCGAATTTAATTATCTATTTCGAATGAGATTGCTATTTATTTTAATAAAATAAAACTATTAAATACGGCAATCCGCCATAATGGATTAAACACCAAGAAGCGAATGACGTCACAATTGCTTGTTTTCGAGCTTTGACAATCACACTATTGCTTACTGCACACTGCACAGAGTACATTGGTAAAAACAATAGTGACGTCACAAACGACGCCATGACACCGGCGGGCGTTTTGGCGCAAATTTTAAAATTAAAATTTCAAATGCCAATTTTATCTACCAAACCTTATTTTTCTGCAGAAATAATATATTTTTTCGAAATAGTAGATACTTCCGAACATAATCTGACCATTTCTCAAAATCAGTCATCTTGCCTATTGTAACAATTTTGGCCAGATAAGTTTGACGGACTATAGTAAAGATTACTTCAAAAATGTACGCACTGAAGATCTTCCTTTTTTTCAACCTTCAACCGTTTTGGAAGTCTCAAAAAGTCTTAGTTTCATCTCGCTTTGCTTTTTTGCGTTACTCCTCATTTCTTGTTTTATTTCTTTTCTCCAAACACAGGCCTCCAACCGACACCAGTCGGCCTGCTCCAGCCGATGTCGGCCCAACAACAAACGCAACAACAACCGACCAACAACAATCAGACGAAACCTTCGACGAAATTGGGCGCCACTTGGGCCGACACGTCCGGAGCTATAAACATAGACGTGGACAACCTCCTAGCTCCTAGATCCCCTAAAGCGGGCCCCGCACCCTCGATCAATCAGCTCAAATCCAGCCCCAATAGTCCAGCGCATAAGCCAATGTCCGCCATTGGCCCAATATCTTGGCAAGCGCCGTTAAACAACAATTTCCAACCCAACTTCCAGAATGTTCAAAACAATCGCGCGTTCGTGAACCAAGACAATCTGCTCCAATGATATTTGTATTTGGCAGATGTTTGCCAATCCGGTTGAAACGGCTAATGGGCGATTGGGTGGGTGTGAGAGAGACAAGTATATTGTTGTTGGAAAGAAACAATTGCGGACAGTTTGTTGTCGTCTGTAAAAAATATCGTAGTGCCCTTTAAGCTATGTATTGCTCAATCATAAAAAAGGATAAAAACATTCCATTTTCATTCTCATTTTACTTAATTCTCAATAAAGTTGTTATTTTTGGTAAGGACTGAAAATAGTTTGAATTTTTTTATGGAAGCTAACTTGGTGAAAGATCCGCCATTTTGTGTCTTTTTGTTTCAATAAAGTGTCGTCCCTAATCCTAATATATACACACGACAAATCACACTATACTTGCGATGCGATTTTGATAAACAAAATGGCGGATCGACTACAAGTATTTAAATCCCTTTGTAAGATGTTGTTTTGGGTGTCCCACCTGTGGGACTCCTGAAAACAGTCGGGACGCTGGTAAAATTATAGTATTGTTAAGAAATGTTACATTAGGAAGTCCAATCGCCCTAAAAGCCAAGTTTATAATTTAATAGGTGTTTAAAAACGGTGGGTTTCTTAGTCTTTGTACGATTTTGATATTAAATAAAAGAAGAAAAGAAGGGATTTGAGTCGTCGTTACAAAAATTGGAAAAACTATGCGTCCATTATACGATAGGTTATACGTCAGTGACTGGACAAAACTGATCGTCTAAAGGATTCTTAAAGCTGGCCATTGATGGCAAGTATTTGACTCAAGTCGCTTGACTTTCGCCAAATTATTTTTTCCTACTCGCTAATAATATTGCATTATTATTGTAAAAAAAAAAACAATACGTACATTAGCTCTTTCCCGGCCTCTGACATTCAAGTAGGAAATCATATAACTGCCACATTACAAGATTTTAACGCGGGTTAAGATGAGTCAACGCCATCTGTCGGCAATTTAATAAAGCTTCCTCACAAATAACAGAAAAGCATCATATATGTCACCGTAAGATTGTAAAAACCGTTAGATTATAATCTAACTCGCGAAATTCTGAACTGTCGAAAGATTACAATATAACGCATTATTTTCCGGTAAATTGTAATCTGTTAGGTATATTAACCCGATAGAACCTGATTATTTATGTCGAACCCTAACCTAACCTACAAGAAAGAGACAAGAAAACGTAAATAAAATGAATATTACAAAAATTTACACTCAGCACATTGAACGGTTCACGATCTGTCAACACAGTTTGCAATTTCGCGAGTTAGATTATAATCTAACGGTTTTTACAATCTTACGGTCACAATATTATTCTACATTTCTCATTAACGTCAAAAAATTGCCTACTCACGGTACCAGTCAAAAAGATTCGAAATTAGTTCAAAGATTTCATACGATCAAATTTTTGATTTACGAGTATATTCAAATTCAAATGTTTTTTTATTCAAATAAACTTTCTACAAGTACTTTTGAATCGTCAAGTGAATCTACCACTGGTTCGGAATGCCATTCCTATCGAGGAGAACCAGCAAGGAACTCGGTATATCGCGCCTAAGTCAAATAGCTTGCTGTAAATGGCCAGTATGACATTCAAATTTTGTGGTATTGTAATGAAGCTGTAGACAAGCGTTCAGGCATTATTCTACGCGAGCTAAAAACGCAACAACGCGACGCGACACAACGCGACGCGACAGCAGCTGACCCTTCACGTTGTCGCGTAGATAAGTCGTTTCCTATAGCGTCGTTTCGCGTCGCGTCGCTTTCGTCGCTGACCTAGGACGACGGGTGAAGTGACGCGTGCTGTAAACCGATGTACAGAGGTGCATATCAGCGTATATATCACATGATATTATGGTGTTAGGAATTCTAAATGGCTGCTCGTGATTGTCTATGACTGGTTTTTTTCTTTTATGCATCGACCATGCCCAAAAAAGGTCTGCGATGGTTTCAGGGGCCACACTGCCAACATTTAGAGCCATAATGGGGCTGATGCTGTGCACCATCTCTAAATTAAACCAAATTGACAGCATTAAAAATATTGCTAACCCTTTCATAATACTCCCATCGGCTTTCCGAAGGGTTTATGAAAGGGTTCCTCCACCTCCAATAGCCCCACCAACCTCGCGGTTATATGGGCCGAATCGCGGGAGACCGCCCGTTCGATGCTCGCTCTTGGCGTTTTCTTGACTCCCTACAAATTATTTTCCTTTCCTTGTCCCTATTGTCATTCTCCCCTTTCTTGCTGACATCACGAGCACACGAAGAGATCTCGCATCCTCCCCGCGGCATCGCCTTCTATCTCCTTCCTCCACTTCCCTCCCCCGTGGATGAGTGCTCCTACTCCTCATCCTCCGTCGCCTCCACTTCACTTCCCTCCTCCTCCTCGCTGTCCTCTCCGCGTCCCCCTCTCCGTCGCCAAGGGTAGGAAAGGGAAGTATTATGAGGGGTTAGTCTAGTTGTCCCTTTGGAAAGAACTTCTAACCCAAACAGATTTGGATGTATGGGGTATCGTTAGAATTCTTACTTACTCCCGAGTGAAATTGGCTATAATAAAAAAAACAATACCGCAGGGCAGTCGTGTTTTTTAATTTTATTCACTTGTTAACGAATCAGTTACAAGTGAAATTAATTTAACGAATAAAAAAATACGAGTGCCCTGCCATATTATTTTTGGAGTTTACCTCCATAAGAAGCGATTTGCATATATAGCCTTTGGAATCTTATTCACATTTTTTATTAAATGATATTTTTTTATGAATCACTAAATATTGAAGTATAGTATATTTTTTGGAATCTACTCAACATTTTCTAGATGATGATTATATAGTTAATCTTATTTTCGTTTTTTTTTTTTCAATGTTGGTCTTTAATGCGGGACCATGGTCACCCCATCAATTTTTTTAAAAATTTTAGTAGCCTATGTCACCCGGAATAAACTAGGGATTCTAACGATACCTCATTTATCAAAATCGGTTTAGGCGTATAGAAGTTATGGTGGAATATACAAACTCACATACATACATACATGAACCCTGAAAACAATATACTCCTTTTTTAGTCGTATAAAAATACTTTGTAAAGTGGGAGACTACGATAAGGAATTTAGTTTGCTAAATTTTGATTTAATTTTGTCCTATTCGTACGTAGGTTCGCTCGGTATTTCTTGGGGCTAATCATCACAATTTTTATATTTATACAATGTGGCCAATTCTGTATAACACCATCTCCAAACTAAAATGACAGCTATCATATTCCTATTTGGACATCTGTTTATATTGCTATCCCTTTTTAATACTCCCTGCGGATAGGGATAGCACTAGATATAGCTGTCAGTTTAGTTTAAACATTGTGTTATACAGAATTGGCCCCAATAGGGTGCTATTTTGAAGTCATAGACAATCACGGGTTGTTATTTTAGAATTTTGTTGTTTAATTCTTGTATAATGTAGCTAGTTATTTAATTAAAAAAATCTAAGCGAGAACATTTTAGTTATTTAATAGAATTATTGTTTTAAAACTGTATTTAAATCATGTAAAATAAAATATTAGCTTGATGCCAATAAACACTTGGAACAATATTTTTCTATTGTTTAATACACGTGTATTTGTTTATACCTAAAACCTACAACAAATGAGTATTGTTTCTTGGATTTCCTTAAATTATTTATTGTATAAAGTTAAATTTCAATATTATTCACAAGCAGGTTGTAGCTACGTAGACGTTGTAATAAATTAATTAATTAAAATTAACGATTAATTATTATTAACTAACAATAAAATATTTTTATACCCGTTTCGGTCATCGTAGTGGAACATTAATTACCTAATTATCGATTAGTGTCAAAAATCTAGTGTTATATTATTATAAGTGTTATAGTGAAAGTGTTTGGTGATGCGCGATGAACGAATGGAGTCAAAACGTCACTTCTTTCATAATGATCAATTTCTTTTATTTGTTCGTTTACGAATTACCGAGTTGCTGTTTAATAAATCATTAGAAAATTCTAGTCTACAGTCTTTAAACTAAATTATACTGGTAGGTCTAAATACCATTTCTTTAATGTTACTCTTGCGGAAAAGGATAGAAGGATTCTATGTTTTAGTCAAGTTTAGAGACTGTACAACAGAATTAGTAATGTACGAGTAATACAAAGTTAACTTTAACAAATATTATCATTATTTCTATTAATAGTCACGTATCAATATCATCTATTAAAATAAGTTGTCATAAATATAACGCAAAAGTTTTAATTAATTATTTTACAAATGATATGTCGAGTGATGAAAAAAAGAACGACTTTAATTTAATTTAATAAAATTATAAAAGAAATTACTAAACATTACTCCATTCTTATCAATCTGTAGTATCTTTTAAACTATTTTTCTAGCCATATTTTTGTGTAGCCGTCATTTCTTTTATCAGCCGTATTTTCTTTTAAAAGAATTAACGATGCGCATCACCAAACGTCACAATTAATATCAACTTGTTATATAGGAACGGTACAGGCACTAGAAACTTGTATACATGTAGGATATTTATATAAAAACAATCATGTTATATACTTTATAATAATAATATAGTACTTAATTATGCTATGCTATTTATATTGTATAGTCTTATTTCGATCCCATATCTTTTTCACTTCTAGCATTAAATATCTGTATTTAAACGTGATTTGTCTCCCTAATGCAGTTTTCTTTATGTAGAAGTTTTAAGTTCCATTCCCGATATATACAATTTGTATAGACAATGGTAATTTGTTTTAATATATAATAAAATTCATGTATATTTCCCATTTTATCATTTTAGTCTAATATAAAATTATTATTACAATGGTAATAAGGTCCATTTTTCTTTGAAGCTCAAGTGTTTCGCGTTCTGTCTAAAGTTTTAAAATCTTATACTTACCCCTTACAAATCCAATCTTTTTTTAGGTAACCATATTATACTTGGCTGTATAATTATGTATTTTATTATATTTCACTAATGATGATGTTTTAATGAATAATATAAATATTAATGTAACACATGAGATTTTGTTAATTTGATTCCTAACGATATTTTTATAGTTTATTGTATTAGCATATAAGAAAGAAATAGCAAATTTTCTTTTACATTTAAATAATCTTATGTTGTGAAATCGGCAGCTGTATACATATTTTTTACTGTAAAAAGTACAGTCGTCAAATATTACACATGGCTTGCAAAAAATTTTTAAAAATTTTTGTAGCTAAAAACGTCGTAGGATATAGAAAATGGTTGAAATCTTGCTGGAATTAATATTGTAGGTATAAATAACCGTTTTCCGTAATACGGCGAAGAAAAACATCGTGATTCCAACTTGTAGTTGTAATTATCCCCATAAAAATAATATTTCGATGGTGACTCTAAGAATATAAAGTAATATAGTTTCGAATGAAGAGTTTTGTAACAAATTGTCGAAGCACAGTAAATTAAGTATTAAGTTTAGAAATAAAAAAATTGCTCGAAATTTTGCGTAAGGGTCGGGCTACATGCGAATGTTTATTATAGAGGAATATTTTCCCTTGATATCATAAATATGTGTGTATGTACTTTCTTCTTCTGAATATTGTATATCATTAAACAAGTTTTTTTTTTGTGTCCATCTAAGTTTGAAGATAATTTGAATGAATTTTTAACGTGATATTTTTTCACGTCATCTGTCAATATTCTAACATAATATCACCGTTAAGATGGGTCTTAGACTTTCATCGTTTTCATTAAAAAATTGTTCAATTAATTGTACCGGTTATTATAATGTGAATGGATATCACGATTGGGACCAAAGCTTTAGGCGGAATCTTGCAAAATTGTCAAATCATGCTTTTGTCATATTCAACACTTTAGTAATGTCGTATAAACTGTAGACCTTTATGATTCAAAGTCTCCTTGTTATTGTTATCTTCATATTTTCGGTTTTCCTCTAACCCATCTGGCTTTGTGGTATACAAATATGGGGTACTGCCAGCAAGTTAAACATACTAGCGATACAAAGAGCTCAGAATAGTATCCTCAGAACGATCGCTAATGTTTCTTGGTTTGCACGCAATACCGAAATACATCAGTACCTGGAAATCCCAACTGTAATTGAGGAAATCAATAAGCATAGCACAAAGCATCGGGAACGTTTACTGTTACACCCCAATCCACTGGCATATTGCCTACTAACAGTGCAAAAAATAAAAAAATAAAAGAAATAAATCTTTATTCAGGGATACAAGACGAAAAAAAAAGACTTGATCTGAGCAAAATGAGACTTGATCCCCAAAATGGTCTTCACTCAGCATGTGCTATACCTGTTAGGATAGCGCTGATCTTCCGCAAAACCAGTATGCTTGGACGGCGCCAAATATATATATATAGGATAAATAATGATAATAATAAAGCGTCTGAAGCGGGCCCAGAATAACCCCAAATCTACTTATAGTCTGTCGACTGATCGCAGATCCTACACAAGGCAAAAAAAAATCGGTTTTATCCGGCTACAGTTGAACGGCAAGCATTTACGTTTACGGCCATACACGGTCAGCTGGAAGCAATCAGGATGCTTCAAGCTGCGATTGCATATTGAATTACAGTACTCAATACTCAATATTATTTATTCAATATAGGTACACTGTAGGTACACTTATTGACGTTAAAAATTACTTACTTATAATACATGATGGTGATAATCGGTAACGGTATCTTAAAACTAAAGCTACGAGGCTATGTGTCTTCTACGTACACACATACATACTGGTGGTAGCCAAAACCATGTTTTGGCATTGATGCAGTCCTTTATTGATTGATGCAAAAGATACGCGGTCGTAACTCCAGAAAAATAAAATTTGCTATTGCAACTGCTTAATTGACGTCTTTTATTTCGTTGTTTTGCAGTAATTTTTCTTTGATGTTTTCATTTTTTAGACCAATTATAAACATGTCTTTCACGAGGGATTCTTTTAGATTTTCGAATTTGCATGTGGAAGCTAAATTTAAACACGTCACATACTCATCTGTTGATTCATCCCTTTGGTATCTAGTGAAAAAGTATCTTTCTAATGTTGTGTTTTTGCATGCATTAAATTTTTCGTCAAATGTTTTTAGAATTGACCTAACGGTATCTTCTGACCTTTGAACATTAAATGAATCATATATTTGCAGTCCTTCCTCGCCTATCGCATTATTAGCAATATTACGATTTGTTTCTGTTCTGGCAGCTTCTCTAAGTCGTTTGATTCACAATATATTTCGTAGTTTTGCTTCCATCTCCATTTTTCCGAGTTAGCGCATCCCGTACCTCCGCCATTTTGCACGCTTGACTTCAACGGCTTGAGACCGTTCGCGAGGATTACGTTTTGTGACTTTTCAGGCGTTACCATTTTGTTTCTTCTTATTTCTTCGTTTTATCTTCTGATAGTATGTATTATTGGTCTTCTAGTGGAGAGAATTTGTTGGCTTTCGTCTTTTAAAATATTATCTTAAAAGGGAAACAGGGTTTAGCAAATCACACAGCTCTTAGTTCCGATCAAAAGCAAATTTTATTTTTCTGCTATCCTAGACCTTGACATATATTACCATAGACTATGCTACAGGCAGCAGTTATCATTGGCAGCTTGAAGCGGTTGACTATGACTGCTCGAGCAGTCCGTGTATGGCCGGCCTATGTTTTTCACAGTTGTCATTCCAAAAACTGCGAATCCTTCTTTTCAAAATATATTTTAGAAATTGAAACAGCCATTCCCATTATAAAGGACCAATATTTACCTTAGACTATGTTTTTTATTATTTATTTTATTGTGTATGTATTTGTATGAAATAATTAACTAAATGAAACTCGAAGTGTGCTGTACTTCAATTTAGGTGGGTTTACTTCACTTTCACACAATTTTTCACGAGACATCTGGTGCGTTTTCTAGGTACTCAAACTAATCTACATATTGTGTCTATTTTCTAACTGTACTGTTCATAAGAACAGTGATAAAAAAATACCAATAGATTTTTTTTTTGTAATAATACAATAAAATATTATTAGAATCCTTTTTAAATAAATTCTAAAGAAGTTTCACTTAAAAAGTTAAGTGAAACTTCTTTAGAATCGTTGTAATTTGAAAATTCGATGAAACGAAAAAGAGACAAAAAAATTCATAATAGGATTTAGCCTGATATAGATAGATATAGAATGATATAGAATCAATTTTTAGATTTTTCATTCTCTTGTAGGCTACTTTTCTCAAGTTTCACAACTGCCATGTGTGAATGCACACTTCTATTACAGGTGTTCATATGCAAGTTTAATGTAAACCCATCCTAATGTTTGTTTTATATTAAATAAAAGGCTACACTATATAACATTTCACACACTATGTTACAATATTACGCCAAATGTTATATGTAACTTGTTATATAGTCTAAAGGCACTGTATTAGCTTAGTTCTTCCACGATTAATTATTATTATTAGAGATTTTTGAAAGCAATAAAAATGTTTGATTAAAATTTTATTTCTAGTTGATTGATAGATATTTTATGTCTACTTACTTAATTATTTGATATTTGATTGTGTGTTGAGAGTTATTCGCACAACAATTTATATTATTTAATTGCTATACTCTGTGCTCCAAATCTTTGAAATACGTGTCGGGCTTACTACCATCGATTAAAGCAGTATTATTTTAATATTGCAGTTTTATATGACGTACCTTGGTGACTCTAAAATAAGGATTAGGTATAATTTTGAAACGAGATCGTCAGCAATAGTAAAATAATACGGTTCAGATGCGGGTATGCGCCCAAGTGCATTGTTGTTATCGAGTTATGTAAACATCAATTATATATTTTTTTTCATTGTTTGCTAAATATAGCTATATTAATTGATCCTGAAGTATTGTATTTCTATGTCTTTGGCGCATAGAGTACGTATTTTGTTTTATATGAATTAAATTACATTAATTTACGTAAGAATAATATAATAAATATTGAAATCTTTCACCTTGGAACTTTCTTGTAAATAAAAAGTAGTTCTTTTTGGATTATTTTTGTTAATTGGAGTGGAAAATTGTGAAAATAATAACGGCTCATGCCTGGATTGTGTACGAACAGACAAACTGTGTATTAATAAACGTAATTATAACATTGATGCTTGCTTTTTATTTGACTGCCTTCGTTTGGAAACCCATGAAGCTTTTTTAAATTAAGAACTACGTTCCTAAAACTTGATTTGTAAATAGTTGACTTACTTTAATATATTTTAATTATTGTGTACCAGGAGGTTTCCCAAAAGTGGATGGCCGAATGTCATGATTTTCTAGTTCTATATTCTGTGGGACGACATTCGCAATAGATATAAGGCCATAAAGGACTTGAATCCAGGGCCGTAAAATAAAAAAAGAGGGGAAATTCGCTATTACTCAATACTCAATCACAGAGTACATTATATACAGAGACAAGTAAATTATATATATGTCACCGTAAGATTGTAAAAACCGTTAGATTATAATCTAACTCGCGAAATTGTAAACTGTCGACAGATTGTGAACCGTTCAATGTTCTGAGTATAATTTTTTGAAATATTAATTGTATTTACGTATCTTGTTTTTCTTGTAGGTTAGGTTAGGGTTCGACATATATAAACAGGTAGTATAGTAATAAACTAAGGCACTTAGGTTCTATCGGGTATAATAACAAACAGATTACAATCTACCGAAAAATAATGCGTTAAATTGTAATCTGCCGACAGTTTGCAATTTCGTGAGTTAAATTACAATCTTACGGTGACATTTATACTGGTATAGAGTTGCTACTCAACTTTCCGCGTATAGTGACATCTATCGGGAAGTTGTCCAACTAAAATATATATATAACCTTAACAAACCTATGATATAGTACTTTAGGTCCTTCTTTATCGTTTATTAATTTATCTTAATTATTACAAGATCACATAAATCTGCAAGTATAGAATTATGTGATCTTGTAATAATTAAGATAAATTATTATACAATAAATACAAATAGTAAAAGATGGTGTTCAGGAAATGAAACTCATGTTGATTATTTTCTTCTTCTTTTATTATTATAAATATGTGCCAAGCATTGCAATAGTTATTTGTGTTATATGGGGGCCAAAGAAAATTTTTGTTTCCCGACGGCGCTATTTTGAATCCTGAGCGTAGCGAGGAATTCAATATACGCCGCCGGAGAACAAAAAATTTGGCCCCGAGTGACACACACTATTTATCATAATTTTTCAAGTTAGGAGTATCAACGTACTATGTATGGACATTACCTATACGTTAGCACCGATCATCGTTCAAGTTTATCAGAAGCACGAACGCGGACCAACCAGAAGATACTCCTATCAACCTTCTATGTATAGACATTAGCCGCGAAAACGATAACTTCATGCATTATGCGTTCGACCTCTTTGGTTAACTAGTATTTTTTCCCTCTGGGAATTTCCCTAACGGAATAGGCATGATGACAGTAACCAAGAATCAATTAAATTATGAATTTATCTAATGAAATAGGATTCATGGATTATAAAAAACGTATTTATTTATCTATTTCGAATGAGATTGCTAATTATTTTAATAAAATAAAACTATAAAATACAGCAATCCGTCATATTGGATTAAACGCCAAGAAGCGAATGACGTCACAATTGTTTGTTTTCGAGCTTTGACAATCGCACTAATGTTTACTGCACACTGCACAGAGTACATTGGTAATAACAATAGTGACGTCACAAACGGCGCCATGACACCGGCGGGCGTTTTGGCGCGAATTTTAAAATTAAAATTTCATATGCCAATTTTATCTACTAAACCTCATTTTTCTACAGAAATAATATATTTTTTCGAAATAGTAGATACTTCCGAACATAATATGAGCATTTCTCACAATCAGTCATCATGCCTATTATGGCTGCAAGAGCCATAATTCCTTTCGAAATTCAAAAAATGTAAAGACGTATATCCGATCAACAAATTGATCACGTGACTTATAGAAGACAACAGCCACTCAAACATTTTTGGATTTCGAACGGAACGAGCGATCGACAGGTTTCTGCGACGAACGCAGTATACTAAAGCACGAACGCGGACCAATCAGAACAGAGAAATGAAAAGTCCCATGGGCCTAAAAATTACATTTTGCTCCCGCTATCCTCTGAAGCCAATATTCGTTTTTCGAATAGGTATAATGAAAAACATCTTCGCGGTCGTAATGGGTTTGACCAGACAGTTATTTTATTAATGTCCCTGCACCAATTACAAATGAAGAATATGCAAGATGTATTCAACAACTTTTCGACAATACCGGTTTTATGTTGTGTACATTGAACGAAATTAAAATCAAGCCTAATTTGTAAAATTGTTTTGATATAATTTCGTATATTATATATTTCAGGGCTTTTTTTCACTACAAAATGAAAAACATCTTGAATTTGAGAAAAACATCGAACTAATTCCAGGGCAGGGTATGATAGGAAGTTTTTGCTTCGGATGTATTCTCTTAATTTAATATAATGATTTTCTTTGGAGGAATAAAGTTAGTAATACAAGTTTTAAATTTTTTTAACTTTTGTATGACACTTGTCTTAATAAATAGCCGGTAATATATTCTAAAAAGCAGCAACTACACGAGGGTCTCTTTTTTTAATATCTAAATCGACAATCATGTCTCCACTATAAATATCATCATATTGTATTTCTGATGGAAAATTTACATTTTTCTTTTCATCCTTTGTGAAGAATAAAGCTTTTAAAGATTTAAAAATAATGGATTCATCATCCTCACAATTTGACCCTGGTATATTTGTGCTACTTAATTTATTTACCATAAGGGCTAAAATGCTGATTCAAACCCTGCACACATTGGAGAATTATTTCGGTAACCATGACTTCTCACACTACTGAAAAAATTCTCCAACGTGTCCTGGTTTAAATGCCGGCACCAGATTGATTTAATACTATAATTATTATATTATAATTTAATTTAGTTGGATTTTCTGGTATTGTTATTTTCAGTCTCTTTGAAAATTTTTCTTTTGAAATATTTAAGCTTATCACTTTTTTATTTAAGGTACTAATTCTTTGACTCATTTGAGTCTTTGCAGACTTGGTCAGTTTCAAATCTGAAATGAAAATAACACACTTAAATAAATATTTTTTAACCCTTTTCCATGTAAATCACCCAAATGTGAGATGAGATTCATACTGAAGGTTCTACACTATTACATGTAAAGCACAAGTCCACAAGCACTTATTCTTATATACACTTATATTGACAGTCAAGACAGCAGAGGCTCAGTAAATAGGGTTGCTGTATTCACCCCATTGGTACAGAACCCTTAAAACTATTGTTCTCATGATTTTGATATAGATCATGCTTGAATGAAGAAAATTTAAGTGATTTGATATCTAATGGTAATAAATACCTAGTAAATAAGAAAGAACTATAAAAGCAAATCAATGATTGCATTAATTAATCATCAATGCAAATGTCATCTTCATGGCAATTCCTACAGATTCTTGTGTTCCATTTAATATGCTTGGTGAAATAAATACTTATTTATTATACAGTAAAATAAAATAAATCTTACTAGATGTTGAGGTAGTAGCAGGTTTATGCATGTTGCTTGATGTTGAGGCTATTGCAGTTTCTTCCATATAATTTGTTGGAAAAGAATCATTTTTATTAGTCACTCCAGCTAAGGGTATCCTTTGAGCTACAGCACCTATAAAATAATCATTAACATTAATGTTTTTTCTCATTTTAATTAATTGACTTGACTAAACTTCATGCAGTACTTTATTCAAAAGGTAGTTCAAGGTAGGTGGTTGCCAAAGAATATGTGAGCCTTAATTTCATTTAAATGAGAATGAAGGAATGCAGGTGAAGCGATCCTGGGGCTCCGTTTTAAGTGTCACAATACAAAAAAGTTTATTGGTAAAAAAATTTTTTTTGCACTCTGTGAAATTTAAAATGGGGTCCCAGGATAGCTTCACCTCCCTCTCTTCATCATCATTTAAATGAGATGAAGCCTTTATATTATATTCTGTGGCATTCACTGACTTTAAACTACCTTATGAATAATATACTGCATGACATCTATTAACATCAATTTTATTAATATTCTATAGAGCCCCCTAAAATAGTTAAATTTGAATCAGAGGATGTAATATATAATGGTACCAATCCATTCAGCCCATTGAAGTGTGATGCTAAAGATATTACTTAATGCATTTAACTTAAAAACACTAACAAAATTGAAATTCTATTATAAAATTAAAAACATGAAAGTTTGTATGTATGGATATTTATTACTCCTTCAGCCTCAACTTCTGAACCAATTTGGCTGAAATTTTGAATGGAGATAGCTTATACCCTGAATGAACATGCATCAATTATAGCAGACACTCGGAATATTCATTATACCCACAGGTTTTGTAAAGAACTGAAACCACACTGTGAAGTCACAGGATAAACTATGTTTATAATATTTTAGAAGTATTACAATGACATTAATTTAAAAAGTAAGTAACCTTTCATTTGTAATGTTGGAATTGCTATATTACTCAACATTTTACTCCTGGTCCAATACCTAGATTCAAAATGTGCATGACATATTCTTCTGTATTTAAACACATACATATCCTCTAAATCCTTAAGGTTTCCACCCACTGCTTGTATCCAAGTCTGAAAGCGTGTTGGATTATATTCAGGATTCGGAAATTTGTGAAGTACAACACCATCTTCACCTACAAAAAAATACTTTTAAAGACATTGGTATTAGTATAATATCAAGTTGTAGGAGACAGTCGTAGGGCGATGAATGTGGTATGAAAATCATTTGACCGCTTTGGATTCGTGAATCAGCCCTAGGTCCCTAAGAAGACCATGATCTATATTTCAGTATAAATAAAAAACATTATCTTATATTTAACTTGCGGATAAGTCGTACTTACGGCTTTTTTTACATTCCGAAACGCAACAAATTTTATCTGCTGCCATTACGAAGTAGGTTTATCCGTAGGCGAGATATATCGAGTCCTTTTTACATGCGTGGGTCACTGTTATGCAAAGAAAATCGGAGTCCAAGAATAGCCAAGTCGTGATCAAATGCAAAGATAATCAGAGTCCAAGAAATAGCCAAGTCGTAATATAAATATGCAAAAATAACGAAAACGAAACACCAAAACACAATTTGTCCAACCAGCATGCCAGAAAAACGTCAATGACTCTGGTTTACTTGTCTCTGGTCAATGACAGAGAGAAGTTAATTAGCAAAGTCAAACTTTGTCAGACAACAATATTAAAATGGCGGATGGCCACGTTTAAAAATTAAATCACAAATGTTTTATTAAAATTTTATCTTAAACTTAAAGTAGTGTATATCAAAAGAATCATAAGTTACTAAGTTATCTAATTAACTCCTATTCTGCTCAAAAAGATATTTCAAATATTATTATCTAGTTGATTCAATTAAATTACATTATGCATATTAATCGACAACATAAGCTTCTGAACGAACACTTAATTCAGGTCTGTGCGTCTGTGCAAGTGCTGAAATTTTCAGCACTTGCACAGACGCACAGACCTGAATCACAGATAATTGTATCACAAACCTTCATATGAGCTAATTTGGCTAGTTTCAAGATAAGCGCCATCCTTTGGCGAGCTGTGGAACAAAAATCCGTACCAGTTTCCATACAACAGAAAAATATTCTGAGTGCAAAGGCCCTGTACTCAATATAAGCAATTTATTTAATACATGTAGGTCATACAGGTGTTTGATATGTTACGTCAAAACGTCATGTTTGGACTCTACCACCGGTTCGGAAACAGGTTGTACTGAACTTTTTAATGGTTGAGGGGCTCCGCCCACGTGAGGCTATCGGTTGCCGCTTTTTTGTCGGCAGAAAATGAACCATACAGATTGCAATGTTGAAACGTACACGTCTTAAAACAGTCGGTCAAAAACTAAGTTGGCCGATTCGGTGGAAAATGTGATAAAGTCGGCCCGTGCAAAAACTGGTGTAACCCCGTAACTATTCTTTAGACTGCATCATCTGATGAAATTTGGTACAGGGATAGGTTGTGTCCCGAAGGACTACTTTTTAACATTTAATGATAAATAATGGGCCAATTAGTGTACACTAACAATAGGTAACCATATTTTGCAGAAGTTAATTTTTAACGAAAAAATACTTGGGCTCCATTCCGCCCTGCATCCGATCACTTATGCGGGTTGCGTACTGGATTCGGAAAATGAAATCCGAATCTAGTGCGCAAACTTTCATATAAAAAGTACTACGGCTACTTCGGATTCAGTGCGGAAAGAGACTTGTTATTTCTATTGCTACATATTTAACTAACATACCCTGGGTCCATACTGCCAACGCTATACTTAAGCAATATTACAATTGAAAAAAATTATATTATAACTTATAAAAATTTAAAGAGTTACCGCGGGAACCCAAGACCTCAATCCACGCGGACGAAGTTGCGATCATCAGCTAGTTACAAAATAAAACAAAGTCAGTTGAATTAAAGCCTTTAATTTGTGAAAAAATTGAGCGCATATAAAACTAAATCTAGTGAAATCTTACCAAAGCTTAAAACTTATTAATACATTCTTCATTGTCATTCCAATTCTTATTATCGCTTAGAAATAATCATTACAATGAAATGAAAATACTTTAACATTGAAAAAATATTATTCAAATTGTTCTTATTAAAATAAAACTTATTAAAGCATAATACGACATGGGTTTTGTTCATTTTTTTAAAATAGCGTAAGAGGTGGTGTCAACTTTTTGAAGGGTGCTTATAACAGCTGAAAGTTATGTAGTTATTTTACTTTTCCTGAGTAGCTTTGATACATAATATGATTATGCCCTCTTTTAAAAGTAACGTAATAATAATTATTGACATATTGAATGGTTATCTTAGATAAAATGTGCTACGTTAAAACATATTACATACTCAAACATAAGAAAAATCATACAGTAAGTAAACTTTCATTTTTTATAAAGCACCTCTTTGAAAATTTCTACCAGCTCGTGAGCTAAAAAATCTATGTTAAAAATGCTAATGTTAAATCAGTCTTCCAATAAGAATAATAATTATATTACGACGGAATTTAAATATCAAAAAATTCGAGTGGAATGAAATATCTTAATAATTTTATAACAAAAAAAAACTACTATTCAGAATTATAAAGATTACGTCTTAATAAAATGGCGTTAAAGTTAAACTTAACAATTAATGGAATTAAAAACTAAAAATATTAATTTTTAAAAATTAGAAATTATTTACTTAAACATGAATTTCACAACATTACCATTATACATACCTATTTCTGTAATTAAAATTTTCAGTAAAAAATTACATTTATATGTAAATAATAATTGAAATAAATATGTTAAAATGACTGGACGTTTCAAGTAATTATAATTAAAATAATAGTAAAAATCATTGATATACATATAAATAGAATGACATTACAAGTTCACGTGAAAAGTATTATCAAATATTAATATCGAATACTTTGCCGAGGCAAAAAGGAACATTTAACATCTTATTTGGTCTGTTTCACCCAATTATAATATTTATTATGTACTGGCAAACTGGAATTCATTAGTACATGATATCTAAATGCTATACGATAATAATTAAAAAAAATTAAAAAACACGACTGCCCTGTCAAAAAACTAACTTAAAAAACTAAATTAATCTAGTTAAATAGGAATTTTATTAACATTTTTATGAAATGATATTTTTTTTGTGAATCACTGGATCTTGAACTAGTGTTATATATTTTTGGAATCTACTCATCATTTTCTAGATGATGATTATATAGTTAATCTTATTTTCGTTCTAGTATCTAGTTTTTAATGCGGGACCATGGTCACCCCATCATTTTTTTTTAAATTTTAGTAGCCTATGTCACCCGGAATAAGCTAGGCATTCTAACGATACCTTATTTATTAAAATCGGTTCAGGCGTATAGAAGTTATGGTGGAATATACAAACTCACATACATACATACATACATGAACCCTGAAAACAATATACTCCTTTTTTCAGACAGTAGTATAACAAGTAGATTCATTCTCTTCCTCTTATGATGACAGTTACTTGAGAGAAAAGGATAGAAGGCTGACTTATCCTAATAGCATTTGAATACAATGATAGTATGCAAGTACATAATAAAATACTTAATTAACTTTTCTACTATGAATTGACAATTCGCACAACTGTATTATTATATACTAAGAATTACGGACGATAATAAATTAAAATTAGAATTATTATAAAATTGTACGGCAAGTATTATTTAAAAATATAATAAAATTATTTTATTAGTATTTATTGGAAGATAAAAAATATTTCTTGCACATTTTTAATAACATTAAACCAGGGATTCCCAAACTATTTTGGGCAAGGGACCCCTTTTCCAAAATGAATGATACCTCAGTCCCCCATAGCCAAATTACTTTAAAAATCCTATCTATACTTTTTTTAAACATCAAATTCAGTAAATATCAAGTGTAATTAATAATTATTAATACAATTAAATAAAATTAAAATAGTTAAGTAGGTAATTCAAAAATCAAAAAAAAAATTTTTGAAAAAAAAAAACATTAAAATAGGGGTCGATTTTCAGACCTCGTCGACCCCCAAAATCAGTTCCTTTATGTCGACCCCTGGGAAACCGAAATCGACCCGTTGGGGAATCCCTGTACCAACTTCTACATATTTTCAGTACATGTCAATTGTATCTTCATAGATATAGATTAATAAAAGAATACTTTTATTAACCTTTTTTGCGAGATATTTCACCGCGGTTAATTGCCTCATCTGGTGACAGAAGGGCTGGCTCATATTTGCGCAAAGGATCAGCCTGGCTGTCCAGCGCGGAAATGCAGACAGCATTCTTGCAACCATTCCACGAGGGCATGATTTATATAGTAATTAGGTTATCCAAGCTAACTTTTAGTTGTATTGTATTATTATCTTTTCAATAAATGTTATTAAAAATGTATAAAAATACTATTACATGTATAATGTATTATTCTTAGCTTGAAGGCTTGTTTCAAAGTGGAATAAGAAGAGATTTAGAACAGTGCATTAAGTTAAAGATTATATTAATAACTTTAAATATATATCAAAAAGATTTTATTTGTTTCAGAAGATTAGTAACAGATCTAAGAAGTGAGAATTCATAAATCCATAATTAGTTTTATTATTAAAAATAAAATCAAATGGCGCTAATCTTATTTCATAATAATTATTATCTATTATATTAAAATGGAAATCGCTTTTTATTTATATATTGTTCTAATGCAATTCGAAAAAAAAAACTTATATCAATGTAAAAAAACCATACGTATGGAAGTTGTATGAAATTCACCATTGTGACGTCACAAAACTTCAACGCACTTTTTCTTTAATCTATATTTTAACAAACCGAGGATGTGAATTTTTGGAGAGTGATCTTTTGGAAGACCCTCTATTTAATAATCAGTTAGAAATAATTTATTTTTCATCTAGGCATCATCCCTATTGACATTAGACATATTTAGATAACTAAGTCCATACAAATCGCGGCTTTGAAAGCGCAAAGTGGTATCCAGTTTTAGTATAGAGTTGACTCCTACATTTATCTATTTTGTATTAGGACTGTATATTTTCCTAATTATTGTGCAAAGTTTACATAAGGCAATCATTTAAGATTATCACAATCACATACGATTATAATTATTAATACTAGAAATTAAAAAAATACTGATTGAAATTAATATGAATTAAAAAAATAAAAATTATCGTTTCAATTAGATGATTAAATAAAATTAATACTTATATTGCTGCCATGAAGTTTTATTTCTTGTAAATCTTCTTTTCTTTTTTTTTTTTGTTTTCATCATAATTTTATTTGTTAAAGATGCCTTTAATTCAATCATTAATAGTAGGTACCTAATTTCTATTAAATTATGAAAACAAAAGTAATTATTATTTCCATCTTACTTATTAGATTGTTGTAATTTAAAAAAAAATTGCATTTACACTGGTATTTAGATTAAAAAAATCAAATATTCTGTAATTATGACGTCATATTCCATTTGTAGCCATAACGGAAGTTGAAAATAATTTGATACGCACCAGAGCGCACTGTATGTGTGGGAAAATACGAGCCTCATAACTATGGCGGCCATTATATTACCACACTAGTGCGGTAATATAATGGCCGCTATAAAAAAACACAGCTGTTCCGATGCCGCCATCTTTGTTGAAGTATTTTAAACTACCAAATAGATTCATTTTACATTAAAGTAACAGTGTTTCGATACTCGAAATCTATCAACGTTTGAGAAGTGCCTCGTACTAACTTTACTGTTAACTCACTATAGGGTTAGTACGAGTTGATGCAACTCATAGCTACAAATGAATATGAAGTGTCGGTGTTACATCGAGACGGTGAGTGGTCACCTCACGGCCGTGGGAGGTCCCGGAGCGCATACATGATCCCGTCGTCGAAGGTTGCGGCGACGGTGTAGTTGTTGGCTGTTAGTATTTCTGTCGTTCTGTTCCGGGCTATCGGATCTGTTGACCGGAAGTCGATCACCTGGAAAAAGATTACATAATATATATACAGTACATTTACTTGTAAAGTTGCTCTTGCTTCAGCAGTATTAAAACTATAAATTAGCCTTTTCCACCCTTGGACGGTAAACACCCTTGGCCTCGCGGGCCCGGCGAGCGCCGTGTAGTCGGCTCGCGGCGCGTCGGCCGCCAGCAGCGCGGCGAGGGTAGAGCGCGGCGGTACCTGCAGCCGCAGCCGGCGGTAGGGCAGCGCGGCGAGGGTAGAGCGCGGCGGTACCTGCAGCCGCAGCCGGCGGTAGGGCAGCGCGGCGAGGGTAGAGCGCGGCGGTACCTGCAGCCGCAGCCGGCGGTAGGGCAGCGCGGCGAGCGCGCGCGGCGCCGCGGGCCCGGCGAGCGCCGTGTAGTCGGCTCGCGGCGCGTCGGCCGCCAGCAGCGCGGCGAGGGTAGAGCGCGGCGGTACCTGCAGCCGCAGCCGGCGGTAGGGCAGCGCGGCGAGCGCGCGCGGCGCCGCGGGCCCGGCGAGCGCCGTGTAGTCGGCTCGCGGCGCGTCGGCCGCCAGCAGCGCGGCGAGGGTAGAGCGCGGCGGTACCTGCAGCCGCAGCCGGCGGTAGGGCAGCGCGGCGAGGGTAGAGCGCGGCGGTACCTGCAGCCGCAGCCGGCGGTAGGGCAGCGCGGCGAGGGTAGAGCGCGGCGGTACCTGCAGCCGCAGCCGGCGGTAGGGCAGCGCGGCGAGCGCGCGCGGCGCCGCGGGCCCGGCGAGCGCCGTGTAGTCGGCTCGCGGCGCGTCGGCCGCCAGCAGCGCGGCGAGGGTAGAGCGCGGCGGTACCTGCAGCCGCAGCCGGCGGTAGGGCAGCGCGGCGAGGGTAGAGCGCGGCGGTACCTGCAGCCGCAGCCGGCGGTAGGGCAGCGCGGCGAGGGTAGAGCGCGGCGGTACCTGCAGCCGCAGCCGGCGGTAGGGCAGCGCGGCGAGCGCGCGCGGCGCCGCGGGCCCGGCGAGCGCCGTGTAGTCGGCTCGCGGCGCGTCGGCCGCCAGCAGCGCGGCGAGGGTAGAGCGCGGCGGTACCTGCAGCCGCAGCCGGCGGTAGGGCAGCGCGGCGAGGGTAGAGCGCGGCGGTACCTGCAGCCGCAGCCGGCGGTAGGGCAGCGCGGCGAGGGTAGAGCGCGGCGGTACCTGCAGCCGCAGCCGGCGGTAGGGCAGCGCGGCGAGGGTAGAGCGCGGCGGTACCTGCAGCCGCAGCCGGCGGTAGGGCAGCGCGGCGAGGGTAGAGCGCGGCGGTACCTGCAGCCGCAGCCGGCGGTAGGGCAGCGCGGCGAGCGCGCGCGGCGCCGCGGGCCCGGCGAGCGCCGTGTAGTCGGCTCGCGGCGCGTCGGCCGCCAGCAGCGCGGCGAGGGTAGAGCGCGGCGGTACCTGCAGCCGCAGCCGGCGGTAGGGCAGCGCGGCGAGCGCGCGCGGCGCCGCGGGCCCGGCGAGCGCCGTGTAGTCGGCTCGCGGCGCGTCGGCCGCCAGCAGCGCGGCGAGGGTAGAGCGCGGCGGTACCTGCAGCCGCAGCCGGCGGTAGGGCAGCGCGGCGAGGGTAGAGCGCGGCGGTACCTGCAGCCGCAGCCGGCGGTAGGGCAGCGCGGCGAGGGTAGAGCGCGGCGGTACCTGCAGCCGCAGCCGGCGGTAGGGCAGCGCGGCGAGCGCGCGCGGCGCCGCGGGCCCGGCGAGCGCCGTGTAGTCGGCTCGCGGCGCGTCGGCCGCCAGCAGCGCGGCGAGGGTAGAGCGCGGCGGTACCTGCAGCCGCAGCCGGCGGTAGGGCAGCGCGGCGAGGGTAGAGCGCGGCGGTACCTGCAGCCGCAGCCGGCGGTAGGGCAGCGCGGCGAGCGCGCGCGGCGCCGCGGGCCCGGCGAGCGCCGTGTAGTCGGCTCGCGGCGCGTCGGCCGCCAGCAGCGCGGCGAGGGTAGAGCGCGGCGGTACCTGCAGCCGCAGCCGGCGGTAGGGCAGCGCGGCGAGCGCGCGCGGCGCCGCGGGCCCGGCGAGCGCCGTGTAGTCGGCTCGCGGCGCGTCGGCCGCCAGCAGCGCGGCGAGGGTAGAGCGCGGCGGTACCTGCAGCCGCAGCCGGCGGTAGGGCAGCGCGGCGAGCGCGCGCGGCGCCGCGGGCCCGGCGAGCGCCGTGTAGTCGGCTCGCGGCGCGTCGGCCGCCAGCAGCGCGGCGAGGGTAGAGCGCGGCGGTACCTGCAGCCGCAGCCGGCGGTAGGGCAGCGCGGCGAGCGCGCGCGGCGCCGCGGGCCCGGCGAGCGCCGTGTAGTCGGCTCGCGGCGCGTCGGCCGCCAGCAGCGCGGCGAGGGTAGAGCGCGGCGGTACCTGCAGCCGCAGCCGGCGGTAGGGCAGCGCGGCGAGCGCGCGCGGCGCCGCGGGCCCGGCGAGCGCCGTGTAGTCGGCTCGCGGCGCGTCGGCCGCCAGCAGCACGGTCAGCAGCGGCAGGCACAGCACGCGCGAGCGGAACACGCCGCCGCCGCCCTCCGCCTCCTCGTAGCTCACCTGCCCCGATAGATAGATACATAGATAGATAGATAGATAGATAGATAGATAGATAATTTATTTATTTGCCCACGAAAAACAATTACATAAAAAGAATAATAAAGACGAAAAAAGTAACTATCGCCCAATAACGCTTATATCCCTATATTATCAAAAGTTTTCGAAAAAATAATGTTTGACAAAATTTGCAGATTTCTAAGAACATTTAATATACTAAAAACGGAGCAATTTGGTTTTAGAAAACAAAGCACAACTATCGCTTGCTTTAGTTTGAATGAAATACATATTAGAAAATATGGATACTGGTTATAGCATTGTTTAAATTTTTCTTGACATGACCAAGGCTTTCGATTTAATAAGTCACAACATATTACTTGAAAAATTAGAGAAATATGGAATAAGAGGCAACGCACTAGAATGCTTTTGAACGTAAGCAATGCACAGAAGTTTCTAAAACAAAAGGAGCCCACACGAACTCCATCTGGAAAATCCATATGGAGTGCCCCAAGGAAGCGTCCTTGGTCCTCTGCTTTTCCTACTTTATATCAATGATCTTCCAAACAACATTACCCATAAATGTATCTTATACGCCGATGATACAACGATAATTATCAAATCGAAAGATAAGCAAACGCTTGAGAGAGAAGCAAATGAAACGCTAATATAATTGGTTAAATGAAGATAATCTTAGTATAAATATGACTAAAACACACTACATGCAATTTCAAACCTATAAATCTAATCCAAGCGATTTAACCATAGTATATGATTCATGTACCATAAAAGAAACAGAAACAATATCTTTTCTTGGAATAACCCTAGATAAATATTGCACTTGGAAGTCTCACGTTGATATTCTGTGCCAAAAAATACACCGACTTATATACATCCTAAAGACACGTTTCAAATATAAAGACTGCCTTACTAGCTTATCACGGCTATGTTTCGTCAATTTTACGTTATGGCTTGGTGTTTGTGTCTAAGTTAATTTAGTTTACTTTGTTCTTCATAGATGGCACCACATGTACGCTGTCTCGCGCTATACTTTGATATTGCCCATCTTATATAAGAAATCGTAATGCCTCATAATAAAGTTTTATACCAAACAGTGTTGTGCAGTGTTATTTAAGTGGTGAGTGTACATTGGTCCTATTCGTTTGCCGGATAAACTGTAAGTACATTAAAGTTATAAAGTAAAGTGCAAAAGACTCTAACTAATTTACTAGTGAAAAAGAGTTAAAATTCGCATTGAAAACACTTAGTCAATTAACGTAGTGAAAAAGACTTTGAAAAAATTTGGAACTTAGAAAATTTACATAGAAAAACAAATTCTACAACTTAGAAAAATTTAGTAAAAAAAGGACTTAGAAAATTTACGTTGAAAAAAGACATAGCCAAATTTTGAAGAAATTTACAACTTAGAAAAATTTCGTAAAAAAAGGACTTTGAAATTTTTCGAACATTTTTTGGACATAGAAAAATTTGGATTGGACGAACACTTAGAAAACTTTTCTAAAATTTTAAAAACCTTTGGAAGTGAAAATGCCTCAATATAATTTACAATTATGTACAGCACAAAGATCACTCAGCGAACGCATTTCAAAGCTATTTACCAACTTTAAGAAAACCTCAAAGACCAGGTACACTCAGAGTTTCTTGGAAACTAGACTCGAAACCTTAACTGAATATTGGGAGTCGTACAAAAAACAACATACAGACATTCTTCTCAACATACCCACTGAGGCGTTTGAACAAATTAAATTTGACCCATTAGAAAATTTTAACTCAACTGAAGATACATACTTAGAACTTAAAACTTTACTAAAGGAGTGTTTAAGTGAATTAGATAATACAACACAAAAATCGAATAGTTCAGCAACTTGTCATAGTGATCCCACAGAGCAAGTGAAACGGAAGGCAAAACTACCGCCAATTAGCATACCTAAATTTTCTGGTGATTACCTTGAGTGGCTTAGTTTTAGAGATATTTTCACTTCGCTTATTCGTAATGATGATAGCTTATCAGACATAGAAAAATATCACTATTTAAAATCTAGCATTACGGGAGAAGCTGAACAACTTTTGAAACATTTTGCTCTTACCTCCGTGAATTATGAAAAGGCTTGGAAGATCTTAGAAGATCGGTACAATAACAAAAGGGTCATAGTTAATAACACGATAAATCGTCTACTTACTCAAAGAAAGATGAATGTTGAATGTGCGCGCGGAATAAAGGAATTATTGGATACAACACAACAATGTCTGCATTCTTTACAGAATATAGGAATAGAAACTGACACTTGGGATGCTATAGTAGTTCACGTGGTTGTTTCTAAATTGGATATGGAATCTCACAAACTATGGGAACAATCACTAGGATCCTCCACAGACATTCCTTCCTTTATATGCTTAGCGTCTCACTTAGAAAATAGATTCAGATCTTTAGAAATGGTCAGCAACTCAAGAAAGGTTACCTCTACGTCTCTTGCACAACCACAAAAAGCCAAGAATGTTAAGAGCTTCACTAGTGAATTAAATACCGAATGCACTTATTGCACAAAAAACCACTACATCTGCCACTGCACAACTTTTACACAACTCAATGTTGAACAGCGTCGAGATTTTGTCAAGAACAATAACCTTTGCTTTAACTGCTTAGTTAAAGGTCACTCCATTAAGAACTGCAGGCAAAATACGCGGTGCCGTCACTGCACTAAGAAACATCACTCACTTTTGCACCAGAATGAGCTGGTTGCCAAGCCAGTAATTGAATCCGAAGACGAAAACGATGATTCATCGACAGGCCCTGAAAGTAAAGTTACTAGTATGAAGGTAGCTGTTGACAACAACCTCGTGGTTCTGGCTACGGCTCGCTTAGGAATTAAAAACAAGAAAGGAGAAATTACTTACCTTCGAGCACTAGTCGATCAAGGATCTATGGCCACTTTCATAACAGAATCAGCCGTTCAACTGCTAGGCTTGACTAAAACGCACTTTGAAGTACAGGTGACTGGCATAGGACACAGCGCTGTCAAATCACAAAATACAGTCCTCTTAGATATTTATTCACCGATTGATATACAATACGTGATGCAAGTCAATGCGCATGTACTCACCAAGTTAACCACATTGTTACCCACAAGACAATTTAACACAGAGAAATGGCCAGGTCTCACTAGTATCCCACTATCTGACCCTCACTTCAACCGACCTGGACAAATCGACGTGTTACTTGGAGCTGATGCTTATGCTGCAATCCTACAAGAAGGCTTACACAGACACGGATCTCTCATTGTACAAAACACACGATTAGGCTGGCTAGTCTCTGGCAGCACTAAATCATCAGATGATGTTCCTGATTACCATATCACAGTTAACACTTCACTCGTAGAAGTAGATCATTTGCTTAGAAGATTTTGGGAGATCGAAGAACTTTCACCAAAGGATAAACCCTTAACATTACTAGATCAGAAATGTGAAAATCACTACAAAGAAACTCACACACGTAAAGAAGATGGTAGATATGAAGTCCACTTACCTTTCAAAGATGAAAATACACCAAACCTAGGAGATTCCAAACCTCTTGCTGTCAGACGTTTGCTTCAGATGGAGAAGAAATTCGCACGTGATCCTGAATTTAAGGAAAGATATTGCCAATTCATGCGACAATATGAGTCACTACACCATATGGAAGTAATCCCTGAAGAAGAAGATTTGGTACCTGAAAAGAAAGAACAAAATGAGAAATATGACAAAGAAAGAAACACACCGAAATATTACTTACCTCACCACGCCGTGGTTAGAGAATCCAGTGTTAGTACCAAACTTAGAGTTGTTTTTGACGGAAGTGCTCGCCCTGTAAATGGAAATTCTATAAATGATGAACTTCTGATTGGTCCTCCACTTCAACAAGATTTGAGAGATCTTGTCACTAGATGGCGAAGGCACAAAATATGTCTAGTTGCAGACGTCAAAAACATGTACAGACAAATACAAGTTGCCATTCAAGATACGGATTACCAGAGAATTCTGTGGAGAGAAGATCCCAAAGACACAATACGTGAATATCGACTCCTCACCGTCACCTATGGGACATCTTGCGCACCGTATCTGGCAATAAGAACTTTACATCAGTTAGCAGAAGACGAAAGCAAAAACTTTCCTGACGAATCCCATGTTATTAAAACTGATGTATACATGGATGATTTACTCACTGGAACATATGACCCAAAGATGGCCGTAGAATTACAAAAACGTCTCACAGAACTGTTCGCACGTGGCGGTTTCCCGTTACATAAGTGGGCATCTAATAGTGAGTTGGTTTTAAATGAAATCCCACAAACGTTTAAGGTATCACAGAACAGTGTTAATATAAAATTAGATGAATCTGTTAAAGCTCTTGGAGTCACTTGGAAACCACAACTGGATGTTTTTGAATTGAAGGTTTTGGTAGATTGTAAATTTGACTCAATTTTTACTAAACGAACAGTTCTGTCTGTGATAGCTAAAACGTTCGATCCATTAGGTTGGCTTGCACCTATTATTATTGTTTTAAAAATGTTCATGCAGAAATTATGGCAAGCTGGCTTAGACTGGGATCAGGAACTGCCCGATGATTTGAAACTAGAATGGCTATCTTACCTGAATTGTTTAAGCACAATGAATTGTATCCACTTACCACGTTGGTTAGGGATAACTAATACAAATTATAAAATTGAGCTGCATGGATTTAGCGATGCATCATGCGCAGCATACGCAGGAGTCGTGTACCTCAGAGTTGTAGACGGGGACCACGTTAAAGTCAATTTGGTTTCTGCTCGAACGAAAGTAGCACCGGTTAAACAAATTTCGGTACCACGCCTAGAACTCTGTGGGGCAGTCCTTTTAGCAAATATGCTAAAGGATATTAAAACTAATTTGAATGTACCTGATCATTGTATCTTTGCCTGGACAGATTCGACCATAGTTTTGGCTTGGTTGCGAAAGTCACCCAATCTTTGGAAAACATTCGTAGCCAATCGCACCACAGAAATTTTGAATGTTCTGAATAGTAACCAGTGGCACCACATAAATTCTCAAGATAATCCCGCTGATTGTGCTTCGCGTGGAATATCTTCTGAACAGTTAGAGAATCTGGAATTATGGTGGAATGGCCCGGACGTTTTGCGAACTTCCGTAGACATTGAATATAAAAATTGTAACTTACCTGATATCACTCTCGAACGCAAAGTACAACCTGTAAAGGTAGTTGCTCCAAATCTAATTGAAAATGATTCAGAATGCTTTTTGAAAAGGTATTCCAGGTTATCTAAATTAGTTCGTGTAACAGCATACGTGTTAAGATTTGCTAAAAAATGTAAGGATAAAATTAATACTAGAAAAAATCAAATTGATGCTTACTCGTTACCTCAGTATTTAACTGTAGCTGAATTGAGAAATGCTCATAACATTTGCATTCGTCTCTCGCAGGAACTTTCTTTCGCCAAGGAAATAGAATTACTGCGGAAAGGAGGCAATATTCCAAAAAGTAGTGTTCTGAAACAACTTGTACCTTTTCTGGATAAAGACAGCATTTTACGTGTGACCGGACGCCTTCATAATGCATCAATTAGTACTGATCGACGGACACCAATTTTACTTTCTGCTCATTGTCCTTTCACAATCTTGATTGTTCTAGACGCTCATTTACATGCATTACATGGTGGTCCACAATTAACTCTTAATGTTTTACAATGTAAATATTGGATTATTGGTGCTAAGAATTTAGTTAAGAAGATTATTCGCAAATGTCTTACCTGTTTTAAGCATTCTTCTTCACCTTTACACCAATTGATGGGTCAGTTACCCGCTTTTCGGGTCCGACCTGGTAAACCTTTTCGCTGTAGTGGAGTGGATTATGCTGGTCCAGTTACGTTAAAGCTGTATCCCGGACGATGCCAAAAAACAAGTAAGGCATATATTTGTTTATTTGTTTGCACAGCCACTAAAGCGATCCACCTTGAACTGGTCAGTGATCTCTCTACTAATGCCTTTTTAGCTTCTTTTCGTCGATTTACGTCGAGACGTGGCCATTGCAGTGATCTCTGGAGTGACTGTGCGACTAATTTTGTTGGAGCCTCAAGAGAACTAGATTGTATGTTTAAAAACAGAAAATCACAGGAAGTTAGAGAAATAGCAGAGTTATTAGCTAATGATAATACAACCTGGCACTTCATACCACCTGGTTCACCACATTTCGGTGGATTATGGGAGGCTGGCGTTAAATCCATAAAGACACATCTCAAACGAGTCATTGGGGAAACTCGCCTTACCTTTGAAGAGTATGCTACGTTATTAGCCCAAGTCGAAGCTTGTGTAAATTCGCGACCTTTAACTTTACAATCAGATTCAATTGATGATCTTTCTCCAATTACTCCTGGGCACTTTCTGATTGGAGAAGCCCCTATAATTGTTCCGGAGCTTAATTTAGAGGAACTCTCTCTTTCTCATTTAGATCGTTGGCAATTGCTACAGCGAATGCTTCAAAATTTGTGGTCTCGCTGGAGTGCAGAATATCTTTGCACTTTACAAAATCGCCCTAAGTGGTCAAGTAAAGTAGCTGAACCCGATGTTGGTGCTGTAGTTCTCGTAAAAGATGAGAGACTTCCTCCCGGAAAGTGGCTTCTAGCTAGAATCCTTGAAAAGCATCCTGGCAAGGATGGTCTAACTAGAGTTGTCACGTTAAAAATGAAAGGTCACATTTTCAAACGTCCTATAACTAAAATTTGTCCTTTAGACACCAAAGGCACTAACGTTTAGACCGTTCTAGTCTTATTATGTAGTTTAAGTAGTTCTTAATAATTTTCTGCAATATGTAATTATGTTCTTTCAGAATAATTTGTTAATTTTTCTTACATGATAATTACTATCGTAATTTTCTTAATATCGTCCCAATTAATTTGCTGAGGTCAATTAACTTCACTTTTTGCCTTTAAAGGACCATCCGTCCTTTGGGCGCCGGAATGTTTGTGTCTAAGTTAATTTAGTTTACTTTGTTCTTCATAGATGGCACCACATGTACGCTGTCTCGCGCTATACTTTGATATTGCCCATCTTATATAAGAAATCGTAATGCCTCATAATAAAGTTTTATACCAAACAGTGTTGTGCAGTGTTATTTAAGTGGTGAGTGTACACTTGGTTTTGTGGAGAAACGCAACAGATGCGACAAAGGTGTTTATTAAGCAAAAGTTTTGATAAAAAATTATGTTTCTCAGAGTTTCTGTAAAATTTGATTATTCCACAAGTGCCTTAATAGATCCATATTCAAGTGACAGCAGAGGAGCAGTTTTGATATCAATTTTAATTTTCTATTTTGTGCACTAGTTATATAAATAACTATTATTGAATTTAAGTCAGGGACCTCTTAACATAATCAACAAAACACTGTCAATCTATACTAATATTATAAATGCGAAAGTTTGAATGGATGTCTGGATGTATGGATGTCTGGATGTATGAATGTTTGTTACTCAATCACGCCCCAACGGCTGAACGGATCTGGCTGAAATTTGGCACAGAGATAGATTATAGTCTGGAATAGCACATAGGCTACTTTTTATCCCGAAAAACTAAAGAGTTCCCGCGGGAACCAAAAAACCTCAAACCACGCAGACCAAGTCGCGGGCATTAGCTAGTGTATACTAAAGGTAGGTAAAATTGTCACATCAAAGTTTACCTCTCTGGGATGATCAGTAGGGCTGAGACAAGCATGCAGCGCCCTCGCAGCGCCCCTGAGAGCGAGGAAGTCCCTCGGCGCAGCCCTGACGGCCACCCCGCTCCAACCGCGGACCGTCTCTAAGTAGGCCGCTGTGGGGTCTCTCCCACCTTTTGGGAGGAATTCCACCAGAGTGCCGTTGTACTGAAATATACAGGATGTTATACGACTGCCTGAAAGAAGGAGTATATTGTTTTCAGGGTTCATGTATGTATGTATGTATGTGAGTTTGTATATTCCACCATAACTTCTATACGCCTGAACCGATTTTGATAAATGAGAATATCGTTAGAATCCCTAGCTTATTCCGGGTGACATAGGCCAGTAAATTTTAAAATTGATGGTCCCACATTAAACACTAAATTTGAAAAAATATATTGGCTGTATCCATGCCACTCGCCCTCACCAGACAACATGCAACTGATTAGGGTTTGGGAATCCACGCACTCGCTTGCGCCTTGTGCTGCTAGTCTTAGGTCCGTGCAACCCGGACATTCAAAAATCGCATGTCCAACTGTAACTCACCATTTCGCCGAGTATCGCATCCAGCACCTCGACCCTGGGCGTGGGCGTGGGCGTGGGCGGCGGGGTCCGCGGGGCGCGCGGGGCCAGGTGCAGCTGGCGCACGTACGCCACGAGCGTGGGCGACTCCGCGGGGATGCGTGCCAGCTCGTAGTCGCGAGACATGTTCAGCCGGAACTGCTGGGCGCCCAGCGCTGCCCACACAGGGTTGAGGTTGTGGAGGGGTCACTACATACGACAGCTGCTGGGCGACCGGGTATCTCTGACAGCTACAGTGTAACCGTCGCAATCACCTCTGATTGGATAACACTCTTCGACTATACAACAAAATTCATTGACGCAGAAGATACGCGGTCGCCTTGCAGATGCCAGGTTATATATGTTTTTTTTTAATACCTATATGCCGATTTTCGGATATTTTCCTATACTCGTGCTGTGAGACCTTGCATCTTGCCAAATCTCATGGTTCTACGTCAACAGGAAGTACCCTACAGGTTACTTGTACAGGACATGTTCAGCCGGAACTGCTGGGCGCCCAGCGCTGCCGATACAGGGTTGAGGTTGTGGAAGGGTCACTACATACAACAGCTGCTGGGCGACCGCGTATCTCTGACAGCTACAGTGTAGCGATCGCAATCACCTCTGATTGGATAACACTCTTCCACTATACATCAAAATCCATTGACGCAGCAGGAATAACATAAATTCAGCCAATCACAATTGATACTGTAACAATGATTGATGCAGAAGATACGCAGTCGCCTTGCAGATGCCATTTATTTTATATTTAATGCCTATATGCCGATTTTCGGATATTTTCCTATACTCGTGCTGTGAGACCTTGCATCTTGCCAAATCTCATGGTTCTACGTCAACAGGAAGTACCCTATAGGTTACTTGTACAGGACATGTTCAGCTGGAACTGCTGGGCGTCCAGCGCTGCTGACACAGGGTTGAGGTTGTGGAGGGGTCACTACATACACCAGCAGGTGCCAGCTTATATGTTTTTTTTTTTTTTTAGAATAGAAAAGAATAATTTTTAATATCTAAAATTACACCACAAATGCAGACCAAAGCGCTAGACTAAAAACACAGGCTGGCGTTTGTAAATTGCAGCCCAAATAGACCGTAGTCTGTGTTAGGGCTGACAAAAGATCGACAAAGTTATATCACTAAAGTTCACAAAATGTAGCATGATAATGTAATGTCACCAAATTTGTTTGTTGTAATTTTTAACGTTAATAAGTGTACCTACAGTGTACCTATATTGAAATGATATTGAGTATTGAGTATTATAATCTAACTCCTGAGATTGTACTCTGTCAAAAGTTTACAATTTAACGAATTATTATTCGGTAAATTGTAATCTGTTAGGTATATTAACCCGATAGAATCTACCTGATTATTTATGTTGAACCCTAACTAAATTGAAACTCAGAACATTGAACGGTTCACAATCCTTCAACAATTTACAATTTCGCGAGTTAGATTATAATCTAACGGTTTTTACGTATTTATTTCTAGATTATAATCTATCTTACGGTGACATATATATCCCAGGGAATAACTTGCTACATAGGCTACTTTTTATCACAGAAAATTTAGAAGTACCCTGGAAATTAAAAAAAAAAGTTGCAGCATCATTTTATTTTGAATAAAAAACCCACCACACAATATTAATCAGTTATTAAATAACAAGATGTCACAACAACACATAATCAGCTGTGAAATAACTGGCTTACATATGGCTGGTACTGCCCGACAAACAATTCAACACCCTATGAGTATAGAACCCTAATTAACGATTTATGGATATTTTCCTATACTTGTGCTGTGAGACCTTGCATATTGCCCAAAAAGAGGGTTGACAAACAAACAATTAAGTGATCCTATAAGGGTTCCTTTTTCCTCTTAAGGTATGGAACACTAAAAACTATGATATATAAAAAAAACTCACCGACAGTATCCATATAGATGAGCAGTACTGTCATAACAGTGACAAAAGTTAGCAGGAACAGCACTGCCGGAAGAAGCTTCCTGTACAGCTCATTGGGGGGTGTCTTAGTGAACGAGGGTATGCTGACTCGGGACACAGGAGATGAGGTCACAGGGGTGGGAGGGGTGATCTTCACGGGGATGGCTGCTGGCACATCTTTCAATTTCTCTGTTTCTTCTGGCATTTGTGGTGCTTCTACCGTTTCTGGTACTTGGCTCTCAGGATGAGGGTTTTCTTGGATTTTCTGATAAAAATATGATGATACAAGTTAGAAAGGGTTACAATAAATGCCATTGTTGTTATTATAGTCCCACAAATTTATCTGACCCGGTGGCCAAAAATGTAACAAATTTTAATGCCTGTTTAGTTTTTGTTTTTATTGAATTTTTCATTTAGACTCTGTCACTGGGTCAGATAAGTCTGTGGGATTATTTTCTCTTTATTTTAGCTGCTGTCTGCCTGTATCATTTTCTCTCTCATACTCTTGCAATGAGCAAACCAGTTATTTTGTTTGCCAACAGGTAGACACTGTGGATAAGTATCAAGGACATAGATTGAATTGGTGTTATAATGTACATAGTAATATTGAAAAATTTGGTTGAGGAACAAATTACTGGAAATTGACTTTATCCTTATTATATGGACTGCCATGAAAGTTTAGCCATACAAAAGCTGTAATAGTAATACCTAACCATTATAAGCACTGACACAGTACTATAAAATAGAAGCAGTACAAATATTTTGCTTAATAATAAATACTTCTATGGTCCAGTAATGCAGTTGACTACTCCTTGGGCACTATTATACATTACAATAATTATTATATCTAGTTAGTGACGAAAACACAAAACTAACTTGACTAGTTGATCAATTTTTAGTTAGAAATCGATTTCAGTTATGAAAATTACCATGTTTTGTAATAATTTCGTAAATAATACACAATAATTTTAATATTTCATGATAAAATGCCAAAATAAACACATGTTAGCATGGCAGGTGCATTGCGACATTTTTTGTCTGCATTCTAAGTAAATAATTTTAAAAAACTTAACAAAGGAGTTCTTACTCTTACGTAGGTTTTATAATCAAGGGGTTTAACTCACCTTTTCAGCCATTTCTATGTTATTAAGTTAAACTTTTAGTGAAGTTATGAAATTGTTTAACACTTCATATTTTGTAATACACCACTTTACGTGTAAGCTTTACGAACTTTGAAGGCACTAGTTTATAATAAGTCACACTTTAATAAATCCACTGTAATACATTATTTCTTGGGTTTTTGGGCCACAAATAGTTACAAATAATTGAGAAATAACTTAGAAATAGCAATGTAATATGAAGAAAGATGTGAAAAAATTAAAACCATCAACAAAGCGTGAATCACGCGTGAATCAACAATGGACGCTGCCAGACAGAGACAAGTAACATATTGCTGCCAGAGACAAGTCGAATATTATGCTTACCAGTTACCATACAGACTACCAACTGTAGATCCACAATCTCAATTTATGCAGTTTACCAACAATTTTTCTAATGTGCAATCTCCATTATTTGTCATGTCAAAAAAAAATGGCATTCATAGAGACGATAGAAGTGAAAACGAATATTTAATTATTTTTTTCATGCATGAGGAGCATGTCGGTCACGCGAATCCACAAGTTTCCCCCTACCTTAAGGTGGAAGACAAGGGTCTGCCCGCGAAATAAGTTTGACGTGAGTTACTCACAAATTAGTCATTATTTTGACTTATTTCTTAAACTGGGCACTTTCAAGTAAAGATTTTTATATAAACCTGTGAAGATGATATTCCTAGGGGCGCAATTTGAATGCCATAAGCCTACTTTGTCGTATTAGTTTACAAATTGCGAAAAACCAAATTAAATTTGAATTTCGCGGGCAGGTCCTTGTCTTCCACCATAAAGTGCTCAACGCCGCTAAAGAAGTGTTCACTTCAAAAATTAAAACATTTAAAGTACACGCGTGAGTTGAATGAAATGAAACTCGCGCGCGTACTGTAGGTAATACGTATCAATACTGATTGAATTCAAAAGAAAAGAATTAAAATCGATATTTTATTTATCGATGTGTTATATAATTTCGTAACCGCACGGCTCAGCACTAGTGCCTTCTTGATACTTACAAAAATCCATAGATCAATGCCATGGCTATGGATATCATATGTTACTTGTCTCTGGCCATGGATGTAGGATTTTATGGGATTATAATGTTACTGGTCTCTGAATAAAATAAAATGCATGAAATATGAATGATAACAGTTCCGTGTTACCAATGCAAGAAAATAACATAATACCAAATTATTCAGCCCTGATTCAGCCACAGCTTTATCTTCTTCATAGATCTATGAATTGCTGTTCGTCAGTCTCGCTAAAACTCAGAAACGGCGTGACCGATTTAAATAGATTTTTTGTGTGTTTGTATGGGTCCCGGGATGGGTTTTATTGACAATTGGACCCGCTGCAATCGTGTTCTAGGTTCAAGGCATGACGTCTGCCGGGCTCACTAATAATAATATTAATCTCTGAGATGAATACAAAAAAAACTAAGTGGAAGTTTGGATTTACTTTGCGGAAGTTCATAATAACCAAGGAACAAGAAGCTTAATTCGCTATAATCCACCAAAACAAACAAATCGATGTGGTATAACGCGATATGCACCGCCCAATAAGTCTATCTTCCACGTTGCACGCTGTGCGATATAGATTAATGGTCTGTTTTGGCGTATTAAGCATGTTACTTGCTTAAGTAGAAGTTTATTTCAAGCAACGAAGACTCATGATATCTAACTTTCTACACCAGCTGAATATAAAACATAGGTTTAAACCTTGCAGCAGTGGTTTACACAACAATCCAGCCTGGCTATCATACTCGGGCCTCATTGGAGCTGGCCTGCATGTGTTTCCATAAACAGGGATCATGTGCATTATTGTACATAACTGCAAAGAAGCAGTCTGTTCTGTTTTCAACAAACATCCCTGAATGTTAATTCCTAACGCGCTACTTAATTACTAGAAACTGGGCAGCCATATCAAAGCCCTAAGCATTCTAATAATTCCAACTATAGATCACTTGCGTATGCCTTTTACCTATAGTGCGGTGGTATAGTGATTAGTGACCCCTCAGTAATCATTGCACTTGAATAAAAGACGGCTAGTAATTTAAGAAAAGGTATTTATTGTCAAATTCTATAAATACTTAAAAACAGCAATAATAATTTATTGTCAGAAGTCGTAGGTAATGGATTTTTACAAAATGGATTTTATTTATAATTACAAACAGATAATTATTATAATATACATAATCTAGGGTTCGTAAAAAATGCTATTAATACATATATTATTAAAGGTAATTAGGTCATGAAAAATTATCTTTACATTATATGCAATGAAAACTAAATAACGCTCAATATTGTGGAGACAGTACTAAGTATAATACTGTGTGTTTTAGATTTAATTTTTATTAATAATAAAATAGACCTAAGTTATATTTTATGATAAATTGACCATTTAATTATTCAATAAAATTTACTGATATCTAATGCCTGATACATAAAATAGCATAGGCAAGAGCGGCCACACTGGGGTTTGGCTTACTGCTCGAGCGGTTCATGTATAGCCACTCAAAGTAAACATTTAAAAATATTCTGAATTTAAAATAATGATCATTTATGTTTTTTAAAGTGTGTGCGTCATTTCGGTAGTAAAATAATTAATTATTAGATGATATTATAAATAATCAGATTGAAATAGATAATAATATTTGAAAGATATTGAAGTTAGAAAATTAATTTGGTTTCCAAAAATGGCTATGGAACAATTAATTATCCCAAAATAGCTGTATTAAATAAGTATAAAATAATAAAGTGACATTTTTTTTTCAAATGCGCTGTACTTTAAAATATTATAAATATATTGTAAGTTATAAAGGACATTGTTCCGTCCCCATACAAAGTTCGCCTAAGAACCAACATTCATAAAACATTAATTACTAGATTCAAATAAATACCTTTTTATACTTGAGAGCTGATTAAAACAACGGACACTTGCTTAGAAATGACTTATTACCAAAAATATTTTCAATTTTGAGGTTATTTCAACTTTAACAATCAATCTGCTTGAACAAATAAATACCATCTTTATCCAATTGTAATAGAGCTGTAAACAGTATGTAGATAAGAAAAGATTCGCCGTAGTTCATCAAAAACATTACAGATGGCGTTAGATATATTAAATTATTGTATTTAAAATAGATGACGTTGCAAGATTCAGCATACTAGCGCACTTAGCACTTTAAGCTGCTTTTATCTTGTTTCTTACGATACGGATCTAGCGCTCAAGCAGTGGTATTGCATATTATTTTAACCGGTAAGTTATTAAATGATCTGTGGTTAATAATCGAGAGACGGAAACGTATAGTAATCAATTTAATACCCATTTATTTATTTTGTAATTAATGTGAAGTGTTCGTTGAATTCTAATATTTGAAATAAAGGTTATAAAATAAGCTAAGAATTACTGTATATGTCAAACACGTGTTGATTCTTAGGCGAATTTGGTCAATGTCCTTTCATAATACGCAGATAAAATACCTTAATAATTTATTTTGTACTACATGCATCCGCAATCTTATTATGTTAAGTTTACTTATGTAATGATCCATTTCTTCTGAAAATTATAATAATATATTCTATCTAACAGCAGTATGGTTAAATTATTAATGTATATTATAAATAAACTATCACATTTACTTTAAAATTTCAAACGGAGCCAAAGTATATTTTAACAAGCCATCACAAATAATAAATACCTATGCTAAGTAATTTATCTTTTATAATTTTCGCACGGCAACAACAAGAATTATTAGTTTTCTAAAATATTACATTTCATAACTTTTAATAAATTTCTTAAAATTAACAGAAAGTGCATCAACGACTACAACTACTGAGTGTAAAATCATTAGAATTACATCCTAATTATATTTGTTATCTAATTCAATTATCATCGAATGGGTAATTTTGATAAAATGTATAATAATTTTCAATTGCCTAAACAGTATGTGTATTTAAATTTTGAAATATCATATAATTAGATAGTTAATTTTCTCAGATAAAACGTTTTATTGTCACGATTAACATTCATTTAGTCTTAGTACTAACTTTTTACAAAAATAAACTATTGAAGCTATACATTTAGCGATGAAGGGAAATAATGGTTTACATATGGCAGAGTGCAGATCTAAATAAAAAAATAACCAGAAGATTTGGAAGAGAGAGTGAAAGATTTCTGAATAATGTTAATCAAAAAAAATACTAATTTGGTAGGTATTATTTCTATTATGCTGGTAGCACAGAGATCATGTGCTATAAAAAAAGCATGAACTCAAAAATAATAACCATGAAGTCAAAAAGTCAAGAATCCAGGATACCAACTGCCTTTCCCAAAAGAAAAAAGAAACAAGTCTATCGACGCCCGACGCAAACATCTGCAGGGCGACCGGTTAAAAAATGACAGCTGATGAAAAATGATCGCAATCATCACTGATTGGTTATCACTCTTCCACTATTGGACAAAATCCATTGACGCAGCAAAAATACCATAAATTCAGCCAATCACAACAATTGATACTGTAACAATGATTGATGCAGATTTTACACAATCGCCCTACTGTTTTCTTTCTTCAGTTTCAAAAATAATTTTCATTTGTAAAACAATTCTCGAAAGTTCAGAATTGGTATTTCGAAATCGTTACTGAAAAAAATTGATTAAGTACCTAATTTATTACATTAAACTAAGACTACTAATAATAATACGGTGGCGCCACTTTTATCTCATCGGCTTTAGTTAATTTATCTTCAAGCTGTAAGTAGATTATATGCCGAACTATGTTTTTCATGATAAAGGATTATTTTGAACTATGTAAACAAAATCAAATGCAAGTTTTGTACTTTGAAAGTGATCAAAAAATGAAATCGGTTTAGATAAATAAAGAGATACTTAGCTAAAATTGTTGGAAATGGTATTTTTTACAATCTAATATAATATTTAATATTATTTCAACCAAAATGATAATAATATACAAGTATAAAAAGTATATCACACACGTATACACTATGGACTATGGAATTATAAAATTCTAAAATACTTCAATGTATTTTCTCATTTAATCGAAACTTAATTATTAAATATGCATGTTTTTAAATTCGCTAATTAGTACAGTTAACTACAAATTGTATTGTCACATTTACCAAGTCAGCAATGATATTTAAATCAGTCACCTATACCTAAATTAATCAAATAAACAGAATTATCTGTAAAATACCCACAGTTTTAGTAAATTTAACCACTGCTTTGCTTTAAAAAAAGGTGTTCCTTTTCTGAACTAAAACGCTAATGACTTGTATAATTAGAATAAAAACTAAGTCGATAGGTACTAAGAATGTTGGTATTTCAAAAATATTTCTGTATAAAACATAGTTAATATTTTTATATCTTTAATTGTGTGTGACTTATTGACGTAATTATAATATTATTGTCCGAGCACTATGCGAAGATATTCTTACCTTAAAAATATTTTTACACTCGAAAATTCACTGTCAATAACTACTTACCTTCATATTTTTGCTAAAATTTGTTTGTAGTAACTTTATGAAGTAACCCAACCACAAATTCAAATCGGAATCAATTCCTTTTAAACATTAGTTTTATTTTTTTCCGTAGTAGAATAAATATATAAAATACATTATGTATTGTAATGGCAATTATCTTGATATAAATCTGACAGTCACCAGATGACAGGTATTAGGTACAGTGGATGTAATATAACAAATAATGTGCGAAATGTATAGGCCTTTAGAATTTATTTATATAATATAAGCTATCTAAAGAAAACTTGGTACATGCAAACATTCCACAAACTTATCTGGCCCGGTGGCCAACATTGCAACTAATTTTGATGTGTGTTTAGTTTTTGTTTTTATGTTATTTTTCATAGAACTAGCGACGACGTTATCGGGTCAGATAAGTTGGCGGAATTGAGAGACCGTCACGAAATGGTATGTAACCTATTTCAAGCAATTCTTCAAGTATTTGCAGTCCATTAAAAACTTTTGTTTCACATTAATTGGGGGTAGTCCGTGATATAGACTGTACTTACTACTGATTTATATTTCAAGTCTTGAAGTTGACTGCTGTTGTTATAATTTATTTAATATAAACATAATATTATTTTGTGCCTAAAGATATTTAAACACCTTTGGGCACTAAATAATATTATGTTGATGAAAGAGATAGATATAATATTTCTTTAAAGTTATTAATGTTCCAACTATTAAAATTTCTTACTTATGTAGGTTATTCTAAAAGTGTTAAGTACCAAATTCTACATTATGTATAAAGATAGTTGCACAAACCGCGTATTAAATGACTGATATGAAATTGATATTAAGTATATTGACATTATTTACCAAAATATTACCTGTACATTATATTATTCAGCGAGCTCTGCTGATATTAAGCATTATTATATTAATTCCCTCTTTCTTTCCTTACTTAAAATAAAATAAATTTTATTTTAAACAACGTAAATATCATCGGTTGTATATACCTACCTACGCGTTCAAATAAACTAATATTTTTCCAGCCATTTTTGATTTTAATTAATTAATTCATATCTAAAAATATTCATATAGTCAGAGAGTTTATTATTTACTGTTTGAATTAAGTGCTTATAATGTAAACATAAGATCTATATAACTTTCAAAACGTAAGATATTTGGTTATTCTCAAATCATGTTCCGTTATTAAACAATTTTGTCATATTTTAGAAAGATCTGCAGTTTGACTTATCATATATGTTATAACATTGTTTTAAATAGGTATGTTTTGTATGTTATTTAACACCTGCAAGGAAATGTTACAGATAGATACTTCAACCAAGAGTGGATAACATTCCACCTTAATTTTAATAAAAAGGTACATCCTTTAGGTATTAAGTCCAATAAATATCTTTTCAAAAGGAAAAGTGTTTCCATCTAAAATGTTACATGTAAAAGATTTATGTCGTATATTAATAGGCTCATTAAAAATAAATATGGGACTATTTATATAGGTACCACAAAAAATTTATTGTCATCCGTACATTACTCGGTCCAATTAATAAGACCATATTGTCAAATGTTTCAAATATAACCTAAATATGTAATAGAGTTATTTATTGTCTCCGTTACTTTATTTGTCCTAAAAGTCACATTTACATGTCTAAAATCTGGTAAGCAATAGCAAACCTAAATTCAAAATATACAATCATCAACTATAAATATGAGTAAAATATCCAATTAAATTAAAAATTGATATATAAAAACCCATCCTCAATCCATCCTCCTCTGTTCCAAGCAGAGCTCGCTGTAGGTTCCCGGACGTTCTTACCTCGTGAGAGCTGTCAAAGTGACAAGTATCGCTGTCACTATGAAGCAAGATGGCGGCAGTATTGGCGCCAAATTGACGATCGCGCTTTTGTCCCCGGGAATGTGGATGGGTGTCCCGGGATCGACTACGTGGATTTTCCATCCGAGGTTATTGTGCGTATAACACTGTAAACAAAAATTATTATTGAGTTGATTAATATCCATACTAACATTATAAAGGCGAAAGTGTGTCTGCTTGTCTGCCTGCTACCTTTTCACGGCTCATCTGTCTAACCGATTTTGATGAAATTTGGTTCAGGGACAGGTTGTATCCCGAGGAAGTGTAGTGTGTCTATGTGTAGTTTAAGACTAGATTTAGATTACTCAATTTTAAGTGTTTAACATACAATAAGTAATAATTGTTTTCTATTATTTTTTTTAAAAAGGGAAGTAGTGTGTCTATGCTACGAGTTATTGTCGCTGGTTAACTTATCTGTTGTCTAAGCATTGTTCAAGCAAGCGGTCAAAGCATTGTTGTCTAATTACTTGTCTCTGTGTCTAATGCTTTGACCGGCGCTCTCGACGCACGACCAGCCATTCAAGCGATAGCATTTTATTAATGGAGATGTCACCGTAAGATTGTAAAAACCGTTACATTATATTAACTCGCGAAATTGCGAACTTTCGAAAGATTACAATTTAACGCATTATTTTTCGGTAGATTGTAATCTGTTATGCATATTAACCCGATAGAACCTAAGTGTATACCTGTTTATTTATGTCGAATCCCAACCTAACCTACAAGAAACAGACAAGAAAACGTAAATACAATGAACATTTCAAAAATTGACACTCAGAACATTGAACGGTTCACAATCTTTCGACACATATTCAAATAATTTGACGATTTGAGCGATACCTAAAGTAGTTGGAGAGTTACAAACATAAAAAAAACTCCTAAAAGGCTCCCCTACTAAAAGCCACGAAGGTTATTAGTATGGAAGTATGTATTTACCTGATAGTAGACTAGGTCGGGCGTCTCGTGTGCCACGGTCCAGTTCAGCAGCGCGGGTTCACCGTCGCTGCACTCGAGCTGTAGGGTTTTCGTGTAGTCTTCGAAGGTCTTCGATGTGGCCCACAGGTCTACTGTCTTGTGGGTCCATTCGCAGTAACGACCCACTTTAAATGTGAAAAATAAAAACTGTAATATGGGATATATTTGTGGGAATAATATGACGAATATTGGATAGAAGCAGGCGTTACTTTGCGGAAGTCCATGATAGTGAAAGAACTTGAAATTTAATTCGCTATCTTACAATCTTACAACATCGCCTGAAGATGCTCCGGTGTCGGAATGAAACGTACGATGAGAATAATTTTGAAGATTTATGTGGTGTTGTGAATATTGCAAGATACACAGTACACAGTACCCATATAGATTTACCTACTGTGGCGGATATAGCGAATTAAATTTCAAGTTCTTTCACAAAAATATGACGGAAAAACAAAGGAAATGACCAGTTTTTGACCTCCGATTCGGGACAATGTACAATATTTGCTTTTAAGAAGGTTTAAAAATTAAAACCGAAATTATTATGCATATATTATTCCTAATAAGGTTAAAATGTCTAAAAAAACAATACGTTTATTGTTTAAATCTAGAGCATCCGCTTTCCTCTTTTAGGCACTGCTCCATTTTGACGTTCCATTTTATCCATGCCTAATAATAATAATCTTGTAACCCTACATGAACATCATTTAAGTACTCTGTCACTATGTTATGAAAAGAAAATGTATGTTTTGTTAATAATTATTTTTATTTCTTGACAAAGCATTTTTAAATATTGTATAAAGCAACGCCTTGTGACATTGCATCTGCATTACATTGCATTCAATAGTCTAGCGCCATCTAGTGTAAGAAAGCAGCAGTACAATGTAACGTGATTTATTAAAAGAATTACATAATTCTTGCAAATATATCTTTATTATTCCATTATTATCCTCATCCCTGCCCAGATAATGCAAAGCTTAATTTTTTCCTGAACAACGGGGTCGAATAGTTGAAAATAATTGTTTAAAGACTCGCTAAGCACAACGTCTAGCGCCATCTAGTGTGGGAAAGCAGCAGTTCTTTGGTGAAAATTTTCTTTATTTTTTCAATTGTTGTGAGCCTTCAAACTTCTGAAAGGGTTTTATCTGAAAACTATAAAATATAGCAATTGCAATAATAAAAAAATATTTGCTGCACATTGATTTTTGACACCTAGACAAGCTCCCATAGTTGCACTGGTCAAGTCATTTCTCAAAGTTCTCAAGTGTAATAGTTCTCGCGGGAATTATGAAACTTATTCCACGCTGATGAAGTCACGGGCATCAGCTAGTTATAAATATTTTTTAATAATTTTGGTTTCAGTTTCTTAAAGCAATTCTTGTATTGTGCACTCTACACATCAGCTGATGTAAAGGCTGTTATTACTATAAAGTTTCGTTGGTTGTGGTTGACTGCGGATCATAGGTTCTGGGTTTGATTCCCGGTTTTTTTTTTATACACTACAAGTTAGCCCTTGACTGCGATCTCACCTGATGGTAAGTGATGATGCAGTCTAAGATGGTAGCGGGCTAACCTGTTAGGGGCATGGCGGTTATATTAAATCCATACCCCTATTCGGTTTCTACACGGCATCGTACCGGAACGCTAAATCGCTTGGCGGAACGTCTTTGCCGGTAGGGTGGTAACTAGCCACGGCCGAAGCCTCCCACCAAGCCAGACCAGGGAAAATTCAGAAATTACAATTTCCCAAATTGACCCCGCCGGGGATCGAACCCGGGACCTCCGCACGTGAAGACAACAGCGCTACACACTGCGCCACGGAGGTCGTCACACCGGTTGGGCATAAAAGTTGTTATGTACTGCGTTTATAAGTTAAGAAATTCTCAATGCCAGCCCAGAGTTAAGAAGTCAGCGGTGTGTCACCCCCGTGCCTTGGAGAGCAAGTTAAGCCGTCGGTCCCGGTTATTATCTCTAACATGATAATAGTCGTTAAAGCCCACCAACCCGCATTGGAGCAGCGTGGTGGGTCTCAGCTCCTATTGCCTCTCTGCTACGAGAGTGGAGGCCTGTGCCCAGCAGTGGGACGTTAATGAATGAATGAAACTTTTATTATCAGACTACAAAGGCCCATATTGGTTAGTTAGACTTAACCTATGTTAGTAATTCTAAAAAAAGAAAATCTACAATAATAATAATAGACAATATTAAGTGTTAGTAAGACTTATTCTATGTTAGTTAATATAATTAATATACTTACAAACTAAGGCCGACATCCAGTGCGCTTTGAAAGCGCTGTCCCGTCTGTCAGCTATCACCCTCAGAATAATATTGGAACTACTCTCCAGTCTACTTTTGGTGGAGGCGATCCTCTTCCGTATGATTGCATTACCCACGTAAATCCATTACTCCTCTTTATCCACCGTTGCGTAGAACTGTCCTCGGCACCCATTCTCCAGTCTCAAGATTGTGTAAGACCCTAAACCGCCACAGTACTAATCTTGACATTTACTTTGACTCGTTACCTAAGTTCCGTGATAAAATCAGAGCATCAATCTTACCATAAGTATTATCTGTATTAAGTTTAATTAAGTAGCTTAGTATTTTTTCTCATTTTTAGTTTTATTTCTGTATTATGTATTCTTTTTCTTGCATTTAATTTTCTATTTTTTAGCTTTGTAACAAATTCATTATAATGTTGCGTTTACTTTTAAGTGGTTACTACATTTAACTTTTTTTTATAGGATAAGTTCATCTTTGAATGTTTTAATGTAAGTGTCCGTTAGTAGACCTAATAAATAAAATAAAATAAAATAAAATAAAATGATTGCGAAAAAACCGTCCACATGATTTTCTGCAAACATACCGGACGCACTGCAGCACCGAGGCAGTAAATGGGCTGTAGTGGAAGGCTAAATTACCAGCGGTCGGATACGGATATCCCTCGTTGTCGTAGGCGACTCCGGCGAACACCCGCTGCTTCCTCTGGTCCTCCTCTTTCTTCTGAACGTTAATGGGCTGTAGTGGAAGGCTAAATTACCAGCGGTCGGATACGGATATCCCTCGTTGTCGTAGGCGACTCCGGCGAACACCCGCTGCTTCCTCTGGTCCTCCTCTTTCTTCTGAACGTTAATGGGCTGTAGTGGAAGGCTAAATTACCAGCGGTCGGATACGGATATCCCTCGTTGTCGTAGGCGACTCCGGCGAACACCCGCTGCTTCCTCTGGTCCTCCTCTTTCTTCTGAACGTTAATGGGCTGTAGTGGAAGGCTAAATTACCAGCGGTCGGATACGGATATCCCTCGTTGTCGTAGGCGACTCCGGCGAACACCCGCTGCTTCCTCTGGTCCTCCTCTTTCTTCTGAACGTTAATGGGCTGTAGTGGAAGGCTAAATTACCAGCGGTCGGATACGGATATCCCTCGTTGTCGTAGGCGACTCCGGCGAACACCCGCTGCTTCCTCTGGTCCTCCTCTTTCTTCTGAACGTTAATGGGCTGTAGTGGAAGGCTAAATTACCAGCGGTCGGATACGGATATCCCTCGTTGTCGTAGGCGACTCCGGCGAACACCCGCTGCTTCCTCTGGTCCTCCTCTTTCTTCTGAACGTTAATGGGCTGTAGTGGAAGGCTAAATTACCAGCGGTCGGATACGGATATCCCTCGTTGTCGTAGGCGACTCCGGCGAACACCCGCTGCTTCCTCTGGTCCTCCTCTTTCTTCTGAACGTTAATGGGCTGTAGTGGAAGGCTAAATTACCAGCGGTCGGATACGGATATCCCTCGTTGTCGTAGGCGACTCCGGCGAACACCCGCTGCTTCCTCTGGTCCTCCTCTTTCTTCTGAACGTTAATGGGCTGTAGTGGAAGGCTAAATTACCAGCGGTCGGATACGGATATCCCTCGTTGTCGTAGGCGACTCCGGCGAACACCCGCTGCTTCCTCTGGTCCTCCTCTTTCTTCTGACCGAAACCGCCCTCCGAAGAGTCGCTTATGTAGAACGGATGGAATCTGGAAATTGGGTATTTGACTACTATTCAAATATGTATGCATGTACCTATACTATTGTAAAAACCGTTAGATTATAATCTAACTCGCGAAATTGTAAACTTAGTATGCATAAGTTAGTCGTATATAGAATACATAATTGCCTCGTTGGTCTAGTGGTTAGCATGTTCGACTGCGACCGACGAGGTCCCGGGTTCGAGTCCCGGGTCGGGCCATAACAAGTATTGGGTTTTTCTGGCAAGAAATTGTCAGTACTAGCCCGGAGTTAGGAAGTTGGCGGTGTCTCACCCCCGTGCCTCGGAGAGTAAAGCCGTCGGTTCTGCGCCTGATCTCTCTCCGATCGTGTCGGATTTCCGTCCCATCGGGCTATGAGAGTAAAGGAACAGATAGTGCACCTGTGTATGCGCACACACTTGTGCACTATAATATCTCCCGCGCAGATGGCTAATCTCTTTGGAGATTGGCCGCCGTGGCCGAAATTCGGTCGGGAGGACATTATTATTCTACATACTTGGCTGGATTAGTCCGGTCGTCTCCCCCCTCCACTTGGAAAATGTATGACTTGCCGCGCTCCACGTATATCTCGGGAATCAGTAGATCGTTGATGTACCATGCTATGCCCCAAGATGGGTGACCTGACAATATTGAGAATAATGTCAGAAATTATAATAATCAGTAGTTTAAGTAAATTATAATAATCTAAAAACTAGTGGTTTGCCCCGAACTGAGAACTCGCGGTATCCATAAGATAGTTTTAACTTTATTGTAATAGTTAACTCTTATTATTAGATGCATGAGTGCTAAAGAGAGAGAAACGAATAAACGTTTACAGAGCGCCATCTATTGACATCATTGTGAAGTTCTGTTAAAAATACTGAAGCTCATTAAAAATGGAATAATTTCGTTTCCATATTAGTATTTGTTGTTCAAGTACAGGATATAATTCAAATAATTGATCAAGTTTCAGGCTCAGCCTTTCAGAAAATTGAGAGTTCTAAGGACATTAGAAAATCTACACTTTGAAAACAACCCATTTCGTCAATTTTAGGGGAAAAATTAAAAAAAATATATATTTTTGGACTCGATTCCTAATTATCTTTAAAATGATATACCGCAACCCTATGTAACGCTATAAAAAATATTTTACTTCGCATTCGCTTCTATGAGAGCCCCCCTGAAATAAAGATTATGATAACTTTTTAAGCCATATTCGGCTGGAGGCAATCGATTTACATATTATATTTAAATTTGATGTAATTACGTTCAGTAATTCAGAAGTTATAAGGCTCTGACAGACGGACGGACGGACGGACGGACAAGTGCAAATTCACTCAAGTAGACTCTAGAGACATTCGCTTCGCTCGGTCAATGACAGTCACAGTGTAACTGATTAATTAACATTCTTCCACTATTGGCCAAAATCCATTGACGCAGCCAAAATATCATAAGTTCATCCAATCAAAACAATTGAGACTGTAACTTTGCATGGAAGAAATTGACTTCACATTCGACAGCCCACAAGAATTTTTGTTACATTACGTATGAATTATGTATTAAGCTCATCCTTTTTTCTTTTACATAAAAGCCACTGCTGAGTTTCCTGCCGGTTCTTCTCAGTATAATCTGCTTCCCGAACCGTTGGTGGCACAAGTTGTTCTATATGAAATAAATAATTTCATTTCATTTACAATGCTATCAAAACTAGCTAGTGAGTTGTAAATATAGTTACCGTAAGTGAGGAATCCACTAGAAATCTCATTGTCTGCATGAAATTGAAATGATGAAAGGTATTAATACATAACATAGATGACGTTGACGTTATTCATAAGCGTTCATTATGATTTTTTTATTGTTTCGACTCAAATTATCCGCTGACAAGGTGTCAGAGAGCTTTTTGCTGCGAGTTTTGTTCTGAAAGTTTTGTCTGAAGAGTTTTGGTCTTCATATATCTTTCTTAAAAGTAAATGAAGTCTGTCAATTCGCAAGTAACCAGCGTGGTGGACTATGGCCAATCCCCTTCTCATTCTAAGAGAAGGCTATGATGATGATAAATGTTTTTGGTGTAGTTAAGAATTTGATTTGTTTCTAATAAAGACAAAATTCAAGCATATGTTATATTGTTGAGGAAACAGCAAAGTTCTCAGTGCATCTTCACTTACCATCAGGCGAGATCGCAGTCAAGGGCTAACTTGTAGTGGATAAAATAATAATATATTGACATATAATACACAAATTATATTGATATTTTTGTATAAATTGGAGTTTTGTGAGTGGTTATACTGAAAGGATTTTAAAAATATTGTGTTAAATGAACCTATCAGGTTGTACTTCATAAGCCTTGAGCCGCAGTAATAAGGAATGATATCCTAAACACAGGTATCTAGTTAGGAGTCAAACCTACCACCCACGTAAATGGCCAAATTATGATGTAAGTCCAACTATGATGTTTTATTTTATGTTACTTTTTGTGTTCGTGGTATTGTTATTTTTCTAGTTTTAATTATGAATAATGAATGTTATATAATTATTGATAGTTATTTTCATTAATTTTTTATAGTCTTGCATCAGTAATCTTAATTATTTAAATTATTTATTAATAATATTTATTAGTGTATATGTCACCGTACGATTGTAAAAACCGTTAGATTATAATCTAACTCGCGAAAATCTAAACTGGCGAAAGATTGTAAACTGTTCAATGTTCTGAGTGTAAATTTTTGAAATATTCGTTTTATTTACGTTTTCTTGTCTCTTTCTTGTAGGTTAGGTTAGGGTTCGACATAAACAATCAAGTAGTGCAGGCCGGGCACTTAGGTTTTATCGGGTTTAAATACCTATCAGATTACAATCTACCGGAAAATAATGCGTTCAATTCTAATCTTTCGACCGTTTAGAATTTTGCGAGTTAGATTATAATCTAACGGTTTTTACAATCTTACGGTGACATATACTTGTGTCAGTTATGTACGAATTTTCCTATGTGCATGATGTAACTACCTATAAATTGAATTGCTTGTTACCCAACAAAAAGTTATAGCTTGAAATTATTTTGCTATAGTGTATTTATACCAGCAACATGTATCGTTTCAGCACTTATGCCGCATTGTGCCCAATGTGGTTCATTTCATTATGCTTGTATTCATACCTTCATTTGTCATTTATCTCTATTATAGTGTTAGTTGGTTTCTCTTTTTTATATATTAACTTTTTATTCTTATATTAGTTCCACATCATCCATTTTATAAATAATGTAATACTTATATGTGCCTACTACTTAAACTATTAGATTTCTACAAACATATTAGAGTAGATATTGGATTCATAGTTCGTCCGTGACTTCACCAATTTTAAGGTTTCCACTGAAATCCAGCGCTGCAGCCTGCTGTACCATGATGCTGAGCTGGAGACCTGTATTTGGTCACACAACTTTGTTGCTTTAACTATTTTGATAGTCTCTTATACTAGATATTGTGATCAAATGAAAACGTTTTCTTTCTTTCTTTCTTTCTTATTGCCTAAGCCATTCAACATTTTATATTCCTACTACTTGTAATTCTGTTGGTGGTTCAAATAAATTAAATTAAATTAAATTAGATTACTACCGCCCACGCAAATGGCCAAATTATGATGTAAGTCCAACTTTGATGTTTTATTTTATGTTACTGTTATTTGTGTTCATGATATATTGTTATTTTTCTAGTTGTAATTATGAATAAATAAAAAAATAATGACATTAAATAGTGGGTAGTTGAATGTTAGCCACTGACCGGTGATGGGCGTGTACCCGCGCTTGCCGCCCGCGGGCCCGATGCGCGCAGTGTAGTTGCGGACGCCGACCAGCACGCGTGTCGGCCACGGCTCCGGGTCGCCCGCGTCCAGCTCCGCGAGGCCGATGCAGTTATTCTCGCTCTGATAAATGATAAATGATTTATTTATTTCATGTAGGACATCTTGTGCCATTTATGAAACGTTAAGACTCTACCACCGGTTCGATCGAATAGAAAGAAAATCTCCCACTAGGCTCTTAGAGTGCTGGGGCTTTACTGTTAAAACCATGTTTCATTATTCTTGCTCCTTACTTTAGGAACGTCAAGGTACGTGACATCAGACTGTCATTTTGACTAATATCATTCCTTCTTCTGTGGTAATATTTCTTACACTAGCGGCACGCTATGATGGCCGGTTTGACACATTACAATAGTGATGTGGAATGTCAATTTATTCTCGAACAAAAAACAATTAAGTTTTGTTTTTGTACCTGATTAAATAGGTTTAATAAAACAAAAATGTACATGTTTATTTAATTTATTTGAACGAACTGAATATTTGAACGAAAATGAATATACATACTTTATATGCACACAAGAAACATATGAATACAAAAGATACCAAAAAAGGTGCCACAAAAGGCCATAATTAATCAGATTCGTCCATACTACTATTTTCACTGTCGTCACTGCTATCATCACATACATTAATAATTATATGTTCGTTTTCTATAATATTATCTATTTTCACATCTCTTTCATAATCTTCCCTTATTAATTTAACAGTTCTATTCACAACCTTTTCCCAGTCTCCTTTAGTCACATGTTCACAAGCTTCTTCTAATAATTTTAGCATTTTTTTTGTGGTAAATGGGGGTTCTGTATTGTGTCTTGCAGCATATCCCTTAATTTGAGCCCACACCAACTCAATCGCATTATACTCACAATGGTAAGGCGGTAACCGTATAACTCTGTGCCCATGTTCTAATGCTATTTCGTCAATGACGTATCGGATCTTGGTTGGTTTGTTTTCTTTTAAAAGACGTACTAATTCCGCTTTTAACATATTCATGTTTGCATCTACGCCATTTTTACGAAGCCATGCGACGATATCAGCTTTCTTTTGGGATTGGGCAGGTGGCTTGTCAATTTGCATCGAGTGGTATGGGGCGTTGTCCATAATTATAATAGATGGTTCAGGGAGGCTACACAACATTGAGGTAAACCATTCAGTAAACTTTTCTCCATTCATGTCTTCATGATAGTCTCCAGTGGTTTTTGACGCAAAAGCCATGAGAGAACCTTCGACAAACCCGTTGATGGTTCCGGCGTGACAAATTATAAGTCGCGATCCTTTTCCTACAGGAACTTTGGAAGTAGATGCTGCTGTGTCATCGTTCCAAGAACGGCCTACAGTATGGTTAGCATTAAGCCATGTTTCATCCAAGAACACAACATTTTGCCAATTTTTGATTTCTTTCACTTGCCGTAAAAAAGTATACCTTGCCATCGCTATATCAAATCTTTCCATCAATATTTTGCGTTTGTTACATTTTTTGTATCGAAATCCAATGGTCTTCAAAATCTTCGTTAAAGAACTTTCCCCACCGAAGAATAATCCAGCTTCCTTCAGTGAATGCACCAACTTTTTTCTTGTTGGATACTCCTTCTGTAAATAGTAGCCGTAAACATGTCTTCGGATAGCATCGGCATCAAAGCTATCGATGCCTACGACTGGTTTTGCTCGTTTTCTCTTTTTTGGTGTGTGAAGTTTATTTTCTTCTGTGCCAGTCTCGCCATATTTTTTTTTAGTTATCCGTCTAACAGTTCGTTGTCCAATATTAAGCGCATCAGCTACGCGTTCAACCACTGACGTTATAGGTAAAATTGGCCCTCCATTTTGAGCTTCACGATCGAAATAGTTACGAAGGCGTATTACGAACTCACGTGTCTGACTATTTAGAACAGTTCTCTGCGTACGTTCGGTCATATCGACGAAATCCACAACAAAGGGCTTGAACAGAGTCCAAATTAACGAGCAAGGGTCAACAGTAATGCAGTATCAATATTTGAAATCCAAAGCCAGGTCAAAACTATATCACAATCGCATTGCACTGACAGTTTATACTTTTCGAAGCAACGTCAATTCGAAACTGCTTTGTTTTGCATTGAGCATTGACGCGAGTTTGCCGGAGGTAGTAGTTGTGCTAGCCAGCGATCCTATGTGACGATCGTATTAGATTCCATTTTTAAAAATTTATTGATATTTTTTTGCGATTTCAGAGGTTTGTCCACATAGTGAAAATTGTTCATATTCACAAGTACATTCACCCCTTAAATGGTGCAAACTGATTTTTCTACACTTGTATACATTTAATAAATAAATTTTGAGTCCTAAACCTAAAACTACATTCGATAAAATTTATGAATCTCTGCACATCACTATCGTCAATAAAGTAATACAATTATTTCCTTCAAAGTCGTTATCAATTAATACGGAACTTCATGAGCGGACAAACGTCAAACCGGCCATCATAGCGTGCCGCTAGTTTAAGTACGCTTTATGCGTTGGCAGTATGTCCCCTGGATATAGTCATGATAGATGATAAATGATAAATGATTTGTGTATTTCATGTAGGACACCTTGTGTCACTTATGATACGTTAAGACTCTACCACCGGTTCGGAGAAGTGATTCTACTGAGAAGAGCCGGCCAGAAACTCAGCAGTTGCTCTTTTCATAGAAAAGAAACGGTTACAATATGTAGACAACACAACACATACGTTACAAGTATTACACTGACTTGTGGGTCACTGGATGCGAGGCCGGTTGCTTCCATGACACTTTGTCATTCAGAAAATCATCGATAGTGTAATAACCTCGACTTAACAAATGCTGTTTAACACAGTCTTTAAATCTATGTAATGGCAAATTCAGAAACTCTTTGGGAACCATATTATAAAAGCGTACACTGAACCCCACAAAGGATTTCTGCACCTTGCGCACAGGTTATGTGCAGAAATCCTTCAGAAATTCTGGAGTTGGAATAAAGAGATGAAATACGTAACCCATAACAAAATTCCACAACCTATTTTGAACTAGCCTTTTAACACTTATTTAAGAAATCTATTGAGAGTATGCTCCTCATAATAAAAATGCTTTTCAATATACTTGCTCGAAAAATGCACTTACAGAGGCAGTAAACAGAGCTTGTAAATTTACTGCCCTGCTGCTCCTGCTATTTTTTGCTGTCCAAGCTTTTTCCAAGTCCACTTTAATTCCAAATGAAAAGTTTTCCTGCAAGAAGTTTCGTAATGATATGTCTAAGCTCTAATTGCCTCTCTCCTGTGAGAGTGGAGGCTTGTGCCCAGCACTGGGACGTTAATGGCTGTAGCGGTTTTTTTTGCTCTAGTTCCCCCGACATGGTTGTCGGGGACCTTTTTTACTTTTATTAGTTTCACCTACCGGTTGTGGTATACTAACCTGAGCTCCAAAGTCAAGTTGCACATCAGATCTAGTGGTGTCCATGAAGGAGTGAGCATTGGCCTCGTATCTGGAGTTGAGCGGACCGAACGCGGCGATCACGGACTGAGACCGCGTGGTCAGGATATCCTTGTCTTTGATAGGCTCTGATGCTGCCAGCGGACGTCTGTAGGTTATGCTCGTTATACCGCCTTTTTGGCTGCCTGATACTGTAAAATGGAAATGTCTTTATGAGCTACTGACATAAAATAAAATAATAAAATTAAATAAAAATATATTTATTGCCAATATTTACAGTTACAGTCAATTTATTTTAACTTTGGTCTCACTGAGACCGCGTGGTCAGGATATCCTTGTCTTTGATAGGCTCTGATGCTGCCAGCGGACGTCTATAGGTTATGCTCGTTATACCGCTTTTTTGGCTGCCGGATACTATAAAATGGAAATGTCTTTATGAGCTACTGACATAAAATAAAATAAAAATATATTTATTGCCAATATTTACAGTTACAGTCAATTTATTTTAACTTTGGTCTCCGCACTAGGGAACCTGTATCGCGGAGACCGTATTATGATTAGGTACCTAAAATTAGACTTATCCGAGGACTGGACTAGGGCACAAGTTGTTTAATTGATTAAGTAAATCATTATACAAACAAATTTAATTTTATGCTTCTGCAAATCAATAATTTCGGATTTTTGTTTTTCCCTTTAAATTTTAATTTGAGATAAGTATTATGAGTATACATACATATACGGATAAATAATGGTGCTAAAAGGTAAGATAATGTAAGTATATTTGATTATGATGAGAGCGTGAGTATCAGTAAAGCTAACATCGCTTAAAGTCCTACAAATATTAATTTCATTTTATTTTATTTTATCTCATTTTATTTTATTTTATTTCATTTTATTTTATTTTATTTACATACACAAAACAGGTTAATTAAACAATATATTAGACTAGAGGTTGCCCGCGTCTTATTCCCCGAACAATTTTTGATTTCCTGTGAGATTATGAAATTTATCCGCTGCAAAGAGCTTATTTATAGTCTTTATATAGCTTATGCAGGTTTTTTATTATTTACAATCACCTATTTCACCAACGCTTTTATATATATATGTCACCGTAAGATTGTAAAAAGCGTTAGATTATAATTTAACTCGCGACATTGTAAACTGTCGACAAATTGTGAACCGTTCAATGTTCTGAGTGTCAATTTTTGAAATATTCATTGTATTTACGTTTTGTTGTCTGTTTCTTGTAGGTTAGGTTAGGGTTCGACATTAATAATCAGGTAGTGCACTTAGGTTCTATCGGGTTAATTAATATACATAACAGATTACAATCTAACGGAAAATAATGCGTTAAATAGTAATATTTCGACACTTTGCAATTTCGTACACTTAGCAAATTAAGTAGATTATAATCTAACGGTTTTTACAATCTTACGGTGACATATACATAGATTATAGTGAATTATGCTCTTTGTTCCTTGATTAAATTATGGACTTCCGCAAAGTAATGCCAGCTTCTATCCAATATGTCTCGTTTTTTTTTTTCGTATTGGGTATGCTGCATAGGCCCTACTGGCCGCTACAGCGTCACCGGGGGGATGGGCGAGCGGCAGGCCGAGCTGAGACAAGAGCCCTAGGGCTCCATGACATCGGGGGGGGCAGCGTCCTCCTAAAGGCGCCTCCTATGAGGCTCGGACCACGGCTTAGGATGACGTTGGGATGAATGGGAGGTCGGTTGGAAATGTCTCGTTATATGTGTAAATAGTGTGTAGTGGAAGAGTGCCAGCAGCTAAACACAGAATTGCTGGATTCTAGCTAGCTGCTGGGTTCAACTTTAAAAAAAAAAAAAAAACAAACCAACGACAGCGTCATTGCTTCCGCCGAGCCTCGCGTCTGGACACACGCCTGATTCCCCGTCGCGTTGAGCCAGGTGGGTTATTGTGTAGTCTATCCTAGCACAGTGTGGCGTACAAACAAGTAATGCCTGCTTCTATCCAATATGTCTCGTTATATGTGTAAATAGTGTACAAACCAACGACAGCGTCATTGCTTCCGCCGAGCCTGGCGTCTGGACACACGCCGGATTCCCCGTCGCATTGAGCCAGGTGGGTTATTGTGTAGTCTATCCTACCACAGTGTGGCGTACAAACAAGTAATGCCTGCTTCTATCCAATATGTCTCATTATAAGTGTAAATAGTGTACAAACCAACGACAGCGTCATTGCTTCCGCCGAGCCTGGCGTCTGGACACACGCCGGATTCCCCGTCGCATTGAGCCAGGTGGGTTATTGTGTAGTCTATCCTACCACAGTGTGGCGTACAAACAAGTAATGCCTGCTTCTATCCAATATGTCTCATTATAAGTGTAAATAGTGTACAAACCAACGACAGCGTCATTGCTTCCGCCGAGCCTGGCGTCTGGACACACGCCCGATTCCCCGTCGCATTGAGCCAGGTGGGTTATTGTGTAGTCTATCCTAGCACAGTGTGGCGTACAAACAAGTAATGCCTGCTTCTATCCAATATGTCTCGTTATATGTGTAAATAGTGTACAAACCAACGACAGCGTCATTGCTTCCGCCGAGCCTGGCGTCTGGACACACGCCGGATTCCCCATCGCATTGAGCCAGGTGGGTTATTGTGTAGTCTATCCTAGCACAGTGTGGCGTACAAACAAGTAATGCCTGCTTCTATCCAATATGTCTCATTATAAGTGTAAATACTGTACAAACCAACGACAGCGTCATTGCTTCCGCCGAGCCTCGCGTCTGGACACACGCCCAGTTCCCCGTCGCATTGAGCCAGGTGGGTTATTGTGTAGTCTGCCACTCGTGGTTGATTCGTTCTGTAAACAAAACCATTCATTTATTATACGACTGCCTGAAAAAAGGAGTATATTGTTTTCAGGGTTCATGTATGTATGTATGTATGTAGACTTATATATTTATTAACATCTATGTCAAAATGTTGCCTGTACCATATTCTGGCAAAAAATAAATGATTATGATTATGATTATAATTATGATGATTAACTATATAATCATCATCTAGAAAATAATGAGTAGATTCCCAAAATATATAACACTATAGTTCAATATTCAGTGATTCAGTGATGTGAATAAGATTCTAATCTAGCTGGATTAATTTAGATTTTTAACTCTTTAGTCAGGTCTTTGGCAGGGCAGTCGTATTTTTTAATTTTTGTACGACTTCCTGTAAAAAGGAGTATTGTTTTCAGGGTTCATGTATGTATGTATGTATGTGAGTTTGTATATTCCACCATAACTTCTATACGCATGAACCGATTTTGATAAATGAGGTATCGTTAGAATCCCTAGCTTATTCCGGGTGACATAGGCTAGTAAAATTAAAAAATAAATTGATGGGGTCTCGCATTAAAGATCATCTAGAAAATGATGAGTAGATTCCAAAAATATATATCACTAATAGCTCGATATCCAGCGATTCACAAAAAATATCATTTAATAAAAATGTGAATAAGATTCAAATTTATCTAGATTAATTTAGATTTTTAACTTTTTAGTTAGTTTTTAGGCAGGGCAGTCGTGTTTTAAATTTTTTTAATTATGACTTTACTTAAAATATTGCGGCTATATCTGGTATACACAAATTCCATTACAATTTTTTTACCAAACTTAAATGACAGCTCTTAATCTATACTTTATACTAATTTTATAGACTAGCTGTTGCCCGCGACTGCATCCGCGTGGTCCAAGTTTTTTATTTTTTATCCACTACAAGTTAGCCCTTGACTGCGACCTCACCTGATGGTAAGTGATGATGCAGTCTAAGATGGTAGCGGGCTAGCCTGTTAGGAAATGGCAGTTATATTAAACCCATACCCCTATTAGGTCTCCACACGGCACGGAACGCTTAACGCTTGACGGTACGTCCTTGTACCGGCCACGGCCGAAGCCTCTGACCAGACCAGACCAGAGAAAATTCAGAAATTATATAATCCCAAACTGACCCTGCCGGGAATCGAACCCAGGTCCTCCCACGTTGAGACAATAGCGCTCAACACTGCGGCAGGGAGGTAATCGAGCTTTCTAATGAATGAATTCACAAGGCCGACGGCTTTACGTACTCTCCGCCTCTCCGGTCCGAGGCTCAGGTTGTCAAATAAACCCAATACTTAATATTATTATGGCTTGGCCCGGAATCTGTTAACCACTGGACCAACGAGGCAGTTACAGCCTAGTACCTACTAAATAGTACTAGGTCGATTACCTACTAGTACTAGGTCGATTACCTACTAGTACTAGGTCGATTACCTACTAGTACTAGGTCGATTTGTACTGCCTTCTATTTCGTGCTCTTTGTTTTTTTGTTTCTAATTAGATCTACAGTCTCTTGGAATGTGATCTATCAAAAATTAATGATAAGGAAGCATGGCAATTGCTCTGCAATTGATTAGCAGATGTCACTAACTCCTGAAGTTACTATATAAATAGGCCTTAGGTATATCTAGCGCGATACAAAGTTAATATGGCGCCATCTATTATCGCTTGTAGAAACCGCGGGTAGTATTGTTCTGTGATTGAAACCCTGACACCCTACTATATAATATGTCACCGTAAGATTGTAAAAACTCGCACAATTGCAAATTGTCGAAAGATTACAATTTAACGCATTATTTTTCGGTAGATTGTAATCTGTTATATATTAACCCGATAGAACCTAAGTGCCTATGTCGAAACCTAACCTAATCTACAAGAAAGACACAAGAAAACGTAAATAAAATGAATATTTCAAAAATTGATACTCAGAACATTGAACGGTTCACAGTTTACAATTTCGCGAGTTAGATTATAATCTAACGGTTTTTACAATCTTACGGTCATATATATATTTGTTTATCATTATTTATTATTTATATTTTTAAGGGATGTTCATAATAAATTCTCTTTTATTATGTATCATAGAGACTGATACAAATATATTTGGGTGCTTTCTCAGAGTAAGTAGTTATAACTGCGTGCACTTATAGTGAACTAGCTGATGCCCGCGACTTCGTCCGTGTAGCTTCCTCACGGGAACCCACGGGAATTTTCTGGGATAAAGAGTAGCCCATGTCACTCACCGTCTTACTATACCCATGCAAAAAATCACGTCGATCTGTTGCTCTGTTGCGGCGTGATCGAAGGACAAACCAACAAACAAACACTTATGCATTTATAATAATATTATGTTTAGTTTAGTTTATGATTAAATAAAGGTATATTAATTCTTTTATTTAATTTTAATTTATTTACTAGCTGATGCCCACGACTTCGTCCGCCCGAATTAAGGTTTTATGGTTCCCGCGGGAACTCTTTAATTTTCCGAAAAACCCTAATACCTAATATTATGGCCCGACCCGGGACTTAACCGCAGTCGAACATGTTAACTACTAGACCAACGAGGCATATTGAGATCACAGATCTTATTTTATAACATTTTGGTACTCAAATAAATTAAAAAAAAAAAAAAAAAAAGACGTGTGGCACTCGGAGACTGCCGCGGTAAAATTATTGCATAGCTGTTTTGATCAACCTATGCAATTATAATTATTTATTTATTTTATTTGTGCAGTATTTTTTTTCCTTTGATATTAATTCAAGTTACATCCATCGATAGATGGCAAAACTAAAAAGTATCACCGCTGTGCCGGTCGGAGTGGGGGGTGTTAGGTTATTTTCGTTACGGAATTTCTGGATTCGGTCTCAACGCTCAAGGCCCGCGATTGAAGGTATGCAATAGCTAAAAAATCCTAGGCATATTACCGGCTATCCCAGTAAGCGACGACGACATCTGCCCCCAACATGGCGGGCCTGCCCTCAGCGCCGGATAACCCAAACGCCATGTACTGCTCCTTCCGCAGGCGCGCTGACAGCGTGATCTGGACGTGGTCACCCTGGAAGCGAACCACAGAGTACATTATATATACTGGTATAGAGTTGCTACTCGACTTTCCATGTACAGCGACATCTATCGGGAAGTTGTCCAACTAAAATATGTATATATATAACCAAAGCACAATGCTATAGTACTATATATAGTGTATTGTATAATAATTTATCTTAATTATTACAAGATCACCTAATTCTGCAACTAGAATTATGTGACCTTGTAATAATTAAGATAAATTATTATACGATAAACACAAGCCGTAAAGATGTTCCAGATGTTAGTAAATGAAACGCATGTTGATTATTTTCTCTTATATTCTCAATTACAAAAAATATACATAAAGTATAACAATTATTCCACAGTTTCATGTTTTTCACATCGTACACACTTAATACACACTCTATTAATATAGTTTCACATTGTACCTATCCACCCGGCATCCGGCATGCCAGAAAACGTCAATGTCAATGTCGAATTTCAAACTTTAAAATGGCGGCTGTCCACGTTTGGAAATTAAAACACAAATGTTTCAGTAAACTTCTAACTCATGCCACTAAACTTAACTTATAACAGATAAATCTTTATAAATTATCTAAGATAACTCATATTCTGCTCAAAAAAAAAAGTTTTATATATTATTAGCTTTGTGTTTATATAAATGGCAAAATCATTAATTTATCTAAAACATAAGTTTCTGAACGAACACTTAGTTCAGCGCAATCACAGACCCTGATCACAGACTTTTAAGTATACATACTTTCAGTACAAGATAAGCGCCATGAGCGCCTTCCTTTAGGGAGTTGTGGAACTAACATCCCCATACAACAGAAAAATGTTCTAAGTGCAAAGGCCCTGAAGCGAACGATACGAGTCATAATACAGGATAGATAGAGGAGCATGGATTCGATCACTCCAGCAATGCTAAGGACAGCGGGTACTTATGTGCATGTCACCGTAACATTGTAAAAACCATGACTCATTTACTGCTTTTAAGAAAATACTCCGTGACCATTTAGCATAGAATTTCACTTATGGTAATATTTTGTTTGTTTATATTAATTTTATTGTCTCTTATTGTTTCCTACAAAATTATCATAATTAATTAAGTAAGTTTGTAAGTTTTTAATACTTATTAAGTAAGTTTTTATACCCCATTGTATTTCAAAACCTTGTTATCTTGTTAGCATGACATTTGAAACCTTAAATGCTATGCAATAATAATAATAATAATAGTAATAATGTGAACGTTCTTGTGATTGTCTTATATGTGAATTGTTAGTGTACTTAATAAATACACAAATAAATAAATAAAAACCGTTACATTATAATCTTACTCGCGAAATTGTAAGCTGTCGAAAGATTACAATTTAACGCATTATTTTTCGGTAGATTGTAATCTGTTAAGTATATTAACCCGATAAAACCTGACATATGTATAACCATTATGTCGAACCCTAACCTAACCTACAAGAAACAGATAAGAAAACGTAAATATAATGAAAATTTCAAAAATTGACACTCTGAACATTGAACGGTTCACAATCTCAATCACAATCAGTCACAACAGTTTACAATTTCGCGAGTTAGATTATATTCTAACGGTTTTTACAATCTTACGGTGACATAATATATAAGATAGTTTTAACTTTATATTGTTATATAACTTTTAACATTACACGCAAAAGAGCAAGAGAGTTATTGGAAAAACGAGTAAACTTGTACAGAGTGCCATCTATTGACATCATTGTGACGTTCTGTTATAAATACTGAAGCTCATTTAAAATTAAATAATTTCGTTTCCTTATAATATTTATCTTATTTTAGTATTTGTTGTTCAAGTACAGGATATAATTCATATAATTGATCAAGTTTCAGGCTCAACCTTTCAGAAAATTGAGAGTTCTGAGGTCAACTTTGGACGTTAGAAAATCTCCACTTCGAAAGCCCCCCACTTCGTGTGAATATGAATTTCAGCTTGATACCTCCATGCGTTCCTGAGAAGAAGGGTCTTGAAAGACAGACAGACGGACAACAAAGTGACTCTATAAGGGTTCCGTTTTTTCCTTTTGAGGTACGGAACGCTTAAAAAAAAAGGTTCTATCGTCTGCGTAATCTTCGTATCTTCTGCACATGTTAAATTACATCTTCAAGATCAAGTTTTCTTGAATTTGTAAGTCACATACTTAAATGTAATCCATTAAAAGTATCTCCTGAAAAAAGCTTATTATACTGTTCAATATTATGTAAATGATAAAATAGTACAAGTTTTACATAACAATAAAACTTGTATTATTGGAGCAGAGATGATGCACAGCATCTGTGAGAGTGCGTCATACTTCCCTTTCATTTTCCTCGGCCAATCACAGCCGTCCTCTTGAATCTGTCATCTCGTCGTCCAATCAGAATTAAGTTTGTTTCGAAAAGCGGTCAACGGTCGGCGGTGCTAGCCGCGCTTCTCTCATAGAAGTCTCTCACCAGGAGACCTTACTAGGATGCTGTGCATCATCTCTGCTCCAATAATACAAGTTTTATTGTTATGTAAAACTTGTACTATTATTCGGCATGTGATGATGCACAGCATCTGTGAGAGACGTGTTTATTAACTCCTGGTGACCGCCAAACGACGCTATGTGATAACAAATGATAGAATTGTACGATTTTAACAAATTATATGTAATATAATAACAATCACACTGGGTTAAAGAGAACATAAATTGGTTTTTCCAAATAATTTAAATAAATCGAAAATATTATGTACAATATAGTAATCAAGCAAGGAACAAAAAACATTATAAACTATTATCAGTAACTAACTGAAACCGTATTTTCGTTATTACGTACTTGTTTAAATCAAACAGGCTCGAATATTGTAACTAGATTTGAAGATTGGTTAGGATTGGATAGGCCAATAATTTGTTTACAATAAAATTTAGCAAATGTGTTCTCCCTTTGCCAGTTGGCCCGAGAGAGAATATCTTCTATAGGTATATTTTCGTACCAACTTAAAGACGCTACGGCCGAACGTAAGCTTCCGGGTGAAGCCCGAATATTGGCCTCCTTAAATACTGACTTTATCCAGTTGCCGATCACTGTTTTAGATGCTACTCGAGCTTGCCCTTTTATTGTAATAAATAAATAATCTAAACCATGAGCTACGCGTCTGTGCTCGCTCAACTCTAACAACTTTTTAGACCAATAAACAGGACATATATTTTCGTTAGGATGCTGTGAGAGTTTCCAACCTGATTGCCTGTATGTTGCGGTATCAGTTTTTGAACCAAACTCGGGATAGAATATAACATGGTCACCGCCGTCAATATAATGATTTAAAGAAGTCTTTAGAAGTGTCAGATCATGAACGCGTCTGCCAGACGCCAGTAATAATATGCAGGCAAGTCTACGTGATGCTTCAAATAACGTCACCCTATTTGGGATATTATTCTGTAACCAGGCAATCAAGTCGTTGGGATTCCAAATCGGAGATTTCTCTGCTTTTGGATTCTGAAGAGAGATTGCTTTTAGTATGTGTTTAACTAGGAAGTGAGAACTTAGGTTTTCCTCATTCTTGGATTGGCAAAAGGTCGTCACCACGGATTTGTGCAATAGGATCGTAGGATAAGCTAATCTCTCTTCAAGATACAAGAAAGCTAAAAATTTAGCCAGTACCTTTCCGCTAGGATACCTGTAATCTAAATTATTGCATGTGCACCATCTAACCCAACGTATCCAAGCTGGTTTGTAAGTCTTTAAAGTGGATTCTCTCCAACTTAGTTTTAATAGGTTTCTTTCAGATTCCGACCAGTTTTTAATTTCTTGTCCCCAGCCCCAATTTTCCATACAAAAAGTTGCATTTCCCGTACTCGGGGTGGGGGGAGACCGGTTATCTGATCTATCAAGACTTGCTCCAGGTCCTTGATCTTCATTGGCTTGCACAACGCCCGTCGGCGGAGGTCTGGTAACCAGAACGCTCTGTTCCACATCGGAGCCACGACAAGGTATGTTCCTTGTGCAGAGTTTAGATGATGAAGTACCCTCGGTATCAAGCTCGGAGGCGGAAACACCCACGCCAGCTGATAATTCCATACCTGGCTGAAAGCGTTGCAATAGATAGCCGTTGCGTCCGTACAATCCTTGCTGACATAGTCCTTCACCACTCGCGTCTGATAGCTGGCAAATAGGTCGATCTGCGGCTTTCCGAACTTCCTGAATATTTTGTTTAACGCCAGCTGCTTCAGGTGCCACTCCGATGCCTTCCTGCCACGAGATAGTCCGTCGGCGATGTCGTTGAATTTGCCTGGTAGGTATTCGGCAGAGATTGTTATGCTCCACTGGTCTAGGATTGTCATTAACTGGTAAGTAAGATTGAGGAGGGCTACCGATCGTGTTCCACCCTCCTTCCTGATGTAAGACACAACGGTCCGATTGTCTGTCTGAAATATAAGATGTTGACCTTGTAATCGACGCTTGAATCGGCTTACCGCTGCTATGAGTGCGAACATTTCTTTTCGATTGCAATGCCAATTGCGCTGATCTGGCCGCCACTTGCCTGTCGTCCTGGAATCGTCCATCTGAGCACCCCATCCGAAATTGGCTGCATCCGTAGTCAGAAAATGGGCTATCATTTCTGGGTGTAAGGTGTTCTTCACCTGAGGGCCCTCCAACGTGTCCTTCCACCATTGAAGATCCGTGATTGCTGGTGGCGGTACACTTGCTGGCTTGCAGGGAGGATAGTGGTTCAAGCCACGTACATGTCTTTGTAGCTGGCGGCAGTGTAAGCGCCCCCTGGGGATGACGAAGTTGGCAAAATTCATCATACCCAAAATAATTTGAGTAGCTTTTTGAGACAATTCCCTCTTGGCCAAGGCTCGACTTACACTGAGCTTGAGCGATTGGATCTTCTTTGGAGGTAAGCACTTGAAATTGAGGCTCGTGTTCCATACTATGCCCAAATATTCTATCTCTTGAGTTGGCTGGAGAACGGACTTTGCGTAGTTTATTGTCCACCCTAATGATTCTAGAACGCTGACGGCTGTCCCAACCTGTTCCTGAAGGTGACATTTCGACTGGTTGACCAGAAGAAAATCGTCCAAGTACACAATTGCTCTCAGGCCCCTGTCCCTTAGTACTTGTACAACCCAGTTGGTCAGGTTTGCGAAATTCTTCGGAGCGCATGACAGCCCGAAAGGTAAGCTTGTCATTTGTATGACTTGACCCTTGTAAATCATTCGGAGGAATCTCCGATGAGACTTTGCTATACTCAGATGAAAATATGCTGACGATAGGTCCAGCTTCACCATCCAATCGTTTTTCTGAAGGAAATTTGGTACCTGATGATGAGAGATCAGCTTGAAGGACTTGGGTACTATGTGCTGGTTGAGACGCTTGAGATTGAAAATGGGTCTGTTCGAACCATCGCTTTTCTTGGTGAGAAACATGGTCGAAAAGAAACTGGGACCCAACTTTTTCTGATCTGGTATCTCCAGAACACCCTGTCCCAAGAGAGTCTCTATTTGTTCCCTCATCTGTGGAGATTCCGGGGTTTCGAAGCGATGCAGAATTTGGGGACATGATGGAACAAGAATAGGTTTGGAGGTAAATGGCAGTCGCATTCCCATTATCATTTTGAGAAGGGCCTTCGGAGCCCGAAACGACTGCCACTGCTTTCGATACGCTCGAAGGCAGCCTCCATAAAACCCGGGCTGGGGTGGCCGCGAGTCATTTGTCCAACTGCTTCTTGTTGGTTTGCCTGTCCTTCTTAAAGGGCTTTCTCGCTTTGTACGAGTCCTGCTTGGAGGAAGTGGCTGCATTAGAGCTGAATTTGCCACGTTTTCCTTTTGTGTGATTATCTTTTGATCGAAAGGACTGATTCGAGGAAGATTCGTCACGTCCGCTCGATTTTGAAGATTGTTTGTGGCCTTTCTTCCCATCCTTATCGAGTGCAAACCAAGGCCGGACCCACTTGTCCATGCCCCCTGTATTTTGTATATACACACGAAGCTGGTCTTCATCGAAAAGATATTTGGAACTTGGAGGTATCTTACGCAGACCCTCTCGCAAGTTTTTGTTTGGTAATTCATTCAATATGCGGTCACGGCGCGTTTCTATATATTCCGCTCGCTTGCCACACACTATTTGCATCATTTCCTCACTGGTTTTGTGAAATTTCGATGAAGATTGGAAAAGATCAGATATTTTATCGAAAACGTTAGCAGCGTTGAGCACTGTATCAGGAGCCGCTGACCAGTCTACAAACTGTTGCAGATTTTGCTTTAATAGAGCCCGTTGTGCTAGTAAGGCATTACATACAGCCGCCATGGCGCGCTCGGACCCGGCGATGTAATCTTTACCCTTGATAAACTGCCTGAGTTCATCATTAACATCGAGCTCAACGAAGCCGGGCCAGGCGTTGTGAATTTTTAACGCATCCGCATACCGAATGTCTTTCCACGATTGGTCGCCAAATTTTTGCAAATCTGAGAGTCGACTCAAACGTTCCGAATCAGCACGTGGCACCTTCGGGTCTTTTAATGAAGTATTAATATGACCTAAATCTAAACGAAACATTCCAGTAGGTTCATCGATGTTACTAGGCCGTGTCAAAAAATCACCGGAACTTATGGGTGCAGCGGGTTGTATCTGCGCCGGCGCAGCAACAGAAGCAGTGAACACTGGCGTGGCTTGCGACGTCAGTGGAGCGTGCGCGGGTATTGAGTGAACTCGGTGCAAATCACTAGAAGTTGTTGGTGGCGGCATAGTGCGCGCGGCACCGTTAGAAATAGGTATTGTCCCATCCGACGCGATCACATGTGAGGGTAGTGATTGGAAATCTTGAGCATTGAAATGAAACAAATGCGGCGGCGCCGACTGCGCTGCGCCCCTTAAAATATCAGTCAATGTATTGACCTGACTCACTAAGCTCTGGATATAAATGTCTTTAGAAGACTCACCTGGTTTTCTTCTTTTTACCTCACTCGACCTAGTCGAACTGCCACCTGAACCAGAGCTCGAATTGTCGTCCGAGTCCTCTTGATGCCGCCGCTTGCCGCTAGCCCCGCCCGAGGCCTCGACAGTAGTGTGGTCTGCGATATTCGTTGTCCCTTCACCGGGATAGATGAACTCCGAAGACGCATTATTCAACTCGTTGTTGTCCATTTTTAGATCAATTTAAAGATTTTATCACCAAATCGAAAGATTATTAATTGTAAAATTGATTAAAGTATAACAAAACACCAATTTATTTATTTTCTTAAACACGTGTTATTACGTCGGGAAGTAACGACGCTATGAGAGAAGCGCGGCTAGCACCGCCGACCGTTGACCGCTTTTCGAAACAAACTTAATTCTGATTGGACGACGAGATGACAGATTCAAGAGGACGGCTGTGATTGGCCGAGGAAAATGAAAGGGAAGTATGACGCACTCTCACAGATGCTGTGCATCATCACATGCCGAATAATAGCATGGATTTGACTCGCTCCAGCAATGCTTAGGACTGCGGGTACAAATGTATCACATATTAATGTCATTGTAAATTATTTTTTTCAAAAGAACAACCACCGAATTTCTTGTTGTTTCTTCTCGGTATAGGAAGTTAGGAATGGCATTCCGAACAAGTGGTAGATTCACTCGACTTTCTTTTGCCGGTGTAATGGAAAACCGATAGATACGAGTGGAGATATTGCAGAACTAGGGGGGGTTATTGGGGTATTAAGTCTAACAATTAAGTATACCTATATTTGCACAATATTTCTTTACCTTTTCATATCGCTCGCTACCACTCGCTTGTAAATGAAAAACAATCAACTAATTACTTCATGAGAATGTTAAAATAAAGAGAGTCATAACAATAATTATCCAAAATTAAATTGATTATTCGTTAATAACTTTTCTGTAATTATTCCAAAGCCCAAAACAAATTGCGGTAGAGTTGAAGTAAAGAAACGCATTTTTTCTTAAAGCCCTATCTTTAATACGTATCTATATATATGTCAAAGAAGGCAGTATAATTTGTGTGCCGGTGGTTTTCCCAATCACACTTTACACGGCGCGGCACTAAGCGGCAAATATTGTGTAAGTTAGTAGTCTAGGCAATAAAGCTAGTGGACCCCAACAATCATTCCTCAGTCGACGAAACTTTACAGTATGATAAATTATCATGAGCTAAACGTATTTTATAAATATCCAATAAAATATCAAAGAGGAAATAAGGTTTTTATGCTATACCCAATTCTTAAAACAGGAAGGTAGTTGTTACACTATCGCGTAAACGCAGTTTGGCTTTGATAATAAAATCGGTTTAAATATCGATGTTCTGCATGAATATTTCGGTTTTGAGTGTAAATATACTACCTAGTCAGTATTATTTTAAAAAGAAATCGAGAAAATATTCAGTTTTAAATATTAAGTTTTACGTAAAAAAACTTAACTTCCGCATGTTTTTTTTTTGGATATTTTTGTTTATGTTTTGGTTCTCATCATACTAGAACCCTGCCAAGTTTCAACGACTGAGGATTTAATGCAGGGGTCTCCATACAACCGCCCCGTTGCCTAGAGTATTATACGTTGAAGCTCATACGATCGCATTGCGCTGACCGCGAGAATGCATCGTATTCGTATGACGCTAGTGGTTAGTGTGGCTGCATCAGTCACCACCCGCGAATCGCGTCAATAAGACCTATATTGTCCATACAATGCAGTGCGATTGCGTTACTTCTGCATCAATCATTGTTACAGTATCAATAGGGATGATGCCTATATTACTAATATTATAAATGCGAAAGTTTGGATGGATGTATGGATGTATGGATGTATGGATGTTTGGATGTATGGATGTATGGATGTTTGTTACTCAATCACGCCCCAACGGCTGAACGGATCTGGCTGAAATTTGGCACAGAGATAGATTATAGTCTGGAATAGCACATAAGGTTATCCCGGAAAATTAGGGAGTTCCCGCGGGAAACAAAAAACCTCGATCCACGCAGACGAAGTCGCGGGCATTAGCTAGTATCAAAAATAAATTATTTCGAACTTATTATTAAATATAGGGTCTTCCAAAAAACCTATAATTCACAGTTTTAGGTATGATAACCATTTTAAAATATAGTTCAAAGAAAAAAAGTGCCTTGAAATTTTATGACGCCACAATGGTGAATGGTGAAACTGTTGAACTGTGTTGTGAACTGAAACGAAGTGTGTTTAAGTTTGATAAAAAGTTGCTGATTTGACTGAGTTGTCATCATCCCTATTGTTGTGATTGGCTGAATTTATGGTATTCTTGCTGCGTCGACGGATTTTGTCCAATAGTGGAAGAGTGTTAATCGTTACACTGTAGCTATAATACCCATCGTTTTACTGGTGTTTTGGTGACCGACTAGTGGTAACATTTACCGGTACATACTACATAATACATATATGTTATACTAGCTGAAGCCCGCGACTTCGTCTGCGTGGATCGAAGTTTTTGGTTCCCGCGGGAACTCCCTTCATTTTTTCGGAATAAAAAGGGCCTATGTGCTATTCCAGACTATAATCTATCTATGTGCCAAATTTCAGCCAGATCCGTTCAGCCGTGGGGGCATGATTGAATAACAAACATCCATACATCCATACATCCATCCAAACTTTCGCATTTATAATATTAGTAAGATACCGATCTTAACCTCGCCGTCGGTATAGGGGTATCGGTAAATATGTTTTGTATGATTTTGTATGGAACTGAGCCCATTTAAGCGTGGCAATCATATGCACTGCGTCATAATTGTACAAAGAATACTTGCAGCTACGTGCCGTATTGCGCCGCTAGACCTCACAATTTAGACCTAAAAGACGATACATCGTTTCTACATTGCAATGTGCTTTGAGCTGAATATGTCAACAATAATAAATAGATATAAAACAAGTAATATTCACCTGTATTTCCCACTGCACCTGTAGCCGCTTGTCCAGAATTTCCTTACAATTGTTAGCTGCACTGAAAGGAGGCTGCGAGCTTGTGGAACTTGTCTGAAATCAGCCATTTTGATTAGTGCATGAAAAAAAATACTAATGTTTGAGCCTTAATCACACTACCATAGAGCAATGAACCCACGTGGTATTTTGTATGGTTGAAAAATGATAACTATCAGACTAGATCAAGCTTTTATACTACACGTGTTAGTCTGGGCAACGGGGCGGTTCGTTGTATGGAGACCCCCGCATTAAATCCTCAGTCGATGAAACTTGGCTGGGTTTTAATATTGGATGATCCAAAACTTACACAAAAATATCCTACAGAAAAAAACATCTGGAAGTTAGGTATTTATACCTGAAACTTAATATTTATGGCCGAATATTTTCCGAATTCTTTTTCAAATAATAGTAGGTAGTATATTTACACTCAAAACCGAAATATCAAACGAAATAGTCATGCAGAACATCGATATTTAAACCGATTCTATTATCAAATCTAAACTGCGTTTACGCGATAATGTACCTTCCTGCTTTAACAACTGGGTATAGCATAAAAACCCTTACTTCCTGCGTGATTTTTTATTGGATATTTACAATATACGTTTAACTCATGATACTTTATCATACTGTAAAGTTTCGTCGCCTGTGGAATTATTTTTGGGGTCAACTTGCTTTATTGCCTAGAGTCTAGACTATGTGTTGTAATAAAAGCTTTTTGGACTCGATTATAAATTCTCTCAAATACATTCGAATTTCGAACAAAATTCACTTTGATTACCGTAAACGAAAAGAGTCCGTTAGTAAAGTAAACACAGTTTCAGAAAAAAGATTATATTATGTTATTGTTATTCAACACTAGTCATGCATATTGTAGGTATTCTCAGAAAGTATGTTAATTAGGTACATAAATGCCACTTACCGGGTTATACCACCAAGCCGGCTGCAATGAAAAGCATTTTCCAGGGGAAGCATAGAAAGAATCGCACACACAAAGTTAGTTATTGATTATATTTTTTTTATTAATTAGTACCAATTGAAACAGACGTAATTATTATTAAATTAACATTATCATTAAAATTACATTAAGTATATATGCCTTGTTAGTAAACTTACAATAAAATCTTAGAGTTAAAAATTCCAAGTAACGAAATTCACACCAAATGACCAAACTTTTTACCAGCAATCGAAAGGTGTTAAAAAATTGGCAGTCATAGGGACTGCCGATAGAAGTGAAAACGAATATTTAAAATAATTTTAAATAACAACACAGCACTTTTAAAATTTTTAAAATATAATCCTTAACACAAAGCTATTAAAGTTTAATTACGAATGTACTACTTAAGACCTTTTGTCTCAAGAAGAATGGTGTCGGTCGAGCGTTTCCACATTTTTACCCCCTACCAAAAAGTGCTTAACGCGCCTAAGCAAGTATTCAATTCAAAAATAAATAAAAAATTGGAAAATGTAAGTTTGCAAATAATTATACTTGGTTTATTAAAAAAATACTTCACTTAATGATATTATATACCCTTAACTTATACTATAAATTGCATAATACTTTTAATTGATTGCATTTCGTCAAAATGAAAACCAAAAACATTCTTAATTTAAAAATTAAACCAATCAAAAAATGAAGTGGTTGTTGCTGGTTTAGGAGGTTTGGGCTTATGTGTAAGTTTTTGCGATTGGTTAGTTACAGGCGGTCGTCTAGCTGGTTTCTTTTTACCCTGAAAGCGAATAAGAATTGATTATGAGGGTAGTCCTGAAAATAATGACGTTCTGAATTATATCCCAGGCAGGCTGTTAGTGGTGTTAATACTGTTAATTGACAAAGAAAAATTTATATCAATAAACATTTTAATAAATAAGTCATTAATAAGAAAGTATAGTGATAACACTAAATCTTCAAGTATTAGGGTACAGCAGCAATAACAGATAATGGCCCCCTATGTCAGATGGATTTTGCCTCATCATAGCACGAATACTTACTACAAATTTGTTAATTTATCAATAATTAATTTATCAATTCACATGGAAGGTGGAATGATATTTTCTAATACTTGAGTGCATACAATTATTCCTTTCTCTATCTACGCTTGAATTAAGAGAACTAAAATAAGTAAATCAAAAGTGATTGCAATAATAATTGGGTATTTGATAAATAGTCAAATCGGCAACTTTTTTCAAACGTCAAAACGCGTCCTAAGTATGGGATTTATATGAAATTCTGAAATGTGACATCATTAAAGTTCGACGCACTTTTTTATTTCAATCGATTGTTTAAAATGGTTATTCAAAATAAAACTATCAGAGGATGTGGATATTACGACTTTTGGGAAATCCTCTAAAAAATCATTGATTTGAATACCTAGTTTTTTTAAAACCTTGACGATTTTATCGACAATAATTCTTACACAATTGGGGGGCAGGACTATACCATCTAAACTTACAGTGATCTTCGTCTGTCCCAGAGCCGGTGGCACATCCAGGTCCTTGGGGATGTAAACATGGCCGAAGTTATGCCTGTACTCCACACACCATACAGCCAACCAGTCCACATCGTAGGCCGTCAGCTTCCCTGGGAGGACGATCTCGATGTCTTCCCCTTGGTAGCCGCGCAGTGGGTTCAGGGAGTTCATCTCGTTGGGTACCTAGACCACAGGTGCACTGATAATGATCAGATTGAATTAAACACCATTTAAACTCTAAAAGAGATGGTCAATTTTTGCCCCAGGCTATCCAAACATACTTGTTTCATTAAAATAAACAATGAATTTTAAATAAATAATTATGTTTCATAGCAGTCGCTGAAAAAATATTGAAAAAAGAAGACTTTCAATCGATTTTTGATGTTAAAAATTACGTGATCTTTGTCTTACGTCGAATTAACGTCAGGCGTCAATTAGTGAATGAACTAGAAGTTTAATTCGCTATAATCCGCTACAGTAGACAAGTCTGTGTGGTACAGTGCGTGTCTTCCACCTGCAACATGCGACACCCACCACCCAGCAATTCGCACAGGCACAACACCACACCACACAAATCCCCAAATCACTCTCAATGTACATTTCACTCCGACATCGGAGCATCTTCAGGAGATGTTGACTCGACAATGCACGATTGTGAAGATTCACTTCACAATCGTGCAAGATTCACTTGAATAAGACAACAGCGCTCAATACTGCGCCACGGAGGTCGAAAAGTATACGCTTACATTCAGTGGCGTGCAGTTCATAGAGGCGTAAAAGTGCTGCTTACCCAAATGGAAATAGGTCAATGCTCATTTTTCTTCAAAACAGCTAATAAACAGGTATTCTGACTAACTAATACCTACCCTAGCTTTAAAACCTTGTGCTGCTGCTTACCTTGGTGCCAAAAGGGTTAGGTTCACTCCCGTTTCCGACCCAGAAGTAAGCATCAGGGCCAGCTCCGTCGTAATGCAAGTTGGGGATGTAGAACGTCTTAGCGTCCAGCACGCTGATGTTGCCAGACCGCAGCCCGTGGGCCAGGCGTTTGAATTCTGGCAACACTCGAGGACGCGGTGGGTCGAGGCCTGGGGGGATGAAAACTTCGCCGAAATTCACCTGGAAGCATTGGAAAGCACATTTTAAATTCATCCTCATCGATAGGGATGGCAACTCAATCAAATTAGCCCCCCGATTATGTAAGGAAATCGTAATCGTTTGTCAAATAGATGTCTGCACGTCAAAAAGCATGTATTTATCTTATTATATATATAAAAATCAAATGCTGTTCGTTTGTCTCGCTAAAACTCGAGAACGGCTGGGCCGATCTAGCTGATTTTGGTTTTGAAATGTTTGTCGTAGTCCAGGGAAGGTTTAAACGGTGAGAAAATATGTAAAAGTTGCGAGGAAGATAGGGCAGGACAACGTCTGCCGGTCCCACTAGTACTTCATAAACAGTTCGACTAATACGATTAAAGCTGTCAAATGATTACGATTTGCTTAGACAATATTCGGCTTCAGCAACTCTTTAACAAACTTAAAAACGCGCATCTATTTACGGAAGTTTGTATGAAATACAATATAGTTGTGACATCGTACAATTTCAACGAACTTTTTTTCTTTGATCTCTATGTAGGTAGTTTAAAAGTAGATCGGTTTTAAAACATAAAACTAACCGAGGAGGTGAATTTTAGGTCTTTTGGAAGACCAACATGGCATAAAGTCTGTCAAACTTATCTGGCTCGGTGTTCAAAATTGCAACTAATTATTATGCCTGTTTAATTTTTGTTTTTATTACATAGGAAAAAGAAACTTGCTATTAATAGGTACATAATCCAAATTAAAAGCTGGACACTTAGAACCTCTCAGCTCCTCCATTCCACGCGTCATTGGCGAGGTATATTGTACCCATTTGGTGCAAACGCAAGCCATAAAACCAAGAATTGAATTGAATTTCATAGATACTAGCGACGCTGTCACCTGCTGGGCGACCGCGTATCTCTGACAGCTACAGTGTAACGATCGCAATCACCTCTGATTGGATAACACTCTTTCACTATTGGACAAAATCCATTGACGCAGCAAGAATACCATAAATTCAGCCAATCACAACAATTGATACTGTAACAATGGTCGATGCAGAAGATACGCGGTCGCCCTGTAGGGTCAGATGAGTCTGACGGACTGTACAACACATAGACAAGTGTCAACTTTTGGCAGGAAGTCAGCGGGTGCGCGCGACTCAAATCGATATTTTGCTTTGGCTACGAGAATTATTTGTAAATCGCTACTCTATAATTTCTTTATGTCAATGATAATAATATTATTATATTTTGTATAAAATGAGGCCCGCGACTTCGTTCGGGTTTAGGTTTTTTAAAATCATTTGGGATCTCTTTGATTTTTCGGGATATAAAGTATGAAGTTACTCATTGATCTTTCACCCTACAATGGATTGGAACGATTTGGTTGAAATTTGGAATGGATGTAGCCAGTAACCTAAATTAACATAACACTTATGCTCCATTTTTATTCCGGAGAATTTTGATATTTTGGTTACTTTAGGTTGTAACCTTGTGCACGCCTGATGTTAGTTACCAAGAATTCAAAGAAAATCCATAACCGTACTATCTAAAACCACAGAATAGGTAATATAAATGCGAAAGTTTGTCTACTACGTTTTTACTGCCCATCTTTTCAACTATTTTGATGAAATTTGGTGCAGAGATAGGTTGTATCCTTGGAAAGAACACAAGCCTATCCTGGAAAATTAAGGAGTTCCCGCTTGGAACGAAGGAAGGACGAAGTCACAAACATCATCTAGAGTTTGTCTAATTTGGGACGGTCATTTTGACAGATGAGATGTGAACTAAATCGTTGAGGCAAACCATAGAATTTTTATACCTGTTTAGTTTTTGTTTTTATTTCATTTGTCATAGATACTAGCGAAGCTGTCACCGGGTAAGATAAAGTTGTGGGACTACACCTAACAAAATAAATCGTTAAGTTCCCCGTCCCTTGAATGTAGAGTGTGTCCTAATGTTAGCCTATAGCCCTTATGTTAAGTATCTTTGTAAATATATTAAATTAACAAACTCAAATTGTACTTTGTACATATAGTAGATCCCTTTTATTATTTTTATTTGTCTTTGTCTCTTTATGGTAAGTCTCTTGTTATGTAGAGTAGTTTACTAACAAATATCTAAATATGCCTTCTATTGGCTGCCTCGTTGGCCTAGTGGTTGGCATGTTCGACTGCGGCCGACGAGGTCCCGGGTTCGAGTCCATTACAAGTATTGGGTTTTTCTGACTAGAAATTCTCAGTACTAGCCCAGAGTTAGGAAGTTGGTGGTGTTTCACCCCCATGCCTCGGAGAGCACGATTAGGTGTCGGTCCCGGTTATTATCACTAGAATGATAATAGTCGTTAAAGCCCGCCGCATTGGAGCAGCGTGGTGGGTCTAAGCTCTAATTCCCTCTCTCCTATGAGAGTGGAGGCCTGTGCCCAGCAGTGGCACTTTAATGGGCTGTAGTGGCCTTCTATTACAGAATGTTTTTAGTAATTTTGGCACTCTATAACCGGCCAATCTCCTTCGTGTCTCCCTCAAGTTACTCGACACTGGCGAAGTGCATTGTGCTGGTTTGGCACTACTCAAAGCCATATACCAAGAGAAGAAGATAATAAATCGTCACTGCTGCTGTCAGCGCATAATAGGCATGATGACAGTAACCAAGAATCAACGAAATTATGAATTTATCTAATGAAATAGGACTCATGGATTATAAAAAACGTATTTATTTTTCTATTTCGAATGAGATTCCTATTTATTTTGATAAAATAAAACTATAAAATTCAGCAATCTGCCATATTGGATTAAACGCCAATGGCGAATGACGTCACAATTGTTTGTTTTCGAGCTTTGACACGCATACTATTGCTTACTGCACACTGCACAGAGTACATTGGTAATAACAATAGTGACGTCACAAACGACGCCATGACACCGGCGGGCGTTTTGGCGCGAATTTTAAAATTTAAATTTCAAACGCCTATTTTATCTATTAAACCTTATTTTTCTGCAGAAATAATATATTTTTTCGAAATAGTAGATACTTCCGAACATAATCTGACCATTTCTCAAAATCAGTCATCATCTATTGGCGCGTCGCTTCTGTAACTCTTCCTTTGTCTGTGGTGTCAGGGTCAAGGGCGGAGGGATCCGGCTTCAGCTCATTAGTCATTATCCAACTGAGGTGCGATTATATAAGAATTGCCGATCCAATCGTCAAAGTTCGGCGTCAAAGTAAAATAAACCATAAAAGCATTGAATTAGAGCTCAATTTCGTGTATCTGTCACCGTAAGATTGTAAAAACCGTTAGATTATAATCGAACTCGCGAAATTCTAAACTGTCGAAAGATTAGAATTGAACGCATTATTTTCCGGTAGATTGTAATCTGATAGGCATTTAAACCCCACAAAACCTAATCCTCCTTGATTATTTATGTCGAACCTAACCTAACCTACAAGAAAGAGACAAGAAAACGTAAATAAAATGAATATTTCAAAAATTGACACTCAGAACATTGAACGGTTCACAATCTTTCGACAGTTTAGAATTTCGCGAGTTAGATTATAATCTAACGGTTTTTACAATCTTACGGTGACAGATACACGAAATTGAGCTCTAATGCAATGCTTTTATGGTTTATTTCACTTTGACGCCGAATTTTGACGATTGGATCGGCTATCTTACTAATATTATAAATGCGAAAGTTTAGACACGGATGTATGGATGTTTGTTACCCAACGGCCGAACGGATTTGGCTGAAATTTGTCACAGAGATAGATTATAGTCTGGAATAGCACATAGGCTACTTTTTATCCCGGAAAATTAAGGAGTTCCCGCGGGAACCAAAAACCTCGATCCACGCAGACGAAGTCGCGGACATTAGCTAGTTCTTACATAATCGCACCTCTGATGGCCGCAAAAACAGGGATGCTGGGATTATTCTAAGTTAAATCTACGTACCAAAGATGTTATACACATTCTGTTTCTCAGAAAATAAGTAAGGTCTGACGGCTCTGGGATCTTGCTCTATGACCGTGATATGTCACGGTAATTGATCTATACTAATGCGAAAGTTTGGATGGATGGACGGACAGACGAAGTCACGGGCATTAGCTATTTTAAATAAACTTACTTACAGTATTTGTTATTCCAGACTATAATCTATCTCTGTGCCAAATTTCAACAAGATCCGTTCAACCGTTCTGGCGTGATTGAGTAACAAACATCCGTCCATCCATCGGACAATCCATCCAAACTTTCGCATTTATTATATTAGTAAGTACTTATAGACTATATTAAATTTGTTTATACCTTCGTGAGAACTAATATGAAAGCCTTAAAAGTAACTTCGAGGATTAAGGAAACAATGTATGCATGGAAAATCTACGAGATAAAATCAGTAATGAGACGAATCGAGGAACAAAATAAAAAGGCGAAAACAATGTAATAAAAAATGAGTTTGTTGTGGGCTCTTCTCAGACCAAGGCGCGTTTGGAACCCTCGTAGCTTTAGTTTTGAGATACCGTAACTGATTTTCACTATCATGTTTTATAGTAAGTTATTGACGTCAATAAGTGTACCTACAGTGTACCTAAATTGAATTTATTTTTATTTTTATCCACAAGTAAGCCCTTGACTGTGATCTCACCTGATGGTAAGTGATGATGCAGTCTAAGATGGTAGCGGGCTGACCTGTTAGGGGCATGGCAGTTATATTAAACCCATACCCCTTTTTGGTTTCTACACGGCATCGTACCGGAACGCTACATCGCTCGGCGGCAGTTTGTCCCGGTAGGGTGGTAACTAGCCACGGCCGAAGCCTCCCACCAGGCGAGCTGTGGACGAATACAGGCTGATGGATGGATGGATGGATGGATGGATGAAGTGTAATCACCGTGAACCGCCGGCACCAGACGCTCATCCACCGGATATCCCGTAGCCTCTTCCCGCCGGGCAGCCGCAGCAGGACGTCAGATTTAGTGTGCCGGGATAGGGGGGGCGGGTCCCTGGAACATATAAATAAATAAATAATCCTTTATTATACGACTGCCTGAAAAAAGGAGTATATTGTTTTCAGGGTTCATGTATGTATGTATGTATCTATGTGAGTTTGTATATTCCACCATAACTTCTATACGCCTGAACCGATTTTGATAAATGAGGTATCGTTAGAATCCCTAGCTTTAAAAAGCTTTTTTTTAAATTTAAATTTAATTTTTTTTTTTTTTTTAAATTGATGGGGTGACCATGGTCCCGCATTAAAGACTAAAGTTGAAAAAAATAATTCGAAAATAAGATTAACTATATAATCATCATCTAGAAAATGATGAGTAGATTCCAAAAATATATAACACTATAGTTCAATATCTAGTGATTCACAAAAAAATATCATTTAAGTAATAAAAATGTGAATAAGATTCTAATTTAACTATTCTAATTTAGCTTTTTAACTTTTTAGTTCGTTTTTTGGCAGGGCAGTCATGTTTTTTATAAAAAAAATTGAGTAAAAAATGAAAACATATTAGGTATATACTTACATACATACATTGTACCACAGCTCTCATGGAACCAAGGTGCCAACCAAGATTTAAGCCAACCTTGGTCCCATGAGACCCCGGGCACTCACTCCTTAAAACAATTTTTGACGACCTCCGTGGAAAGTCTGGAAAGGCTGGCCCATTTTTTGCGCAAAGAATCAGCCTGGCTGTCCAGCACCATTCCACGCGGGCATGATTTATATAGTAATTAAGTAGCTAGTTAAGTTCTATTGTATTATTTTCAACTAGCTAATGCCCGCGACTTCTTCTGCGTGGTTTGAGGTTTTTTGGTTCCCGCGGGAACTCCGGAAATTTCCGGGATAAAAAGTAGCTTTGTGCTATTCCAGACTATAGTTAATCGATCTCTGTGCCAAATTTCAGCCAGATCCGTTCAGCCGTTGGGGCGTGCTTGAGTAACAAACATCCATACATCCATATAACCATACATCCAGACATCCATACATCCATACATCCATCCAAACTTTCACATTTTTAATATTAGTAAGAATTAGTTAGATAAATCTATTAAAGCAGAAAAAAAGTTTATAACTAACTGTAAACAGTAAAATTGTAAGCGACAATCCAGAAGTTGGTATAAATAAAACATAAACCTATTTGTACTCTCTTGAACTTTCATAATTAAATGGTTAAACGTGTAGAGGTTCCACGAGAGATTTAATGTAATTAGTTAATTTTAAAACATAAATAAAGCGTTATAGACAATTAATCCTTTGACCAGGCTGCAGTTGCTAACACAGACTTATAATAAAAATAACGATCTAAACACCGACGGCATTCAATACCTAATCGTTTGAGTCTCGGAGGAGACTGAAAAACCATCTTTTTTTTCGGATTGAGTATGCTGCATAGGCCCTACTGGCCGCTACAGCGTCACCGGGGGGATGGGCGAGCGGCAGGCCGAGCTGAGACAAGCGCCCTAGGGCTCCATGACATCGGGGGGGCAATGTCTTCCTAAGGGCGCCTCCTATGAGGCTCGGTCCTACGGCTTAGGATGACGTTGGGATGAATACCCAACGTCGAATATGAATATGGTACGTCGGAGATGACGTTGGGATGAATGGGAGGTCGGTTGGAAGAAAAACCGTCGTCAAAACACTCGTATTTATACTAACTGTTTTCAATATGGCGTCAGTATCCGCAGATTAAATCGAATGACACGAAACGAGTCAAATTGACAGATATTATACTTCCTGTTTCATGACAAACGATAATAATGCATACCCTAGGGCTCCATGACATCGGGAGGGCAACGTCTTCCTAAGGGCGCCTCCTATGAGGCTCGGACCTACGGCTTTGGATGACGTTGGGATGAATGGGAGGTCGGTTGGAAGAAAAAACATCGTCAAAACACTCGTATTTATACTAACTGTTTTCAATATGGCGTCAGTATCCGCAGATTAAATCGAATGACAAGAAAAGAGTCAAATTGACAGATATTATACTTCCTGTTTCATGACAAACGATAATAATGCATACCCTAGGGCTCCATGACATCGGGGGGGCAACGTCTTCCTAAGGGCGCCTCCTATGAGGCTCGGACCTACGGCTTTGGATGACGTTGGGATGAATGGGAGGTCGGTTGGAAGAAAAAACATCGTCAAAACACTCGTATTTATACTAACTGTTTTCAATATGGCGTCAGTATCCGCAGATTAAATCGAATGACAAGAAAAGAGTCAAATTGACAGATATTATACTTCCTGTTCCATGGCAAACGATAATAATGCATACCCTAGGGCTCCATGACATGGGGGGGGCAATGTCTTCCTGAGGGCACCTCTTATGAGGCTCGGACCTACGGATTAGGATGACGTTGGGATGAATGGGAGGTCGGTTGGAAGAAAAAATATCGTCAAAACACTCGTATTTATACTAACTGTTTTCAATATGGCGTCCGTATCCGCAGATTAAATCGAATGACACGAAACGAGTCAAATTGACAGATATTATACTTCCTGTTTCATGACAAACGATAATAATGCAAACGCATGGAATACCTACCTATATATTTAAAAAACTAATAGACCTGACGTGTGACATGTTAATAAATACCATAAATTAAACATACAAAACCCATTAGCCTTTTGTCCATCAATTATTTGGAAATTCAGGGAAATCCATAACGCCATCGCGTGTTCAATGATATATCATTTAATTTCCTCTATAAAGCCTTGGTTAAATAAAACGCGGAACGTTTGCGATGCGAGACGACTGAGCGGCAGAACGATTTACGTGTATTCCTACGGCGGTTCGGCCAAACGTCGCAACACTTAATTACACTCTTATTTATTAACAATTAAAAGCATTTGCTTGAGTAAAAGTAATTACTTCAATAAAGATTTTTATTCAATTGGTTATATTATATGCTTTCATTTGGAAATCTTAGACAAGTGATATAGTGAAGTGGAAATAGTGATATGTCACCATTTCCTTTACTTAAGAACTTGAGGGACGAGTGGCCCAGTTGCGACATGCGACAACGTATATCACTCGATTGTTGGTCAGTAACTGGATGGGTAACCGAATTTGGATGTCCGAATTTGGCCTTCTCGTTTCATCACTAACATCTCAAAATTATCGTTAGAAACCTAAGAGTTGAAAATAGTACTCTTAGTCGAGTTGTATGCAGAAAGACCTGGGAACCCAAGAAAACCTCCGCCTGATTAAGGGGTCATGAGTCACGACCCTCAGCAACGAGGAATACAACGCAGAGAGTGAGTGTCTAGTGTGAATAGTGAATATACCTTTAGAATAATCTGCCCCCCGATTATGTAAGGAAATCGTAATCGTAATCGTCTGTCAAACGTATAATTCAACCGGTTTAAGGAGGTCATAGATGCTTGCACGTCAAAACGCATGTATGTACTCCTTAAAAAGTTCGAGTTATACGTTATGAACTGTCAAATGAATACGATTGGCTTAGACAATTGGGCCTCTGAAGTGTAGTAACAATCGTTCACTCGGGTATGACGATATCGAAATACGATATCACGCTTCGTATTTGGCCAAGGCTCAACGCTTTATGTACATAGTAAGATATTGTGTTGTATGGATCATAATTCACACGAAAATACGTTATATTATTATTTCGTCAAAACTATCTTATTGGATTGTAAGTTAGCTTTTATTGAATGTTTTTTTTATTCACTACAAATTAGCTCCTGCGATCTCACCTAATGGTAAGTTATGATGCAGTCTAAGATAGTAGTAGGCTAACCTGTTAGGGGCATGGCAGTTATATTAAACTCATACCACAGTTTTATGCATTTGCTTAAGCAAACATGCAAATGCATATAATCCGATGTCTAATAATAAGTAATGCGGTGGAATCCAAGGTCTAATTATAGACCCCGAAAACACGTGCCCATTAATTTAGATTTTAGAACAAAGAGAAACGAGAGAAATCATAAAAAATATAATTAAAAAGACGCTCCCTTTGTTAATAGATTTCAAACAAATGGACAGCTTGACGGATGCTAAATTAAACATGTTACCCGACACCATTTACTTTGGGAACTTCTTTGTTTTGGGTTACATTTCTTTGATTTGAGAATCATAATTATGAGTGCCTGCAATTTTGTAGTTTGAAATCGTTGTTTATATCAGAATTTGCCACCACCAATTTGAGTTTCCATCAAACAAATAATCCGTTCGAGGTTAGGATCTAGCCAGGACCACGATCATCAGCAAAGAATTGGAACGACTAAAGAGAGAGAGCTTAATATTTTGTGAATTATACTTCTAACTTTGATCTTGGATTTCGTGTTTTAAAAACACGATTAAGTACTGAAAATTTTCTCTACAGTATATTTTTTTGATAATTAATACATGTTTTGCACAAATTTTGCTATTTATCTAAGGAAGAGCACACTATTTTTGTTGGGTTTTTGTTTTGTCAGGAAAGCTTGAGGCATTTCTTTAGTTAACTAAGTACCTATTTCTTTTAATTTTTCGATTGTTCCTTTAAATAACTCATGTAATTAGGTTAACAATTAGGTAACAATTTTACATCGTTAACAAGTCATATATTTTTTTGTGAATCACTGGATATTGAACTATAGTGTTATATATTTTTGGAACCTACTAATCATTTTCTAGATGATGGTTATATAGTTAATCTTATTTTCGAATATTTTTGTTCAAATTTAGTTTTTAATGCGGGACCATGGTCAACCCACCCATTTTATTTTTATTTTACTAGCCTATGTCACTCGGAATAAGCTAGGGATTCTAACGATACCTCATTTATCAAAATCGGTTCAGGCGTATAGAAGTTATGGTGGAATATACAAACTCACATACATACATACCATACCCTGAAAACCCTGAAAACAATATACTCCTTTTTTCAGGCAGTCGTATAAAAAGTACGTTGCGCGTCTGTATTTCACACTCATAAGAAAACCACAATTCGAAATGCACGTGAGTCGTAACCGGTATATATTTATAGATGACTAGATGATTCCCGCGACTTCGTCTGCGTCGAATAAGGCTATAAATTAAGATGTAAGCTATCCTATCTTTCAAGTTGGATCAAACTGCACCCGGTGTGCAAATTTAATTTAAAATCGGTTCAGTAGTTTAGGAGTCCATCGCGGACAAACACCGTGACACGCGATTTATACATATATATTAAGATTTATAGTTAGATAGATAGATGAACTCTTTATTGCACACACTTAAAACCAATAACAATAAAGAAAAGCTTAAAAGATAAGACAGAAGGGTGCAAAGGCGGTCTTATTGCTAAAGCAATCTCTTCCAGACAACCTTTGGGGAGAGGAGATTATAAAACAAGAGCGCGGGATAGTGCAACGAATAAAAATTAAAATATGTAACATATATGTACATACATGCATACATCCATACATACATACATACAAAGATACATATGAACATAAATACTACATAATTCGAAATAAAATATAGGACTAGTGAATTAATTGCTACCTGATAGGAAATGTTTATGCAAGCGACTTCTGAAGATAGAGAGTGACTTAAACTGTCGTATATCCGCTGGTAGGCTGTTCCACAATAATACGGATTTACGGGTAAAAGATTAAGTTAAGATTAATGTGCCGGTATATATATATAGCTCAATTACCACTCACTGACTGACTCATTGACAGAATTGTTCTCCTAGAAAGAGACCGAAAACGATACAATGATGTACGGGAGATGTGTTCGAGTGCGGGATGGGAGCAGGGAAAAATTATGACATTTCGGAAAAACAAGATGGCGGCCGACGTGATTGTTGTAACTCTTTTATCTATATAGTTAGATTAATGTATGTTTTAAGCGCTAAACGTGAAGGTACTCACCGGCCGGTGTAGTCCTCTGGATACGGCACAATGGTGCCTTCAGGCGAGGGTCGTGACGTATCGCCGACCCAGAAGAACACGTCCGGTGCGTTGCCGTCGTACGAGAAGCCCCGCACAAAGATCGTGCTCTCGTCCACCGCGTACGCCGTCCCGTGGACGTCGTGAGCGAAGTGGACCAGGGGGCCGATGACGCGGCCGTAGTAGGGCTCCGTCCGGCGGCACGCTGTCGGGGCTGCGGCGAGAGAAAACACGTTCAGAACAGTGGACACAACATTTTTTTTTTATCCACTACAAGTCAGCCCTTGACTGCGATCTCAACTTTTTTTTCGGGGCTGTCACAAGAGAAAACACGTTCAGAACAGTGGACAAAACAATTTTTTTTTATCCACTACAAGTCAGCCCTTGACTGCAATTTCACGTTTTTTTTTCGGGGCTGTCACAAGAGAAACCACGTTCAGAACAGTGGACAAAACAATATTTTTTTTATTCACTACAAGTTATAGGCCTATTACGCTGCACTTATCACAGGGATCCTTACACTTGAATCAATGTAGTGTAATAAGATTTAGGGAGAAAGTGCCCCTAATTTAGTCCTTATTGCTGTGTAATAAGCGACGCTCTAATTAACGGCCACGCCCACCCTTATCACAGGGCCCTGTAGCCCTTGTCTGTTAGCCCTTGACTGCGATCTCAACTTTTTTTTTTCTTTTCTTTTTTTAAATCCAGTACAAGTTAGCCCTTGACTGCGATCTCACCTGATGTTAAGTGATGATGTTAAGTCATGAACCTGTTAGGGGCATGACAGTTATACAGTTATAGTTATGTTATGGGTAAACCCATACCCCTATTTGGTTTCTACACGGCATCATACCGGAACGCGTAATCGCTTGGCGGGACGTCTTTGCCGGTAGGGTGGTAACTAGCCACGGCCGAAGCCTCCCACCAGGCCACATAGTATTAAGTATCTAATAACTTTACATTACTCCATGAAATACAAGAGAGAAGCAAACATGTATGTTCCGAAAATATCTTCAAAAGTAGACTCTACTATACAAAGAGTTTTTTGTTCCTCAAGTGCTTCAGAGCTGAAAAGGTAAATAAAACTTAGATATTTGCAAATCCAATATAAGAGGCTACTATATTAACACGTTTGCTGCGTCAATAAGTTTTCAACACTTTCCATTCCTTCGGAACAAGGCCTATAAACCTGGTAATAAAACTTCCATTGTGGCGGCACAAGTCTTATAGACCCTGTAAAATTTAAGAAACTTAAATCCTTTTTTTGGCTTCATGTAAATATATATTTGTTTTTTTTTGCTTTGAATATTAATAATAATGAATTAATTGACATACACCTGAAGGCGTTCGTTAACAACTTGTTTAGTTTAAAAATTATAGCTATTTTCAAAATACAGGGCTTAATCACCCTGTGCCGCACTGAATAAGGGAAGTCTGGTGCGTATTTTAAGGATGTGAAATAAAAATATCGATAGCTGTAATTAAGTTTTAATATAATGAAAAAAAAACAAACATGAATTAATCTTTTTCAATAAAACATGGGTAGCAAAAGTTTTTTTTGCACTGAACACATTTAGTTAAATTTTTTTAACTTTTTTGTCAGCTTGGCGACTGGTTAAAAAAGGTTCGGAGTTTTGCGTAAAATCTGACACAATTCCTCTTCTTATCACCTTTTACCAAAGTGTGTTTGTCAAGTTTTTGTGCGGGTTCTGAAAAGATAAATTTATTAATTTATTAATTTATTATTATTTATTTGTATGTGTATGTGTGTGCACGTGTGAGCGTGGATTGGATGTGGATGTGTATATGTATGTGTATGTGTAAGCGTGTGGACTCATTTACGTCTGCGTTGAAATTACCTATATCATTGTCAAAGTCCTTTTTTGTAAAATCTTTGATAATTTCCTCCACAAATTGTAGTTTTGGTATTTTATTCCCATCATTAAAATAAATCGTAATGATGACTCACCTGTCTCTGATAAATCAATCTATAATTAGATTTAACTTTCACTGCTTCACTGTCCTCGCAAACATCATATAATATATTTTTTCGGCACCGTTTTGTTGGTCTTGACGCCATGTCGACACGTGCGTTTCTCACGATTGCAAGCCAACACTAGTCGCGCGAAGCTAACGCGGGGTGCGGTACCAGGTGAGCGGGGTACAAGGTGTTTCGACATGGTTTCGCATTATGATGAAATTTTATTTCTTCCGTGCGGTGCCAGGTGTAAAAACCTGGTATTAAGGTAGATACACCATTGGATTCTATTTAAATGATACATCTTAGATATATATTCATCTCTGTCCTACACCGAACCAAGTTAAAGTTAGGCCTTCCGCGCGACAAGGAAGTCTATACATTTCTTAGCCGCACTGTAAGCGTAGACGTGTACAAAGTTTTAGAACCTGGTTTCTCACTCAACGTGTTAATTATATTAATTCGAGTCGAGACCCTAACATGCCCCCACTAGCACAGGATAGATCTATAGTCTATGTAAACGTTTTAAAGTTAGGAAATACAAACGAACCCCATATGGGTTGAACCCCCTGAATAAGAATATCCAAAACGCATCGCATGCTGTACGTTGTACCACAACGATTTATTTTATTTTATTATTTATTATGCTTAGTAACAATCACATACACATTAGTAAATATAAAAACCATGATGTAAATATAAGCTAAGTGAAGTGATTTCTTATAAGTAAACACGGCATGGATTAAAAGACTAAGATTTGTCTGTTAAAAAGCAAATAATTCTAGTTTCTTGATTTGCTTGACCAAGTCAAGGATCATGCAGAGGTCTAGGTTGGAGTGTTGGAACAAATATGGCTTCTTGCCTTGAAAAACTCCATATAAACATGACAGAAATCACGAAACGACGAGGAGTTCATATTAAGTTTTGGGTACGATATAATAAATTAACGTCTTCCTTATGGGGCACACGATATAATGATATTTTTCCCGGGAAATAGGGTAGTAATCACGGCAAAATGATTTCAATGATGATCGTCTAGGCGTGCGGGCTCGCATTATGATTACGTATTTATCTAATAACTCCCAGAACCCCCGCCATTAGGGGATGTTTTGATTGACGTGCCGGGCCCCTGAGATTGTGCTGCGTTAGGGTGTTATTAGGGTTGCCATACGTGAGAAAACGCCCTATTTCTTTCTCTACATACAGCTCTGATAATACTAGGTGATAGTCTTCTCAGACCAGGGCGCATTCGGAACCCTCGTAGCTTTAGTTTTAAGATAACGTAATCAATTATCACCATCATGTTTTATAAGTAATTTTTAACGTCAATAAGTGTACCTACAGTGTACCTATATTGAATAAATGATATTGAGTATTGAGTAAGTAATAGGTATTACAAGAACGAAAATGAAAGTCTGTCTGTTTTTCGTTTTTTAAGCTTACTTCGGGTAAGCTCAAAAATGGTTACAATGAGAACTTATCCCTTTCCGCCTTGGCAGTAGAAGCTTGTAACGGAAGAAGATTATGGAAGATGAAATCTTGTACATAGATAGCTGTACCTGGGCAAAAATACAATGTTAGGTCTGGAGAGTAGTTCTTACGGACAAACATGTACCTAAGAGATATAATAAATAAAATCACACTAATCATACTATTATTTTAAATGTGAAAATGCGAAAGTGTGTTTGTTTGTTGGTTTGTCCTTCAATCACGCTGCAACGGCGCAACGGATCGACGTGATTTTTGGCATGGATATAGTTGAGGACCTGGAGGACATAGGCTAAAATTTTACCACGCGGACGAAGTCGCGGGCATCAGCTAGTAAAAACTAAACATGTAAGTAACTTAAACTACTAAGAGATAAAATAAAAGATAGGAAAAAAATGAATAAATTAATAATTGTTACAAATTAAAAAGAGATAGGAAATACTAGGATACTAGTCACAATGTGGCTTAAAAAATATTTTTTTTTAATTTGCCTCACAATAGTCTGTTGTTATCCCATTTTTCTTTTGTAGTGGCAGCCCTACCCGCCCTCGCATAGCACCCTCGCCCCAACACGTACACTTAATACAGTTTTGTCTCCGCATTTCGATACTCATTTGTATCCTCCCAGGATACGATGTAATATGTCACGGATAATATTGTCCAACGCTAAACTGCACGCCGAGTGGGAGTTTTTTTATATATTCGAACACTTGACAATTCCATACAAAGCGTAGAAAATGATGTCCCGATCGAATAGAAAGAAAATCTCCCACTAAGCTCTTAGAGTGCTGGGGATTTACTGTTAAAACCATGTTTCATTATTCGTGTTCCTTACTTTAGGAACGTCAATAAGGTACGTGACATCAAACTGTCATTTTGAGTAATATTGCTTATGTACGCTTTATGCGTTGGCAGTATGTCCTTTTTAATTATTCTCGGGAATTCCTTTTTTCTCCGAGTGTCATGTCACTCTTCAGGTCCTCAACTATGCCCATGCAAAAAATCACGTCAATCCTGTGCTCTGTTGCAGTGTTATTGAAGGACAATCAAACAAAAACACTTTCGCATTTATAATATTTTACTAGTGGTTCGCCCCGAACTGAGACCTCGCGGCATCCTTATGATAGTAATAACTGTATATTGTAATAGTTAACTTTTAACATTAGACGCAAAAGAGCTAAAGAGTTATTGGAGAAACGAATAAACTTTTACAGAGCGCCATCTATTGACCTCATTGTGAAGTTCTGTTAAAAATACTGAAGCTCATTAAAAATTCAATAATTTCGTTTCCTTATAATATTTCTCTAATTTTAGTATTTGTTGTTCAAGTACAGGATATAATTCAATTAATTGGTCAAGTTTCAGGCTCAGCCTTTCAGAAAATTGAGAGTTCTGAGGTCAACTTTGGACGTTAGAAAATCTCCACTTTGAAAATTTCGTCAATTTTAGAGGAAAAATTAAAAAATATATATTTTTAGACTCTATTCCTGATTATCTTTAAAATGATATACCCTAATTCTATGTAACGCTATAAATAAATAAATAAAATAAATAAATTCGCTTCTATCGCTTCGCCCCCGTGAAATTAAGATTTTTATACCTTTTTAAGTCATATTCGACTGGAGGCCATCGGTTTACATATGCCATTTAAATTTGAAGTAATTACGTTCAGTAATTCATACGTTATAAGGCACTGACAGACGGACGGACGGACAGGTGCAAATTCACTCAAGTAGACTCCTAGTACCTTCGCTTCGCTCGGTCAATTAAATATGAAGTAGGAATGATTTCATGAAGTAACAACTTGTATTACTTATGTGTCTGTCAAAATGAGAAGGATTGGCCATAACTCACCACTAGTTAGTATTCTGTGCCACCACGCTAGCCAAGTGCGGATTGGCAGACTTCACACACCTTTGAGAACATTAATATAAAGAACTCTGGGCGTGCAGGTTCACAATGGTTTTTTAAAACGCACCAAACTTCAAAAACTTAAAAGCCCGAGGATCCATATAATAATAGGTCTTTACCTATGAAATTGCCGTTTTGTAAGGGAGGGACATAAAATCGTTTTTTTTAAAATTTATTACCATTTATGTACCATTGCTATCTATGTACTTTTGCCATCTCATAGGTAGTTCATTGATCCCTTTACTAAAAAAACCATTCGGACGGGAATCAATAAAATCTTTGAAGGCGCTTTGGACTGCCCCATCGGAGTTGAATTTTTTCCCTTGCAAGAAGTTATCCAAATTTCGAAAAAAATGGTAATCTGTTGGAGCAAAGTCCGGGGAGTACGGTGGATGTCTTAGACATTCCAATTGAAGCTCCTCTAATTTGGTAGCCGTCTGTTGTGCAGTGTGTGGTCTAGTGTTGTCCTGAAGCAGCAGTGGCCTAGAGCGACTGACGAGCCTCGGTTGTTTAGCAGCTAGCTTTTCCATCATGGTTTGCAGTTGCTGACAATATATATCCGCCGTAATCGTCTGGCCAGAATTAAGAAAGCTGTAGTGAACGACACCGGCACTAGTCCACCAAACTAATAATTTTTTTTGAGTTAATTTTCGCTTGGGGCAGGATTTGGCTGGTTCGCCAGGGTTCAGTCATTGCGATTAGCGTTTCCGATTATCGTACAGGATCTACTTTTCATCACAGGTAATAATTCGATTTAAAATCCCTTCATTGTTGTGCCGGTTGAGTAATGTAACGCAGCAGTCGACGCGCGTTTGTCGGTTTGCTGCACTCAATTCATGAGGTACCCACCTTTCAAGCTTTTTCACCTTCCTAATTTGCTTCAAGTGGATTAAAACAGTTTGATCACTAACACCGCAACCTGCAGCTAGCTCGGACGTGGTTTGCGATGGATCCGCTTCCACATTAGCCTTCAATTCTTCATTATCAACTTTGGTCTCCGGCCGTCCACGGGCTTGTTCTGGAGGTCGAAATTTCCAGAATGAAAACGTTAGAATCAAAAAGGCACTGTGTTTTCTTTTGCGACACCGCCGCCAAACACATCATTAATCCTTCGAGCCGTTTCTGCAGCACTGGTACCACGATGGAACTCGTACTCGTAAATAACGCGATGTTTCAAGTTTTCCATTTTGTAAACTGAGTGACGCAAAGAAAAAACCAAAAGACGAAAAAACACACGAAAAAGCATGAGTAAATAGCTGTATAAATTTGAAATTGAAGTTCCTAACCAAAGAAGAGATATTTAAGATCAAAGTAGCCAGTACGACAAAACGGCAATTTCATAGGTAAGGACCTAATATTATATCCAATAGCTTTATGTAATAATTTAAATATAGATTGAGTAGTTTGGATTTTGTTTAGGTTTTATGAGTTGCTAACCTTGGCAGAGTATTTTTACGAGACTTTGCAACGCCCACTAGTTTTGAACGAAGTGTGGGTGGGGATCCTTCTGGCCTCATGTTATATAAAACCTTAAATATAAGCTTTGAAGTAGGCATTCAACGTTTAAACATGGATGCAATTTAATATATTGGACTTGAAACTTACTTTAAATGTCAAAACTCTGGTCAAAACTATACCGAAAGCAGATAAAATGAAGAAAAGCCGACAACAAAATATAAAGCGATTGCACAATCGATAGAATTAGAATTTCTGAATTTTCTAACGTCTATATAGCCTGGTGGGAGGCTTCGGTTGTGGCTAGTTATCACCCTACCGGCGAAAGACGTATTGCCAAGCGATTTAGTGTTCCGGTACGGTGCCGTGTAAAAGCTGATTTGGGGTATGGGTTTACTAAAACTAGCGTAACCCTAACAGGTTAGCCCGCTACTATCTTAGACTTCCACTTCTAGTGTAAAATTAAAAAAAACCGATCAATTGCGAGTCACAAAGGGTTCCGAACCACCACACTATACAAATTATTTTAGTAAATATCAAGAAAGACGTCATAACAACACGTAATCAGCTGTGAAATAACTGGCTTACGTCATAAGGCGCTAAACTGATATCGCCCGACATACAATTTGACACCCTATGAGTTACCCTAATTTTCGATATCGGATTTGTTCCTATACTTGTGCTGTGAGACCTTGCTTATTCCAAATTTCATTATAAGAATGATGACAACTCAATCGGATCAGCAACTCTTTAACAAGCTTAAAAACGCACTTCTAGTGTGGAAGCTGTATGAAACTCACAAATGTAACGTCATCGAATTTCAACGCACTTTTTTTCTTTAAACTATATTTTAAAATGGTTATCGTACTTAAAAATATCCGAGGATGTTAATTTTTCGTCTTTTAGAAGACCCTCTATTTAATAATCAGTAAGAAATAATTTATTTTTGATACAGGCATCACCTCTAGGGTCAACGGGAAGTACCCTATAGGTTTTGATGTATTGGCGAGTGGCAAAATATGCTAAATATGCGGCTTAAACGGCCGTATCTTTTGATTTCGTTGACTTAGAAGCTTGATTTTTACAACTCCAAGGGAGCGTAGAAATAAGTTTAAATGATATGCGGCTGAATGGGCTGGCTCATTTTTTGCGCAAAGGAAAATGAGCGAAATGCAGCCAGCATTCTTGCCACCATTCCACGTGGGCATGATTTATATAGTAATTAGGTTAGGCTAGCTAGCATTAAGTTCTATTGTATTATTTTCAATAAAAAAAAAAAGAAAATAAAATTCTAAAATAATAAATGATATTAATTTCAACTTGATACCTCGTACGGGTTCCTGAGCAAAAGGCAATTGACAGACAGACAACGAAGTGATCCTATAGGGTTCCTTTTTTCCTCTTGTCGTACGGATTAATAATATGTAGCATAAGGCATGAGGGAGGGACGGGTGGCCTAGTTATGACAACGCTTATCAGGCGATTTTTAAGCAACGTCAACCCAAGCCGGTAACTGGATGGGTAACCGAATTTGGAGGTTCAGACCTTTTCGTTTCTTCCGTGCCTCGGAGACCACGTTAAGCCGGTAGTTCCGGTTATTATCACTAACATCTGATAATAATCGAAAAAAACGAATAGGTAGTTTCAACTACTCTTTAGTCGAGTCGTATGCGGAAGGACGTGGGAAGTGGGAACCCACCGCATTATTATCCCAAGAAAACTTCTACCATTATTTGATTAATGGGAAGGGGTCACGACCCTCAGTAATGAGGAGTACGACGCAGAAGATGAAGGCATTAGGCTTACATAGAAGACCTTCTACGCTAAAACGGCAATCCATTTTGTAAAATGTATTGTGTCAAAATTTCCTTATTCCTCACGAATTAGTATTCTGCCCTCGTGCTGGGCAGAATTGGTGGAATTTATTCGTCGTCGCAAAGTCACGTCCCCCATCCCCCCTACGTTAAAACGACAAATGGAATTTGATGAAATTTCGCCAAATAAATTGTGCTCGTTTCGGGAATAATGTAGCTAAGTTAGTATTAACTGGGTCACTCTCTCTACTGTGCAACTTATTGAGAGTTTTTCTCTTGCTAAGTAGATCAATTTATTCATTAGGTATTAAAAAGGCTAATCATTAAATCAAAGTCTAAATCAAAGTATGTTTATTCAAGATTGGTAGATACCGGCACAGTACACGTTTTGAATACAAAGCATAAAACATGATAGTGATAAAACGATGGTATCTTAAAACCAAAGCTACGAGGTTTCCAAACGCGCCGGTCTGAGTTCCACAGGCTCAGACGGGTTTTTTAAAATTAAAACTAACATTACAAAAGGACATTGACCAAATTCGCCTAAGAATCAACACGTGTTTGACATATACAGTAATTCTTAGCTTATTTTATAACCTCTATTTCAAATATTAGAATTCAACGGACACTTCACATTAATTACAAAATAAATAAATGGGTATTAAATTGATTACTATACGTTTCCGTCTCTCGATTATTAACCACAGATCATTTAATAACTTACCGGTTAAAATAATATGCAATACCACTGCTTGAGCGCTAGATCCGTATCAAGATAAAAGCAGCTTAAAGTGCTAAGTGCGCTAGTATGCTGAATCTTGCAACGTCATCTATTTTAAATACAATAATTTAATATATCTAACGCCATCTGTAATGTTTTTGATGAACTACGGCGAATCTTTTCTTATCTACATACTGTTTACAGCTCTATTATAATTGGATAAAGATGGTATTTATTTGTTCAAGCAGATTGATTGTTAAAGTTGAAATAACCTCAAAATTGAAAATATTTTTGGTAATAAGTCATTTCTAAGCAAGTGTCCGTTGTTTTAATCTGCTCTCAAGTATAAAAAGGTATTTATTTGAATCTAGTAATTAATGTTTTATGAATGTTGGTTCTTAGGCGAACTTTGTATGGGGACGGAAAGTAAACTCCTTCTAAGTAAAAGTTATTCGTTTAAAAGCCAACCCGCAGGCCATTACTGCCACCGCTTAAAGCAATACTTGAGCAATATTAAACTCAAAATGACCGTTTGATGTCACGAACCTTGACGTTCCTAAAACGAAAGTCAACAATAATATAAACAATATCCCTAAGGTAGTATTTTGAGAGTCTAGTGATCATAATGGTGGAAACACAGCAGTTTTATTGCAGTAAAATGATTACTGCAATAAAACTACTGAAATATTTGACAAAAACAATTTCGCATCTACCTAACTAATACTAGTGGCTCGCTCCGAAGACCTCGCGGTATCCATAAGATAGTTTTAACTGTATTAGTTAACTTTTATCATTAGACGCAAAAGAGTTAAAGAATTATTGGAGAAACGAATAAACTTTTACAGAGCGCCATCTATTGACATCATTGTGAAGTTCTGTTAAAAATACTGAAGCTCATTAAAAATTAAATAACTTCGTTTCCTTATAAATATTTATCTTATTTTAGTTTTTGTTGTTCATGTACTACTTACTAATTACTACTAGTAGTAATTGATCAAGTTTCAGGCTCAGCCTTTCAGAAAATTGAGGTCAACTTCGGACGTTAGAAAATCTCCACTTTGAAAGCCCCCCATTTCGTAAATTTCGGGGCGAAAATGGGCGGGGACTTTGATAATGGGCCGATTATATGGCCATTAAACCAGCTAGGCGACCGCGTATCTTCTGCATCAATCATTGTTACAGTATCAATTGTTGTGATTGGCTGAATTTATGTTATTCTTGCTGCGTCAACGGATTTTGTCCAATAGTGGAAGAGTGTATCCAATCAGAGGTGATTGCGATCGTTACACTGTAGCTGTCAGAGATACGCGGTCGCCCAACAGCTGTTTTTTTTTCTGTCTTTTAAAGTAAGTCAATTTTTTTATTCTGTTAAACGAAAAAAAAAATTGACTTTGACTTTGATAATGGAGCGAATATATGTCCATTATAGCAGCTATAAATGTTTGTACCGCGACCCTCGATAACTCAAAACGTCAATAATCCAGAGCCGGCAAAGAAGTGATAGAAAAAGAACGCGCATGTGCGTCAAACTTCTAGAGCCCTCCTTTACTTGGAGTCGTTGAGAAAGTTAACCATTTGGACGACCTCGTGAGCGTCGTTGTCATATAATACTTAACTTATATATGTCACCGTAAGATTGTAAAAACCGTTAGATTATAATATATAACTCGCGAAATTGCAAACTTAAAATTAAACAGGCATAAAATCAGTTTGGGAATTTATAATTTCTAAATTTTCCCTGGTCTGGCCTGGTTCCCACCAGCTTCGGCCGTGGCTAGTTACCACTCTACCGGCAAAGACGTGCCGACAAGCGATTTAGCGTTCCAGTACGATGCCGTTTAGAAACCAATTAGGGGTATGAGTTTATTATAACTGCCATGCCCCGAACAGGTTAGCCCCTACCATCATAGACGGCATCATCACTTACCATCAGGTGAGATCGCATTCAACTACTAACGGATACAAAAAAATCATTCATTTTATTCTGCCAGAAGATTAAATGGCATGATATTCAAAGTTTTTACCACATTAAACAGATACAAAGTTGTATCTGTTTACTAAGCTTTTACGTTAGAAAAGTTTCCTTTGACTCGTTAAACTCCATAACATTCTGTTCTCATCATTGTAAGTTGTTGATGCGTCAATATTAAATCCTCTGTGACTCGCTAGAACTTTTACATAGTTCAAATATTACCAATGTTTAACACGACATTAACTGTGCAGTTTACTTCAAGTTATAAAAGAATGGCCACGCGATAGTTTAAACGTTATAATCTAACGGTTTTTACAATGTTTTGGAGAAGCAATGGGAAAGGAGCATGGACCAAAGAGCTCATACCAAACCTTATAGAGTGGATAGAACGCAAACACGGGGAGGTAGATAGATGGTTAACACAGGCTCTGAGTGGTCATGGAATCTTCAATAGTTACCTGCACGCCATAGGGAAAGCGATCAGCGAGGAATGTCCATACTGTGGCGAAGATGACAGCCCTCGACATGCAATATTCGAGTGCCGTATGTTTGAACAACAGAGAAACATGGCCATTGGAAGTGAGGATAGACGAAGCCCGAAAAACCTAATAACAAGAATGCTGAAGGACGTAGTAGAGTGGGATAAATATGCGAAACTTATTAAGTTTATCATGAAAACGTGAGAGGATGATGCAATGGGATAGGCAGAAAACCACAACATAAAAAACGGCTACCTTTCTGACGAAATGCTCAGTGCGATACCGGGAAGAAGTAGATGAAGATCGGAGGTGGTTTTTAGTCCGTAGGTCACGAAATATCTAGAGTGAAGTCGGGCATACCAGTTTCTGGCGTCCATGAGGATTTTTCTCCTCATAAAAAAACGGTTTTTATAATCTTACGGTGACATATATAATGATATGTGTTCATCATTTGTTTGGTACTGATACGTACTAAAAGTATATTTCATTCGTTAAATACTAGTATAGATGGATGTGTTGAAAGTACATAATAATATTTTCCCATGAAAACGCAACCACCATTATCCCTTAACGTATCTGACACAGGAAAACGGCTGTAGTTGATCGATGGGGATTTATGAAGATATGGGAGCTCGTACCCTTTGGGTTGTCAACCATGGCGGATTGGATGGGGTGAGACGTTAGAGGGAATACCTTATAATGGGGTATTATTGACGGCGTTTTTGTTTTTAACAAGACCTCGTAGAAAGTGCCTCGTTAACTCAAGAGTGTGTGCTTCGTACACACTGTAGTCTAGGCAATGGGGCGGTCCGTTGTATGGAGACCCCCGCATTAAATCCTCAGTCGATGAAACTTGTCTGGGTTTTAGTATTTGATGATCCAAAACTTTCACAAAAACATCCAACAAAAAAAACATCCGGAAGTTAGGTATTTATACCTAAAACTTAATATTTATGATTTAATATTTTCTAGATATTTTAAAAATAATAGTAGGAAGTATATTTACATTCAAAACCGAAATATCGAATGAAATAATCATGCAGACATCGATATTTAAACCGATTTTATTATGAAATCTAAACTGCGTTTACGCGATAATGTACCTTCCTGCTTTAACAATTGGGTATAGCATAAAAACCTTACTTCCTTTCTGATTTTTTGTTGGATATTTATAATATGCGTTTAACTCATGATACTTTATCATACTATAAAGTTTCGTCGCCTGAGGAATTATTGTTGGGGTCCACTAGCTTTATTGCCTAGACTATTGGACCGACGTTTCGGCCAATGCGATCAGGAAACGTATACGTAAACGTTTTTTTTTTAATCTTTATTTATTTTAAAGGGCTTATATACAATATGTATATGACAGTCCTATTGTAGCTTATCTATTATTTTAACAATTCTACTTACTTCATTTATTTAAATACATACAAATTCTTATTATGTATCTATTCTATATTTTAAACTATTAATATAAAAGTTAAATAGTATTTTAGCTGGAACGGATTCCGGTTCAGATAAAATACTATTTAACCACCCAATATCATAATTTTTTAAATTCAATGGCGACAGAGCTTGGTATACGTAATACGTATAGATTGGACTTTATTATAACCGCAGCGTACGCGGCCGCAGAGCGCGTTTTGATGCTGCGAAAACTTCTTAATTTTCCTGGTAGAGATCGCTAGGAAGCGACAAGGCCGCCTTTTGTATCAATTCTGTGTTTTTATTCTTTCATTTTTTGTTATTTTTATGGTGGTACCAATAAAGAGTGTTATATTAATACGTCCGCGTCCCCTGTCCGCGTTTTGATTCCGCGGAAACTTCTTAATTTCCCGGAATAAATTAGCCTATGTCCTTCTCCGGGTTGCAAACTGTCTCTATACCAAATTTCGTTTAAATTGGATGAAAAGAAGGGCCGTTAAAGAGTACGTAGCAGACAGACAGACACACTTTCGCATTTATAATACTAGATTTCGTCCGCGAGGTTTTCGTTTTATTCGTGTGTACGCGTTGTGCTACAAGTCCAGTAATATAACAACTTTTATTCGGTAATTACCTACATTAAGATTCAAGTAAACAAGAAAATAACTTCAATAAAATAAGAACAAAGAAAAACATCTAACAAATATAAGGCGGCGACGGCGGAAACTTTACTAGATTTTTTGCATGGATATAGATAAGGCAGTAAAGACTTATAGTCCCGCCAACTTATCTGGCCCGGTGGCCAAAACTTGAACTAATTTTAATGCTAGTTTAATTTTAGTTAGTATTTTATTTTTTCATATACAATTGTTAGCATTATTACTGTTTGTAAATATATGCCATGAAACAGAAAGTATAATATCTGTCAATTTGACTCGATTCATGTCATTCGATTTAATTTGCGTATACGGACGCCATATTGAAAATTGTTAGTATAAATACGAGTGTTTTGACGATGGTGATCTTTTCATGCGTATGGCCACGGGATCCCCGTGGTTCGTACGCAACGTCGATCTCCATAGAGATCTCGAACTCCCTACCATAGCCCAATATTTCAAGCAGCTCTCCAAAAATTATTTTGAGAAGGCAGTTAGACATCCCAACCCTCTTGTAGTTCAGACTGCATCTTACACCCCCGACCGAAATGACCCACCAGACAAAAGACGTCCCAAACACGTCCTTAACGACCCCGACGACCAAATCACCACCGACAGTGCACCCTACTTAGGGCTACACACCAACACATGTCAAACACAGCGTCTTCGCCGGCGAAGACGAGGACCCCGATATCTTACGTCACCCGGACGTGGTCTTAACCCACGGCCTCGGGGGCGTGTGGACTAATCTAGTCCAACCGACCTCCCATTCATCCCAACGTCATCCTAAGCCGTGGTCCGAGCCTCATAGGAGGCGCCCTTACGAAGACGTTGCCTCCCCCGATGTCATCGAGCCCTAGGGCTCTTTTCTCGGCGACGCTTAGCGCTCGCCCATCCCCCCGGTGACGCAGTAGCGGCCAGTAGGGCCTATGCAGCATACTCAATCCGAAAAAAAAAAAAGATGGTGATCATTCATGTAGGATTCAGTCTCCTGCAAGCAGACTCAGCGATTATTGAACACTTTTGTGTTTAGATCGCAATTTGGTTTAGAGCTTAACGATGGCAATCGTGGCCGGATCAAATGAATATTGTTTTTAAGTTTGGCTAACTTTTATCTAATTACATTAAATCTCTCGTGGAACCTCTACATTTTTAACCGTTTACTCGTGCAAGTTCCAAATGTGAGAACAAATATATTAGGGGTGTCTCAGTAATGTCCCTGTCCCTTACACTAGGACAGTAATATAGGCTACGTTTTACCCCCAAACCAAAGAGTTCTCAAGCGTTATTTTTTTCTTTTTTACGCCACCACGGGCTGTTAGCAATCTCACCTGGATGATATAGTCCTACAAACTTATCTTATCTGGCCAAAATTGGAACTAATTTTTATGCCCGTTAATTGTTATTAGATACTTAATTATAGCGACCGCTGACACCGGGTCAGATAAGTTTGACGGACTGTGAGCGATTTTATACGACTGCCTGAAAAAATGGAGTAGGTATATTGTTTTCAGGGTTCATGTATGTATGTAACTTAATAACTTCTGTATGCCTGAAACGATTTTGATGAATGAGGTATCGTTAGAATTCCTAGCTTATTCCGGGGGACATAGGCTAGTATAATATCAAAAAAAATTGATGGGGAGACCATGGTCCCGCATTAAAGACTAAAGTTGAAAAAAATATTCGAAAATAAGATTAACTATATAATCATCATCTAGAAAATTATGAGTAGATTCCAAAAATATATAACACTATAGTTCAATAGCCAGTGATTCACAAAAAAATATCATTTAATAAAAATGTGAATAAGATTCTAATTTAACTGGATTAATTTACATTTTTAACTTTTTAGTTAGTTTTTTGGCAGGGCAGTCGTGTTTTTAATTTTTTTTAAATTACGTATTGTTCTAAGCGTAAATTCACGCAGATGAAGTCGCGTTCATCATCTAGATAGTTATCAAGTTCATCATCTTAATAGTTAAAGCTTTAATAGAAGTTGTTACTTCAACTACTATAATACCTATTCTATTTTCTAAAAAGAAGATCTCTAAACGGATCTCATTTTCATTAGTATAATGGGTTTCCCAATCAGTGGGTGATGTAAGTATCACTGGGGTGCGATTTTGGCGGGGGACAAAAACTACCCTTCCCAAAACAAGAGTTCCTGGTTCCGGGTTAGGATCGATTAAGGAACAGACTTTTCTATAGGGTTACGTACGACTTTATGTTTTATAGATTGTTTACTTATTCAGACTAGCTAAAAAACTTCGTCCCCGTGGATTAAGTTTTTTGATTCCCACAGGAACTCCTTAATTTCGCGGGATAGATTAACCTATGTCACTCTCAGGTCCTCAACTATGCCAATGAAAAAAATCACGTCGATCCGTTGCTCTGTTGCAGCGTGATTGAAGGACAAATCAACAAACAAACACACTTTCGCATTTATAATATTATAGTATTACTAGCTGATGCTCGCGATTTCGTTCGCATGGTATAAGTTTGTTTTCCCACTCCTTAATTTTTCGGTATAAAAAATAGCCTATGCCACTGTCGAGGGCCTTAACTACCGGTGCAAAGCACCCGTTGCTCTGTTGCGGCGTGATTGAAGGACATACTTTCTATTTCACGCCTTTGGGGAGTAGAGTTTTCACAAACTGTGAAATACGTATTTCTTTATTTTTAACTGGTAGCTCACATACCAAGTTTCATGGCTATAACTTGAGAAATGAAGGACTTTCATACAAACTTCCAACCCTTATTTTACCCCTTCGGGGGTGGAATTTTGAAAGATAGTGACACACGTACTTCTTTATTTTTTACCGAAAGCCAAAATACCAAGTTTCGTTGATGTAACTTGAGAACATCTTGAGAAATGAAGGACTTATACATACAAACTTTCATCCCCTGTTTTACCCCTTCGGGGGTAGAGTTTTCTATAACTGTGAAACACGTATTTCTTCATTTTCAACCATTAGTTCGTATACCAAGTTTCATGGATATAACTTGAGAAATGACAGACTTTCATACAAACTTTCACCCCTTATTTCACCCCCTTAGGGATGGAATTTTGAAAAATCCTTCCTTATTGAGCGCCTACGTCATAAAAGGAACCTACTGTCAAAATTTCAAGTTTCTAACCCCAGCGGCTTAAGCTGTGCGTTGATTAGTCAACGTTTTTACACATCAGCCAGGCTGATTCTTTGCGCAAAAAGTCAGCCAGTCGCGCAGAGACAAAAAATACACGGCGATTTTATTTTCTGCAAGGAAAAGGAAGTAAGGTTTTCGCTTTGTTTCGTCAAATAGAAATTCACAAGTAATTATGTTAATGGATCCAGGGGAACGGCTGGTTCCACCCCAGACGGCTTGGGATGAATCTGGAGGGTGCATATTCAGTGGGATTCGGTTAGGATGCTGCGCGCTGGACCGTTGTGAATTCAGAGTTATTATCTTTTACACTCTCGAGACTGGAAGATATAATGCGAGGTTTGTTTGTTTTTATATCGGTGGGTTTACGTATTAAGTACTTATGACGTACGTAGTAGGTACCTGTAAAATAATATAAGGATTATAATTCTGCAACAATAGAGCGTTAACAATCGGTACTAATATTATAAATGCGAAAGTGTCTCCGTCTGTCTGTCTGCTACACTTTCACGGCCCATCTGTTCAAACGATTTTGATGAAATTTTGTATAGGGACAGTTTGTATCACGGGGAAGGACATAGGCCACATTTAATCCCGGAATATTATCTAGTATTAAAATAATACTACTTTAGGCGATGGTAGTAGGCATACTAAAAAACAAAGCAAAAAGTTAGGTGTATAGTTGGAAAAGGGGGCACCCTTTTCCAACTATACACCTAACTTTTTGCTTTTTTTTTACTTTTAGTGAAGCACACTAAAAGTAAAATTGCGAGACTCCATGACACAATTAATGATAACCAACCTAACTTTAGCAAGTTTTACGAAAGTTTACCGTACTTGATACATTTATCTCAATATAGTTTTTCTTTGCCACATCCGCCATGTTGGATATGTCATGAGGTCATAATGAGCGTCCCTCAAGGCTCTATTCTGGGTCCCTCAGCTAACTTTATTTAAAATAAAAAAAAATTCAGGCAATGTTACAAACCTACAGAAAAATAGAGAAATAATAAATTTTCGAAAAACAGAAACAGTATGACATTAAAAAAACAGTGGCATTATTGGGTGTGGGAAAACCATCTTTCGATTCAAGGATCCGTTTACGAAAAATTAAGTTTTATTAATATACCTAGTGCTAATTTTTGTTAGAGTCAAACGTCTCTTCCCTCCTGCCAGCTAAGTTATCCAGCAGGGCGACCGCGTATCTTCTGCATCAATCATTGTTACAGTATCAATCGCTTTGATTGGCTGAATTTATAGTATTCTTGCTGCGTCAATGGGTTTTGTCCAATAGTGGGAGAGTGATATCCAATCAGAGGCGATTGCGATCGTTACACTGTAGCTGTCACTTTTAGCCGGTGGCCCTGCTGGTTTTTAGATATGCGAAAAAATTTCGTGTCAATATTATACAGATATTATAATGTAGTTGAAAGGAAAAATCATCACCGCCTAGAGTACCTACTCATAAAATGTCCGCATATTGTGACGGACAACTACAGAACCCTACAGTACGCGTTCCCAGACACGCACTTGGCCGGTTTTATATCCCCGTCTGCTAGTTAGACACAATGCGTTAGCGGTTAGAGGACGGAGGACGCAAGGCATATACAATGGGAGGGCTGTCTGACTACATACTTGATACTACTTGATACGCGAACCACTAGTTTAATAAAGTTGAAAGGAAAAATTATCACCGCCAAGAGTAGTTACCTAGTCATAAAATGTCCGCATATTGTGACGGACAACTACAGAACCCTACAGTACGCGTTCCCAGACACGCACTTGGCCGGTTTTATATCCCCGTCTGCTAGTTAGACACAATGCGTTAGCGGTTAGAGGACGGAGGACGCAAGGCATATACAATGGGAGGGCTGTCTGACTACATACTTGATACTACTTGATACGCGAACCACTAGTTTAATAAAGTTGAAAGGAAAAATTATCACCGCCAAGAGTAGTTACCTAGTCATAAAATGTCCGCATATTGTGACGGACAACTACAGAACCCTACAGTACGCTTTCCCAGACACGCACTTGGCCGGTTTTATATCCCCGTCTGCTAGTTAGACACAATGCGTTAGCGGTTAGAGGACGGAGGACGCAAGGCATATACAATGGGAGGGCTGTCTGACTACATACTTGATACTACTTGATACGCGAACCACTAGTTTAATAAAGTTGAAAGGAAAAATTATCACCGCCAAGAGTACCTAGTCATAAAATGTCCGCATATTGTGACGGACAACTACAGAACCCTACAGTACGCGTTCCCAGACACGCACTTAGCCGGTTTTATATCCCCGTCTGCTAGTTAGACACAATGCGTTAGCGGTTAGAGGACGGAGGACGCAAGGCATATACAATGGGAGGGCTGTCTGACTACATACTTGATACTACTTGATACGCGAACCACTAGTTTAATAAACTTGAAAGGAAAAATTATCACCGCCAAGAGTACTTACCTAGTCATAAAATGTCCGCATATTGTGACGAACAACTACAGAACCCTACAGTACGCGTTCCCAGACACGCACTTGGCCGGTTTTATATCCCCGTCTGCTAGTTAGACACAATGCGTTAGCGGTTAGAGGACGGAGGACGCAAGGCATATACAATGGGAGGGCTGTCTGACTACATACTTGATACTACTTGATACGCGAACCACTAGTTTAATAAACTTGAAAGGAAAAATTATCACCGCCAAGAGTACTTACCTAGTCATAAAATGTCCGCATATTGTGACGAACAACTACAGAACTCTACAGTACGCGTTCCCAGACACGCACTTGGCCGGTTTTATATCCCCGTCTGCTAGTTAGACACAATGCGTAAGAGGACGGAGGACGCAAGGCATATACAATGGGAGGGCTGTCTGACTACATACTTGATATTCGCTTACCGGCTACATTGATAACAACGATACGGCGTTTATCGAAGTAGTGGGTTGAGGTAGAGTATTTACTGCAGAATTTTATAATTTCACTCAAATAACTAGCTAAAGAGTTATTGGAGAAACGAATAAATTTGTACAGAGCGCCATCTATTGACATCATTGTGAAGTTGTGTTGAAAATACTGAAGCTCATTAAAAATTCAATAATTTCGTTTCCTTAAAATATTTATCTAATTTTAGTATTTGTTGTTCAAGTACAGGATATAATTCAAATAATTGATCAAGTGTCAGGCTCAGCCTTTCAGAAAATTGAGTTCCGAGGTCAACTTTGGACGTTAGAAAATCTCCACTTTGAACGCCCCCAATTTCCTCAATTTTAGGGGAAAAATTATTAAAAAAAAATTTTTGGACTCTATTCATAATTATCTTTAAAATGATATATCACAACTCCATGTAACGCTATAAAAATATTATACTTCGCATTCGCTTTTATGAGAGCCCCCCTGAAATAAAGATTTTTATAACTTTTTAAGTCATATTCGTCTGGAGTCCATCGGTTTACAAATTATATTTAAATTTGATGAAATTACGTTCAGTAATTCAGAAGTTATAAGGCTCTAACAGACGGACGGACGAACAAGTGCAAATTCACTCAAGTAGGTTCAGAGACCTTCGCTTCGCTAGGTCAATCATTTTTATACATAATGTGAATACCTAGACCTGGAATACCTAGTAAACTGGAAGAAACTGTTCGAGAGGTAGGCTTTAATTTTGTCCACTTATTTTCTGAATTTTAGAATAAAAATCAAAATAAACTTTGCATAATGCATGCTGGTTATTTTTTGTTTCGGTATAAGTTATCCCTGGAGTTTGATCTCCCCTGGTTGTAAGGAACGCAGTCTAAGATGGTAGCGGGCTAACCTGTAACCATGCCTCTAATTGGATTCTACACGACATCTTGCCGGAACGCTAAATCCATTGGCGGTACGCCTTTACTCGTAGGGTGGTACACGGCCATCCCACAAGACCGGACCAAAGAAAATTCAGAAATTATATTATTAACCCTGCCGACGATCGAATCCGGGACCTTCCACTCACCATTGCGCCAGGTTTAAAAAATTAAAAAAACCTTAATCCACGCCAAAGTAAGTACCTACTTTAGTCTTCACCATAAACAATTATTGTTGTTACAAACGCACGCCGGAGGCACGGAGGAGTGCTTTACCAAGATTATGGGATTAGCCCTCCCCCTCCCCCCCACCTCTTCCACGCTGCAGCGCCGGGAAATAATATCACTTTATTGGAAATGCATAGTTTGTTGTTAAATATACGTGACTATCGAAGTTCTTTGCGAAAATAACAACTTCTGAAGTGTTCAAAATGTTCAGCACTAACCAAAATAATTACATATAGCTGCTCTGTCTCTTTATCTATACTAGAGGGTTAAGGTTAAACAGAGTTTAACGTTTTTTCTTCGCGTAAATTTCTATGTAAAAGCCAGCAATACTCTACCATAAACAATAAGTGTTATAAACGCACGCCGCAGTGTTTTACCAAGATTATGGGATTAGTCCTCCCCCCTCCCCCTCCAACCCTCTGCCGCGCTGCAGCGCCGGGAAATAATATCACTTTATTGGAAAAATATAGTTTGTTAAATCTTAGAAGTTTTCAAAACTAGCTGATGCCCGTGACTTTTTCCCGTGGACTTCGGTTAGGTATTTTAATAGTTAGGTTATCTACCTAGATACACTACTAAATAAACCTGTCTCTCTCGCGTTCTTCGCATCGTTTTGGGTATTTATAATAAAAACATCAATTTCCCTCCAATAAGCTAATTGTTTTCAGTTTAGTGGGAGTTTATGTTTGGAGGGAAGGGGAGGTCTAATCCTATAATCTTTCTGTAGCACTCGCGAATACTTTCTATCACTCATGGCTTATTGAACGGAATTGTAGGGAGAAGAATATCCAATGTTGGAAAGAAGCAGTCAGTCAGAAAGCCCATAATAATATGATACAGAGTACAGAGGTAGGTTAACCCGGAAAATCTTCTCACATCTATCAACGAAGAACCGGCTTTATCCCATGACATAACTGACATGACATGTCATGTCAGTTAAAAGTCAAATTTTAATAGATTTGTCATGGACCATGACCCATGACATATCTATTAAAATTTGACTTTTAATTATATTCGTAATAGTTAAAAAATACTAACTAATATTTGAATTCAACATAACTTATGAGATTAGACATTATATTATTTTTATTTTAATTAGTACCACTCGTACCTAGGTTGATAAATTAAAATGTATTGTGTAAGACTTACTGGAATTGTTAATAGGTTTATGATTGTTTAATAGTACTACTCTAGCGGCACGCTATGATGGCCGGTTTGACACATTACAATAGTGATGTGGAATGTCAATTTATTCTCGAACAAAAAACAATTAAGTTTTGTTTTTGTACCTGATTAAATAGGTTTAATAAAACAAAAATGTATATGTTTATTTAATTTATTTGAACGAACTGAATATTTGAACGAAAATGAATATACATACTTTATATGCACACAAGAAACATATGAATACAAAAGATACCAAAAAAGGTGCCACAAAAGGCCATAATTAATCAGATTCGTCCATACTACTATTTTCACTGTCGTCACTGCTATCATCACATACATTAATAATTATATGTTCGTTTTCTATAATATTATCTATTTTCACATCTCTTTCATAATCTTCCCTTATTAATTTAACAGTTCTATTCACAACCTTTTCCCAGTCTCCTTTAGTCACATGTTCACAAGCTTCTTCTAATAATTTTAGCATTTTTTTTGTGGTAAATGGGGGTTCTGTATTGTGTCTTGCAGCATATCCCTTAATTTGAGCCCACACCAACTCAATCGCATTATACTCACAATGGTAAGGCGGTAACCGTATAACTCTGTGCCCATGTTCTAATGCTATTTCGTCAATGACGTATCGGATCTTGGTTGGTTTGTTTTCTTTTAAAAGACGTACTAATTCCGCTTTTAACATATTCATGTTTGCATCTACGCCATTTTTACGAAGCCATGCGACGATATCAGCTTTCTTTTGGGATTGGGCAGGTGGCTTGTCAATTTGCATCGAGTGGTATGGGGCGTTGTCCATAATTATAATAGATGGTTCAGGGAGGCTACACAACATTGAGGTAAACCATTCAGTAAACTTTTCTCCATTCATGTCTTCATGATAGTCTCCAGTGGTTTTTGACGCAAAAGCCATGAGAGAACCTTCGACAAACCCGTTGATGGTTCCGGCGTGACAAATTATAAGTCGCGATCCTTTTCCTACAGGAACTTTGGAAGTAGATGCTGCTGTGTCATCGTTCCAAGAACGGCCTACAGTATGGTTAGCATTAAGCCATGTTTCATCCAAGAACACAACATTTTGCCAATTTTTGATTTCTTTCACTTGCCGTAAAAAAGTATACCTTGCCATCGCTATATCAAATCTTTCCATCAATATTTTGCGTTTGTTACATTTTTTGTATCGAAATCCAATGGTCTTCAAAATCTTCGTTAAAGAACTTTCCCCACCGAAGAATAATCCAGCTTCCTTCAGTGAATGCACCAACTTTTTTCTTGTTGGATACTCCTTCTGTAAATAGTAGCCGTAAACATGTCTTCGGATAGCATCGGCATCAAAGCTATCGATGCCTACGACTGGTTTTGCTCGTTTTCTCTTTTTTGGTGTGTGAAGTTTATTTTCTTCTGTGCCAGTCTCGCCATATTTTTTTTTAGTTATCCGTCTAACAGTTCGTTGTCCAATATTAAGCGCATCAGCTACGCGTTCAACCACTGACGTTATAGGTAAAATTGGCCCTCCATTTTGAGCTTCACGATCGAAATAGTTACGAAGGCGTATTACGAACTCACGTGTCTGACTATTTAGAACAGTTCTCTGCGTACGTTCGGTCATATCGACGAAATCCACAACAAAGGGCTTGAACAGAGTCCAAATTAACGAGCAAGGGTCAACAGTAATGCAGTATCAATATTTGAAATCCAAAGCCAGGTCAAAACTATATCACAATCGCATTGCACTGACAGTTTATACTTTTCGAAGCAACGTCAATTCGAAACTGCTTTGTTTTGCATTGAGCATTGACGCGAGTTTGCCGGAGGTAGTAGTTGTGCTAGCCAGCGATCCTATGTGACGATCGTATTAGATTCCATTTTTAAAAATTTATTGATATTTTTTTGCGATTTCAGAGGTTTGTCCACATAGTGAAAATTGTTCATATTCACAAGTACATTCACCCCTTAAATGGTGCAAACTGATTTTTCTACACTTGTATACATTTAAGAAATCAATTTAATAAATAAATTTTGAGTCCTAAACCTAAAACTACATTCGATAAAATTTATGAATCTCTGCACATCACTATCGTCAATAAAGTAATACAATTATTTCCTTCAAAGTCGTTATCAATTAATACGGAACTTCATGAGCGGACAAACGTCAAACCGGCCATCATAGCGTGCCGCTAGTTTAATATACATATTGCAATGCCCTGACGGGGCCTCATGTTATTATAATTAATTAATTCAATATATTATATTGTATGTACATGAATGCAATGAATAAATGAAATGAAATGACGTAAACTTTGCGTCCCGCTTTTTTCACTCTTAATACTTTAGGCACAAGCCGGTTCCCCATAGATATAATATATTCATATTCAAATGTCTTTTTTTTTCAAATTAACTTTTACAAGTGCTTTTGCATCGTCAAGTAAGTCTACCACTATAATATGTGGGGAGACCCTAGGCTACTTTTTATGCCGGAAAATTAAGGAGATCTGCAGGAAGCGGTCAAAGTCACAGGCATCGGCTAATGAGAGAGAGAAATTCAACTTATAGAATGTTGGGATTTGACAATCAAATCTCCAACCTCTTTAAAAACGTCAAAACGCGCGCTCATTATGAAAATGAGATTGACAATTGGGTATTGACTACTAGTGAAATAAATTATTTTTTAGTGATTATTAAATAAAGGATCTCCCAAAAGTCATAATATCCACGTCCCCTGCTAGTTTTATTTTGAATAACCATTTTAAACTATCGATTAAAGTAAAAAAAGTGCGTCGAACTTTGATGACGTCACAACTTAAAATTTCATACAAAATACATACTAAGCACGCGTTTTGACGTTTGAAAAAAAAGTTGCTGATTTGACTAGTTGTCAAATACCCAATTGACTCTATGATGTTTTCAAATCATTGATGTTAAATTTTAGTGCCTTCTATTTTAATGCATCAAATTCAAATCGATGGTTTAAAAAATGTTGATATCAAAATAAAGTGAACATAGAAAGTGGATATTACGTTTTATGGCAGAATAGAATAATTAGAAAAATTAAAAAACACAACTGCCTTGTCAAAAAACGAACTAAAAAGTTAAAAATCTAAATTAATCTAGTTAAATTAGAATGTTATTCACATTTTTATTAAATGGTATTTTTTGTGAATCACTGGATATTCAAGTATAGTGTTATATATTTTTGGAATCTACTCATCATTTTCTAGATGATGATTATATAGTTAATCTCATTTTCGAATTCATTTTTAACAAATTTAGTCTTTAATGCGGGACCATGGTCACCGCATAATTTTTTTTTTAAATTTTACTAGCCTATGTCACCCGGAAAAAGTTAGGGATTCTAACGATACCTCATTTATCAAAATCGGTTCAGGCGTATAGAAGTTATGGTGGAATATACTCGTACATACATACATACATGAACCCTGAAAACAATATACTCCTTTTTTCAGGCAGTCGTATAATTAATAATGACCAATTTCGTGCCTCGGAGAGCACGTAAAGCCGTCGGTCCTGCGCCTGATCTCTCTCCGGTCGTGTCGGATTTCCGTCCCATCGGCCTTGAGAGTAAAGGAACAGAGAGTGCACCTGTGTTTGCGCACACACTTGTGCACTATAATATCTCCCGCGCAGATGGCTAATCTCTCTGGAGATTGGCCGCCGTGGCCGAAATTCGGTCGGGAGGACATTTATTATTAATGACCAAATAAGATTTTTTATTTTGGACAATTCTCAAGTTACACAGCTGTTTTAGTTTCCACGACGGGTGTTGTCAACTGGAATGCTAAGTCATTACTTGTTTGTTGGTTAACTAACTGTCGAGTTGCGACATAGTATGCTTCACTGCTTTGTCTAGAGACACACTTTGAGATCTTGCAACACTTGCTTATGTATATAAGTAGTAGGAATTTGAAGGCGATTCATATTGCCTAAGTCTATTCTAATTGGGATGTTGCCTATGCCATAAATATTATAGTTTTATTTTTATACGACTGCCTGATAAAAGGAGTATATTGTTTTCAGGGTTCATGTATGTATGTACGAGTATATTCCACCATAACTTCTATACGCCTGAACCGATTTTCATAAATGAGGTATCGTTAGAATCCTTAGCTTATTCTGTGTGACATAGGCTATTAAAATTTAAAAAACAATTGATGGGGTGACCATAGTCCCACATTAAAGACTAAAGTTGAAAAAAAAATCGAAAATAAGATTAACTATATAATCATCATCTAGAAAATGAGGAGAAGATTCCAAAAATATATAACACTATAGTTCAACTTTTTAATTCGTGTTTTGGCAGGGCAGTCGTGTTTTTTAATATTTTTAATTATTATTATTTTTTTATTGGGGACATTAAACAAGTACGTTATATTACTAGCTTGCTTACTATGTTGCTGATTTGGCTATAGTTGTCAAATATCCAATTTCTTAGTACATGAGATAAATTATTATAAGTTTAGGTTAAAATAAAACTACTTGTAGGCGATAGAAAATAAAGCCAATTAGTTAGGCTGGACCGTAGTTGAATGAGTACATCGCTGGTACTCAATAATAGGAAGGTAAGTATATTATTTTTTTATCTAATATAAGATGTGATAGAAGCATCCATAGCATATTGAGGTATAAAAAAAATCTGCTACTAATTTTATTTAGAACTATAGCTAATACCTGCAACTTCGACCACGTTGATTGAGGTTTGTTGAACTTTTTAATTTTCCGGGATAAAAAGTAGCCTTTGATGTATTATTCCAGACTATAGACTATCTCTGTGTCAAATTTAATCCAGATCCGTTCAGCCGTTTTGGTATTATTAAGTAACAAACATCCATCCAAACTTTTGCAATATTAGTTTTATAATATTAGTCGCATAGCTAGTCCTTCTAGATGGAGACTAAAGTAATTATTTTCATATAAATAATAAAATATCTGGTGGAAGTGGTTCTTTGACCCCGCGCGTATGAAACCACACGTCATTAACGCCATTCAAAGCTTTGCTGAATGTCGGGAAAGTACTTACCAAGCAGGGGGTATTTCAAAATTTTAGGGTCAGGTCATGTAAACCTCCACTTTTCATTCATTTCACTTTCTATACACTTGCTTGCTTTCTAATTTTTAAAAAAATATTCTGAAGTTATGTTTTTAGGTACCTCAAAAGGAAAAAACAGAACCCTTATAGGATCACTTTGTTGTCAGTTCGTCTGTCTGTCAAGACCCTTTTTCTCAGGAAAGCATGGAGGTATCAAGCTGAAATTCCCTTGGAGCTGTGAAAATCTTCTAAGCCAACGCAATCAAAAGATACAGCCTCTTATGCTACAAATTTTCGACACTCGCAAGGGAATCAAAACCTACAGGGTACTTCCCGTGAGCTTGGAATCTTGAAATTTACCACGAAGCAACGTCTTATAGCACAGATAAAGGAAAAATTGCGAAAAGCATAAATTTTTAGTTACATCATATTATAAAAATATTTTTAATAATTATTATAAACTTACTAAACTTTACTTTAAGGAATTTCATTTTAGTTTATTTTATTATTCCACTGCAAGTTTGCCCTTGACTGCGATCTCATTGTGGTAATTGATGATGCAGTCTGAGATGCTTGTTAGGCGTATGGTATATTAAACCCATACCTTTAGTAGGTTTCTACACGGCATCGAACCGGGACGCTAAACTAGCCACGGCCGAAACCTTCGACCAGACAAAGTCAGGTCTAAGCACGAGTCTAAGATTACTCAATACTCAATATCATTTATTCAATATAGGTACACTGTAGGTACACTTATTGACGTTAAAAATTACTTACATATGAAACATGATGGTGATAATCGGTTACGGTATCTTAAAACTAAAGCTACGAGGGTTCCGATTTTTAACACTGGTCTCGGCTGTATTTTGTATTACGTAATACTCACCGTGATCAAACCTAGTTTTAATAGGACCTTAGCCATGGCATTAACGTAAGTATATCAACCTTCTTCGTAAAGCAATATGTAATGTTTTTTTAATAAATCATTTATACATACAGTAGTTGATTACCTTTACCTACTTAGATCTGAAACTAGATAATAACATACAATAACATACTGCAAATGGTTTTCAATGTCCTCTGACACATCGGTGCTTTAAATGTGAAAGGGGCCGTATGAGGTTCGATTCCCGATTATGATGAATATTGTATTAAAGACTGAGGTAAAAAGTAAGAAGATATGCCTACTTTACTATATCTGAGTGGTTAGTTCACTGAACTAATACTAAGGATCGATAAGGTGTACACTATCGGTGGTTATGGTGTACGTTAAATTTGGCAGGGATTAAATCCTGGAATCCTACTTAAGTATACTTAAACGAGGATAGGGGTCACTCGTAATATTGTATTGTCAAACAGTGGCCAAACACCCAGTGTCGGATTAACCATTAATCAAATTAAGCAATTGCCTAGGGCATCACGTCTGAGGGGGCACCAGAAGAAGCACAAAAAAAATCCGTCCTTAGGGCATCACGTCTCACTCTCACGTCACCAAAAACCACACCAAAAAAGGCGCATTTCAATAAATAAATAAATTATGCTTTGGTTTTTATTATTGTCGCACTTAAGTACTCCACTTCTAAAGTACGTTACATCTCATCATCTTATTTTACAAAAGTTGACATACGGATAGGGGGGCCCACAGGCATGGATTGCCCACAGGCATGGATTGCTTAGGGCATCTAGTAGTCTTAATCCGTCACTGCAAACACCACGGATATAGAGTCGGACTGCAACAAATTGAATCCTAGAGTGTAGAGTTCAAATAAATAGTCAAATAAACCCGACTTACCAGCGTACAGGATGAGGAGAAGCGCCCCGAGCTGCGGTAAACCGAGCGGGGGCGGCGCCCTACACCCCATTGGACGACCGGCGGGGGCGGCGAGCGACGTAATAATATACAACCGCCGGCAAAGCCTCCTCGCTCCCGAACAGCCTGTCTCCAGGCCTCTTTCTCGTTGAAACTCCTTGGTTTACGAGCTTGTCGTTATCTGTGGTTGACTGACAGTTGTTTTTTTAATGTGAGTTGTAACCTTGTTGTTGACAAACTCCTTTCTTATTAATTCAACATGTATGAAGTAACCTCTTTTGTATAGAAACTCCTTGGAGTAAAACAACAGCCTATAGGTGTTTTTTTAATCTGGAATGTCACCTTCTTGTATTTCAACAAACTTACTTTGAGATTTTTTTTAAGTAAATTAATTATTCTGAATAACCTCTTTCAAGGAACTCTGAATTTGAATTATTTGCAGTATTCGTTGTTTTTTTCAGTTGGTGCACTTTTTTTAAATCAATCTCCAGCAAGTTCACATGTTTTTACTTTTTTTTTGCGTTTTTAAATCACTTTTTTAGAACCATTTTTCTGTGTAACTTTGATAGGAATTATTTTTATTGGTTTTCGTTATTTTGAATAAGCGTCTGTTCGACAGCGGTTGATTACGCGAACTGTACAATACTTCACTTTCACTTTTTCACATGGTTAGATCACCGAAACCTTTCACTTATACATCGGTTGGACTTATCACTAAGATTTTATATTTTTATATTTAGAATTTTTATTATTGTCGACATTTCAGTTGAGAGAGTATTATTTATTTATGCACTTATTTTTTTAATTAAATACTATGTTAATTGAAATAGTTTGCTGCAACAAATTAAAAATTAAGTATTTTGTAGACAGAAAATAATGACAGTTTTTACTTCTCTAGAATATGAAAATTACATTGATTCAATTTAAAAAAAAACTACTTCAATAAACAAAAAAGAATTGGTTTTACGTTTGTGTATAATAATAACAAAATTTAATTCAATTTGCCTAAACATTAAACAATCAATCAATCAATAAAAACTTATATAAAATGAGAGATATATTATCGGTCTACATAAAACCCTATTTAAAAAAAACTCTTCAAAATTTGTATTTTTAATTAGGTAGGTAAGTAGTTTCTTTTACACAGTTCACGTGTATACTAACATACAAACAACCTTGTTATAACCGATAGTTCATTCACTATACAACCGTTTTGCAACATACGATGAGTCAAGGCTAAGTTACATCAAGAGGCCAAAATATGGCCAATTCTGTTTCACACACTGTCTGAACTTAACTAAATACACAGCTCTATTTATATTGCTATCCTTTTCATAATACTTTCCGCGAAAAGGGGAAAGCACTAAATTTAGAGCTAACATTTTAGTTTATCTTAGAAATTGTGCTACACAGAATTGGTCACATTATGCTTATAAAGGGCAGTACGTCTAAGTTTTTACATTGCAAATTCGATTGATCGAATTAAGCGTCTGTAAGCGATCACTTTAGCGTCAAAGTAAAAACTTACTTAAATACTTTGAATTAGAGTTCAATTTTGTGTATGCATTCACATCCAGCGCTCTTAAGTCCAAACGATACGTTTTAAAATTAAAACCGGTTGTACTGTATTTGTGACTTTAAAATCAAGAGATTTTGGGTCCATTTTAGTTTGACGCCAATGTGATTGAACGCTTAATACCATGAATCCAATCCATAGACAATACACAACTCAAGCTCTTGGATATTTACAGTCGCGGTCTGAAAATGGTTACCACTGTGAGGATCTGACATCTGTGTCAGAAGGTCTAGATATCATTTGATTAGGAATAAATCAAATCAATATTTATTTATTTATTCAAATTAGGTACACTGTAGGTACACTTAATGACGTCAACTACTAATAATAATACATGATGGAGATACATATAAAACATGATGTTGATAATTAGTTATGGTACGCTACGAGGGTTCCAAGCGCGCCCGTCTGAGAAGAGGTTTTTTTTCTTATCACCATCTCACAAATCATCTTAAACTAAGGAATTATCTCAGCCATTAGAGAAAATTATTGCCAAGCTTCCTTCTCATTTAAGTAATCCTTTATATGGTAAAATAAGATTTTGCAATTAGTTTACGTTTTACATTTGATCTTATTCAGAGACATCATCAATATGTCGATGCTTGAAATAATTGAAAAAAATAAAAAACACGAATACCCTGCCAAAAAACGAACTAAAAAGTTAAAAATCAAAATTAATCGAATTAAATTAGAATCTTATTCACATTTTTATTAAATGATATTTTTTTGTGAATCACTGGATATTGGACTATAGTGTTATATATTTTTGGAATCTACTCATCATTTTCTAGATGATGATTATATAGTTAATCTTATTTTCGATTTTTTTAAGTTAACTTTAGTCCTTAATGTCCTTAAGGTCCCATGGTCGCCCTATAAATTTTTTTAAAAATATTACTAGCCTATGTCACCCGGAATAAGCTAGGGATTCTAACGATTCCTCATTTATTAAAATCGGTACAGGCGTATAGAAGTTATAGTGGAAGATACATACATACATGAACCCTGAAAAAAAATACTCCTTTTTATACGACTGCCTGAAAAAAGGAGTATATTGATTACAGGTTTCATGTATGTATGTATGTATATCAGTTTTTTAGGTTTAGATTAGAGAATTTAGATTTTTAACTTTTTAGTTCGTTTATTGGCAGGGCAGTCGTGTTTTTTAATTTAATTTTTTTAATCATGACTTGTTTCAGGCAGTCGTATAAAAATAAATACCTTGTTTAAGCGTTAGATCTGAACTGAACGCAGTGTTATAAAGAATCAAATTATAAACATTTTCAGACCGTGGCTGTACGCATGATGAAAAAAATTAAAAAAAAAATGAAAAAAAAAATTCCCTTCCACAAACGAGACTCGATAAAGTACGGGCAGCGGAATGAGCACATCAGAGGAAGTTTTAAAATTGGCCCAATAACGGATGAAATGTTAGAGGGTCGTTTACGTTGGTACGGACACATGATGCGGAGAGAAGAGGATCATGTTCTAGATCTTAACTGAACGCAGTGTTATAAAGAATCTAATCATAAACATTTTCAGACCCTGGCTGTAGGTACGCATGATAAAAAAAAAATGAAAAAAAAACCCTTCCACAAACGAGACTCGATAAAGTGCGGACAGCGGAATGAGCACATCAGAGGAAGTTTTAAAATTGCCCCAATAACGGACGAAATGTTAGAGGGTCGATTACGTTGGTACGGACACATGATGCGGAGAGGAGAGGGTCATGTTCTAGATCTTAACTGAACGCAGTGTTATAAAGAATCTAATCATAAACATTTTCAGACCCTGGCTGTAGGTACGCATGATAAAAAAAATGAAAAAAAAAATTCCCTTCCACAAACGAGACTCGATAAAGTGCGGACAGCGGAATGAGCACATCAGAGGAAGTTTTAAAATTGCCCCAATAACGGACGAAATGTTAGAGGGTCGATTACGTTGGTACGGACACATGATGCGGAGAGGAGAGGGTCATGTTCTAGATCTTAACTGAACGCAGTGTTATAAAGAATCTAATCATAAACATTTTCAGACCCTGGCTGTAGGTACGCATGATAAAAAAAAAATGAAAAAAAAAACCCTTCCACAAACGAGACTCGATAAAGTGCAGACAGCGGAATGAGCACATCAGAGGAAGTTTTAAAATTGCCCCAATAACGGACGAAATGTTAGAGGGTCGATTACGTTGGTACGGACACATGATGCGGAGAGGAGAGGGTCATGTTCTAGATCTTAACTGAACGCAGTGTTATAAAGAATCTAATCATAAACATTTTCAGACCCTGGCTGTAGGTACGCATGATAAAAAAAAAATGAAAAAAAAAAATCCCTTCCACAAACGAGACTCGATAAAGTGCAGACAGCGGAATGAGCACATCAGAGGAAGTTTTAAAATTGCCCCAATAACGGACGAAATGGTAGAGGGTCGTTTACGTTGGTACGAACACATGAGGAGTCAGGAGAGGATCATGTTGGAACACAAGGCGGAGAGAGCGCCCTGAAGCAACGTGGTGGACAACCATGGTGGGTGGTGGTATTTGTGAAATGGTGATAATGAAAAAAAAAACCCGGCTGAGTTTGTTGTGGGCTCTTCTCAGACCAGTATGGCTAACATGCGCACAACGATTAAAATTATGTCTATCTCTATTTGTCTACCGATGCTAACATGGTTACTTGTCTCGTTACAAAAATAGAGATAAAAGTAATATTTCTTATCTGTGGTATTTTTCTCTACGAACCTTTACATGCCAACTATTTATTTCTTGTAATATACCGCATTTTGTGCATGTTAGGGTAAACAATAAATTAGCCGACAACGACAACATCTCTCTCTCTCTCGTCGCGAGATAATCTCGTGATGCGCATGCTAAGCACACAGGGCGCGTTTGGAACCCTCGTAGCTTTAGTTTTAAGATACCGTTACTGATAATCACCATCATCTTATATATGTCACCGTAAGATTGTAATAACCGTTAGATTATAATCTAACTCGCAAAATTCTACATTGTCGAAAGATTAGAATTTAACGCATTATTTTCCGGTAGATTGTAATCTGATAGGTATTTAAACCCGATAAAACCTAAGTGCCCGGCCTGCGGCCGGGCACTTCTTGATTGTTTATGTCGAACCCTAACCTAACCTACAAGAAAGAGACAAGAAAACGTAAATAAAATGAATATTTCAAAAATTTACACTCAGAACATTGAACAGTTTACAATCTTTCGACAGTTTAGAATTTCGCGAGTTAGATTATAATCTAACGGTGTTTACAATCTTACGGTGACATATATATAAAAATCAATTGCTGTTCATTTCTCTCGCTAAAACTCGAAAACGACTGGGCCGATTTAGATGGAATTTTTTGTGTGTGTTTGAGTGGGTCCAGGGCTGGTTTATATTCATAATTGAGCCCGGTAGGGGGCACTGCTATCGGGTTCTAGGTTCAGGGCAGGACAACGTCTGCCGGGCACACTAGTATTTTATAAATAACTAGACGTCAATAAGTGTAGTATACTTACCTAAATTTAATAAACATTATTTGACTTGACTTGACAACTGTGGCCAAGGATATGGAGTGCGAAGCAGTTTCGGAGCAGACAACCCAAGACAGAATGTCTTAGCTCAAAAATACGAGGAGAGCCGACCCCAAATAATGGGAAAAGGCTAGGAGAAAGAAGAAGAAGAAATACACACAGTTAATTGAATGTGAATACTACAATTATAAATGTTTTCTTTCTTTCTTTCAATACAAAAAAATTGGCACTCGAAATTAGCAGTTAAGAGTCAGGATGGATTGCGGACACACATGCATTCTAGCAAAAAAAAGTGTCAGTGTCTGTGTCATTATTAATATTAATACTGAAAGCATGCTTGATACATTTATTTATATTAATTATATGATTTATATTCATCAAAATACATGACATAGTCATGGAAACATAAAGTCAATAACGTAACGGAGAAATTTTGATTTTACTCCCCATAAATTTTCATATCCGATATATGAAAATCGCTTCTAAAGATCATGTTCACGCAGGTGACTACTATTATAATTATTATTAGTTTAGAACTAGTTATTAAATATTATGGTTGCGGAAGAGACCGCTTCAAAGCAATAAGGCCGCCCATCTTACTAATCTTATCTTATCTTACTAAGATTATAAATGCAAAAGTTTGGATGGATGTATGGATGTTTGTTATTCAACCACGCCCCAACAGCTAAACGGATCTGGAATAGCAGATAGGCTTACTTCTATCCCGGAAAATTAAGGAGTTCCCACGTTCCCAAAAACCTCGATTCACGCAGACGAACGGGCATTAGCTAGTTGTACTATAGTTAAGTTTTATAACGATTGTTCACATGTAGGCATGTGTAAAAATTGTGTACAATAAATAATTTTTCATTCACTCATACTCACAGAACAATAGATATTACCCTAGTTCATACTATTATAGCTAAAAATAAATCTACGTACTACTAAGTAGAAGTAACGTATCCGAAACCCACATTTTGATATCACTGTCGTTGAACTATTTCTCATTTTAAGATACATTCAATTTTCTGCGAATCTCTGTATAAAAGCAACAGCTAGATGAAACTGCGAAGGTTAAAAGATAAAAGGAAAGCAGCAAACTCGTGTGTATTGCCGTGCTGAGGTCGACTCGCCTTCATTACTGAATCACTGTGTTGCCAAAGGTCACTGCTACTATTATACGAGTATATTTCACTACAACAACTCATTTCTTAAAGGTTAGTAAGTTAAAAAGTGAGTAAATTATTTAGTAATTCGGATAACGATATTTTTACCAATTATATTAATAGATGAACAGCTGGTTTTATGTCTTTTTTAAATTAAAAGCCGTGGGAACTCTTTGAGAGCTTCTACTTCAGTTACGCTTACCTCAGCGATGCCAGCTATCGATCAATGTACTTCCTCTTTATATATATCATTCTACTGTACGTGTGTATGTCACTGAACTCCTCCTAAACGGCTGGACCGATTTGAATGAATTTTTTGTATGCGTTTGGATGGCGCTGCAGTCGGTATCGCTTGAAATATCATGCAGGACAACGTCTGTCGGGTCCGCTAGTATATTATAGATTTCTTCAAAAATCTTATTGGTTGGGTATCAAAAGGTGAAAAGACAGGATAGTCACATTTTCGGATTTATAGGTACATGTAATACTATTAGTAAGAATTATAGTAAAAGTAAAAATGGAAACTGTTGTCTTTTTGACTTGGTTAAGAACTTCTACGTTTTAAAATATAGCATCATGAAATCTTTTGTTAACTGATACAATTACCTACTGTAGTTTTCTCCTAACTTAATAGATGAAAGTGACAATAGAGGGGAGTCAGCGAAGGTTAAATGTTAAAAGATAAAAGGAAAGCAGCACTCGTGTGTATTGCCGTGCTGAGGTCGACTTGCCTTCATTACCGACTTGTTGTGCTGCCTAAGGTCACTGATACTATTATACGAGTATATTTCACTACAATAACTCACTTTTTTCAGTTTTTAAACGTGGCTTAGTTATTCGGTGGAAAATTAATCATACATAACTTATTAATTTCGCGTGTAGAATAAATAAATGTCGCGAGATTGTGGTCAAGCGTAAGACTATAATGAATAAAAAAATAAAATAGCACAACTTGTGCCACAAATGAAATAGCAAGACTCTACCAACGGTTCAGAAAGCAGATCCTACTGAGATAGTTTTACGAAGTTACTATTATTGCACCTGTGGTTTTCGTCTTACCAAGTAGAATAGATTTCAGTAAAGTTCAGTAAAGCAAAATATCGATCTACAAAACTGGATAAGACGGTTATGAATTCTTGACTTAGTTATCAACTCTAATGTATCAAAATAAAGAACCATGAAATCGTTTATCTACTAGAAAAACTATTCTAGTGTTCTCTCTAACTTAACAGATCAAAGCAACAATAGGGGAATCTGCGAAGGTAAAAAGCAAAAAGGGAAGCGGCTCACTCGTGTGTATAGCCGTGCTGAGGTCGACTCGCCTTCATTACCGACTCATTGTGAATTGTGATGCCAAAGGTCACTGCTACTATAGTATAATTATACTAGCACTACACTACAAGAACTCATTTTCCCAATAAGATCGGTTGAAAAAAAACGAACCAGAAATTAAAAGCAATTTCGATTGAACAACAACAACCCTGAGGTCGTGGGGCGAAGATGCTAGATTCTTTCGTAAGGATCTATCTTCTCGTCCCACAGAGTCCACAGGTGACCGGAGGGCTGGCAGTTACCTCGGCCAACATATAAGTTTGGTTATTCAGCGTTCTTTGCACATTGCCCCATTTGCCAGTGCTGCAGCGGAAAAAGATAACCCTTGATCGCAATCTCAAAAAAAAAAATTAAGGGACCTCGGCAAAAAAACGCCTGCTTCTATCCAAAAACTAAACAGGCATAAATATTTGTTCAAGTTTTCTATATCAGGCATAAAAATCAGTTCAAATTTTTGGCCACCGGGTCAGATAAGTTTGTGGGGCTATATTAATTTGACTATCACCAATCTTCGAGAACGTTATGAAGGACTCTAGGGAATGCAGGTTTCTTCGGTTCCTCCACCGTCAAGGCGAGTGATGTCCAATTTCTTATAAGTCAGAGTTAAATGTAGAGTAAATGTCAGCGTAGGCAGATATTAGAGACTGAATGGTACTTGTGTATTTCTCTGTGAAATAAAATGAATGAAATAAAAGATACTCATTAGTAGTGCAATTTTATTATCAAGTTCTTTTGATAAATATAAAATAAAATGTACCTACCTACCTATTACTTAGTGTGGCCTAGTTGTAATGGCGGCGTAGGTTTTAGTAAGTCAGTCTATCTATACTAATATTATAAATGCGAAAGTTTGGATGGATGGATGGATGTTATTCAATCACGCTAAATGAAATTTAGCACAGAGATATATTATAGTCTGGATTAACACATAGGCTACTTTTTATCCCGGAAAATTAAAGAGTTCCAGCGGGAACCGAAAAACCTCAATCCACGCGGATGAAGTTGCGGGCATTAGCTAGTAGGTACATACAAAAAAGGCGTTAAAATACTGACTGAATGTATATCAACGCATAGCCAAAAGCGTAAGGGTAGAAGATTTCTTTTATGGTTTAGGTAACTATACCTATACTAAGGTTTTCATAAAGATTGCCCCCTGACCTTCTGGAGGAAGTCACCTTTAGGTAGCTCCCACAGATTATAAGCTATTATAATATCCTGATGATGTCACACTAGCCCACCAACCCGCATTAGAGCAGCGTGGTGGGTCTAAGCTCTAATTCCCTCTCCTCTATGGAGGCCTGTGCCCAGCAGTGGGATTTTAATGGTCTGTAGTGGTGCGTGTGGATGTAACACTAAAAACTGTAACTAGATTTATTTTATTTACTGAGTTTATTTATATCGACATGGCGTACTAAATTACAGATTATTTTAAATCTTTTGTGACTTCAAACCGCAATTTCAGTTAACCAGAACGACTATTAATATATTTTAAATGTGTGCATTCTAAAATTATATTGATTGAACTAACCCCTAACGATGTTTTAACCCCTAGTGGCTCGTCATTTTCAAAAATCTTTTCCTAATTCTTAGTGTACTTAAGTCATTAAAGATTACGGCTATACGTTGATATTCAGTCAGCCAATATCATAACGCTTTTTTTTGTATTTAGGTTCCTTTAGAATTCCATAACATAGGTGAAAATTTGTTATTGTGAGTTTGTTTCAAACATTCTAACTAACATCAAACATAAGTCCGTATTTAAAGCCTTCAAATTAAAACTCGACACTAAAGAGTTTTATAACCATTTTTATTCACATTAAAAATGTGAATGCACCATTCAAAGAACGTACCAGATAAAAAAAAAGAAAACCTAAAATAGCTCCCTTTGTTCGGTTCCAAATTCGAATTTCAAAACTCGAACCATCCTTCCAAACCTCGAAAACCGCAACATGCTAAATGGCACGAAAAAATCAATCTTGAACGCAGTCAATATCGGATTTTCGGATTTTTCGTTCACATCACTGGTGTTTTTTTTTTTAATTTCAAAGCATAAGTTGCAAAAAGGATGTATTTATCTTGAAAAGGTTTTTGTAAAAAGGTTTTTTTGGTGTATAATATTATACTTGTGATTGATTTGATGGGAGATACGCGCGCGGGCCGCTGTGCGGCTTGGATTGTACTGGCGTATTGGGGCAAAGGGTGGAATCATTGTGGCATTTTGCTTGATTTTAGGGAAAATCAGCAACTGTAGGTAAGTTCTAAACTTTTTTTTTTGAAGGATTGACTGGTAGTTTACCACAATCATGCCTCATGGAAAGCAATGTTGAGGTCTACGTGGGAGTTCGCTTGCCTTCAAGATAGCTATGCCTCATTCACTCTTGTCTTGGAGTGAGTAAAAATACGATTAAAAAAACATTGAAACCATATTTTTTAGAACGAGCGTTAACTCGTTCAAAAAAATCTAATCAATTACCACAGCTAATAATTTGCTGTGCCCTTATGGGGTTCTAATATTGCAACCTATTGCAATATGTAATGTAATATGCAATATGTTGCAATATTTTGACATATAGTCAGGACATTGAAATAAAGTTTCTTACCCAGCACATTCGCGCGCCCATGAAATAAAATAAGTACCTAATTAATGTTTTCTTCTTCTTACTACGATGCCCACGACTTCATCCGCTTGCGTTTATGTTTTTAAAAATTCTGGTGGAACTGTCTAATTTTCCGGAATAGAAATTAGCCTGTAACGTATAGTATTATAGGCTAATTTCTAGCCTGTAACACTCTCCAAACCTTTATCTATATCCATGGAAAATATCAAATTGATACGTTGCTCTGTTGCAGTGTCATTGAAGTATAAACCAAGAAATCAATAAACCAATATTAGAATAGTAGTTTTTTAAGGCTTCAGCCGATTAAGCGTTCCGATAATTTTCCCTGCAGAAATAGATTACGGGTATGGGCTTAACAACGGTCCTAACAGGTTAAGCCGCTACCATCTTCATAGACTGCATCAACCAAGCTCTCAAACCAAGTTAACTTGTAGTGGATTAAAAAATGACTGCCTCGTTGGTCTAGCGGTTAGCGTAGTCGACTGCGGATCACGAGGTCCTGGGTTCGATTCTCGGTCGGGCAAAAAAAAAAAAGGTATAGGGTTTTTCAATTAAGAAATACTCAGTGCCAGCCCGGAGTTGGAAGTTGGCGGTGTTTTACCCCCGTGCCTCGGAGAGCACGTTAAGCCGTCGGTCCCGGTTATTATCACTAACATGATAATAGTCGTTAAAGCCGCCAACCCGCATTGGAGCAGCGTGGTGGGTCTAAGCTCTAATTCCCTCTCTCCTATGAGAGTGGAGGCCTGTGCCCAGCTGTGGGACGTTAATAGGTTATAGTGGATTAAAAAATATACACAGTAGGATATATTAATACACGATATAGGGAAATATGAAACCACCAATATGGCAACACTGGTCGCCGCCCCGCGTAGCGCGTAGACCCCGCCCGCTACGGCTACGGCTACGTCGAATATAATATACCATATTACTCTACACGTATTACGATTCTACGATGGTATTATAACTTAGTATGGTTACAATACCTAATGTGAAACGATACCTTTTTATACGACTGCCTGAAAAAAGGAGTATATTGTTTTCAGGGTTCATGTATGTATGTATGTGAGTTTGTATATTCCCCCATAACTTCTATACGCCTGCACCGATTTTGATAAATGGGGTATCGTTAGAATCCCTAGCTTATTCCGGGTGACATAGGCTAGTAATTTTTTTTTAAAAATTGATAGGGCGACCATGGTCCCGCATTAAAGACCACAATTGAAAAAAAAAATCGAAAATAAGATTAACTATATAATTATCATCTAGAAAATGATGAGTAGATTCCAAAAATATATAACACTTTAGTTCAATATTTAGTGATTCACAAAAATATCATTTAATAAAAATGTGAATAAGATTCCAAAGGCTATATATGCAAATCGCTTCTTATGGAGGTAAACTCCAAAAATCGCATTCGTATTTTTTAATTCGTTAAATTATTAGTGTATATCTTCTTATAGTTAGATTTTCAATAAGTAGATATTAAAGCTTAAACTTTTTGATGACTCCATAAAACCGGCAAATCGACGAGATCGTTTTCGTCACAGTAAGTTTTCTTAATGCGTTAATGCTATTGAATGCTTCCCCCTGGGGTCGCTCCCCCAACGCTTAACAATATACAGGGTGCTATATGTTAAAGCGATTCATGTATTGGTAACCGTGTACGTTTCTATAACCTCCAAAATAATACCTCTTATTACCTAAAATAGAGAATTTTTTTAATATTATATTGATACATTGTCATTATCAGTCATTGTCGCATTTCCTCCCCCAGGGTACTAAAATTCTACATCAATGACCAAAAATATACCGAATAAAAATATATGACCGAATTTATTGAAGTATAAACAGCTACGTAATCGCTGTAATAAAATCTGCAGGGATGCTCAACGTAATTACATACACTCCTCTGTTGATGGCAAAAGTACATTAAAGGTGTGGAAATTCTTGGAGTCTATGGGTATTGGAAGGAACCAAAAGGGTGTATCTCACGATGTAGACATTGATGCCCTCAACTGCCATTTCTCTAACGTCACAACTGATATACTGAAGAAGTCCGAAACGCTTACTTCCATTAACCTGCGTCCAAAACCTAGCTACGACTTCTTCAACTTTAGCACAATTAGTTCGAATGAAATAAAAAAACAAATTGTTGCCGTAAAATCAGATGCTATGGGTAGTGATGGCATTAGCCGTAAGATGATTCTATTAAGTCTAGACTGTATCCTACATGTCTTGTGTCATCTTTTTAACTACTCCCTCTCTTCTAATACCTTTCCCAGTAGCTGGCGCATTGCTCAGGTTATCCCTGTACCTAAAATTTCAAATCCATTATTGTTTTCCCAATACCGTCCGATTTCCATTCTCCCTTTTTTATCTAAGGTCCTTGAACGCATTATCCATACCCAACTCACGCTTTTCCTGAATAGAAATAATATACTTAGTTCTTTTCAGTCTGGGTTCCGCCGTGGACACAGTACGGTTACGGCACTGACCAAGGTGTGTGATGACATACGGTTTGGAATCGATAACAAGCAGGTAACCATTTTAGCATTGCTCGATTTCTCTAACGCGTTTAATACCGTCGACCTGGATATTCTCTTAGCAATTCTTGAATCAATTAAGTTTTCCTCTGCTTCTATCAGCTGGTTCAAGTCTTACCTATTTGACCGGTCGCAATGCATACGTGTTAGAGATAAACTGTCGTCCTACTGCCGTCTCAGTGCTGGTGTTCCACAGGGTGGTGTCCTTTCTCCTTTGCTCTTTTCCATATTCATAAATACGGTCACTAATCTTCTTTCCCTGCCATATCATCTTTATGCTGATGATTTCCAATTGTACGTATCCACTCCTGTTGAACAGATATCTGAAGCTATTAAACGCTTAAACGACGAACTTAATATCGTCTGCAGCTGGAGTGAGTCCTTTGGTCTACTAGTGAATGCTAGTAAATCACAGGTCATTATCATAGGAAACTCCAGACAATTGTCTAGACTTGATTACTCTGCTTTACCACCTGTGGTCTTTGATGGTACTGCGCTAGCTTATAGTCCTGTCGTTAAAAATCTGGGAGTGATTATAGACAGCAATCTATCATGGAAACCGCAAGTTTCAGAGGTTAGTAGGAAAATCTTTGGCGCTTATGGTTCTATTAAAAGGTGGAAAAACTTCTTGCCAATTAAAACCAAGATCTTGTTAGCTAATACACTTCTCCTCCCCATCCTTGATTACGCCGATGTCTGTTATCTTGACCTGACTGAAGATCTTTTAAATAAGTTAGAACGCTTGCAAAACTTATGCATTCGATTTATTTTTGGCCTAAGGAAGTACGATCATGTTTCGGAATATAGGAGGAGACTTAACTGGCTCCCTATCAGGCTAAGGCGTAATCTCCATATCCTCTCTGTTCTCTATGCTACCCTTTACCACCCATGGTCGCCCCCTTACCTAAAGGAACGATTCAGGTTCCTTAGCTCCTTCCCAATCCAGCATACCTTGCGATCTGCCAGTGACAACAAACTTAAAATCGCCAAACGTAACGCCGAGGGATATGCAGACTCGTTTACCATAAAGGCGGTCTTATTGTGGAACGCACTCCCAGCTGATATCAGACGAGCAAAATCTCTACCGGCCTTTAAAAGTCGTGTCAAGAAGCATTACCTATCGCTGTAAACTTGTTCTTATTATTATTTGTGTTTAGGTATTGTAAATTAGTCATATGTAATTTAATATTTATGTATATAATATGTGTTATATTTAAATATATATTTATTATATGTATAATTTTTTATCTGTTATAGTATGTAACTATTAGAATGTACGTTTATGTATTTATGTTTTATTTCATGCGATTTCCCGTCTCACAGCAAGTACGGTCCATTCATGTGGGTTGCCTGGCAGAGATCACTTTAGTGATAAGGTCGCCTTTTGTTTATAATGTTGTAATAATGTCCTTTGTGTATTCCTTTTGTTTAAGCAATAAAGAATTTTAATAATAATAATAATAATATAATTTCATAGTTCAAAAATAGAACAGTCTGAAAAGACAATATTTTTTTTTTTTGACAATTTACGGCCACGGAGGAGTTTGTAGCATAAAGGTAACATATAAAACCTAAAAGAAACTCTTTGTTAACAATCGTAATTTCTGCTTTATTTGTACTTGTAGATGGTGGTATTTTTGGCAGTTCATGTATTGATAACCGTCTACGTTTGTATAAAAATCTCCCAGAAGACATATTATTAATTATTAGTTTTTTAATTCGCTACATTATCAGCCATATCTCAGTTGAATTGAATATGTACATAATTGTCTGCGTTTTTAGGATTTATAGTGAAGTATAAGTATGTATAGTTTTGTCTGGAGGCTTCGGCCGTGGCTATAGTTACCACCCTACCGGCAAAGACTAGATGGGTTTGCGCTTGACGACTATCTTTGGAAAGCCTTGATTAGGATCTAGGTTTGGACGTCTATACAAGATGCCTATTCTTGCTTAGATTTGATTCAGACAACTATTGATTTAGCAAACGTCAAAAGGACATTGACCAAATTCGCCTAAGAATCAACATTTCTTTAAAATATGCAGTAATTTTTAGCTTATTTTATAAACTTAATTTCAAATATTACAATTCAACGGACACTTCAAATTAATTATAAAATAAATAAATGGGTATTAAATTGATTACTATACGTTTCCGTCTCTCGATAATTAACCACAGATCAATAACTTACAGGTTAAAATAATATGCAATACCACCGCTTGAGCGGTATCTGTATCGTCGATCGATCTGTATCGTAAAAAAACAAGATAAAAGCAGCTTAAAGTGCTAAGTGCGCTAGTATTCTGAATATCGCAACGCCATCTATTGAAAGTACAATAATTTAATATATCTACCGCCATCTGTAATGTTTTTGATGAACTACGGCGAATCTTTTCGTATCTACATACTGTTTACAGCTCTATAAAGAAATCTATAAAGATCAAATAGATAAAGATGGTATTTATTTGTTCAAGCAGATTGATTGTGAAAGTTGAAATAACCTCAGAATTGAAAATATTTTTGATAATAAGTCATTTCTTAGGAAGTGTCCGTTGTTTTAATCTGCTCTCAAGTATAAAACGGTATTTATTTGAACCCAGTAATCAATGTTTTATGACTGTTGGTTCTTAGACGAACTTTGTATGGGGACGGAACAGTGTCCTTTACACAAAAACTTATTTTATTTTTCATAGATACCTACTAACTACGGTATCACCGGGTCAGATAAGTTTGACGGTATACAGAGGTAGCGTTTAACCAATCATCCAACCATAAGTTGATAAACAATTTAGATTGAAACAAAAAGTAAGTAACCTATCCACCTATCCACCTAATCCATACTTATATTGTGAGGGAGGATAACACCGTGCACCGGGTTAATTGTAAACCAGGAAACCCTCCCCTAAACGACGGGGCAGTCGCACCCTTAACATATCGGTTTATGATAGCGCGGTATGAACGTCGACGTTATGAACTGAGTTTACTAGAATATAATTATAATCACAACTGCCTACGTCCGTTTTACTTTTTTGTGACTCTTTTTTTATTAATTTACTAGCGAATGCCCGCGACTTCGTCTGCGTGGTTTGAGTTTTTTTGGTTCCCGCGGGAACTCTTCAATTTTCCGGGATAAGAAGTGCCAAATTTCAGCCAGATCCGTTCAGCTGTTGGGGCGTGATTGAGTAACAAACATCCATACATGCACACATCCATACATCCATCCAAACTTTCGCATTTATAATATTAGTAAGATAGATAAGCGCTTGAGGAACGAATGGCCTAACTCTGACAACGCATATCAGTCGATGGCGATTGTTAAGCAACGTTGACCCAAGTCGGGAATAGGATGGGTGACCGAATTTGGACGTTCTGGCCATGTACTGGCCTTTAGTTAGTTTGAATCTTAAATTAACTACAAGTTAGCGTTTGACTGCAATCTCACCTGATGGTAAATGATGATGCAGTGTGAGATGGTAGCGGGCTAACCTGGTATGGCAGTTATATTAAACCCCCTCTAATCACTATACCATGTACCCCCATACCAATCGCTTGGCGGCACGTCTTTGTCGGAAGGGTGGTAACTAGCCCCGGCCGAAGCCTCCCACCAGGCCAGACCAGGGAAAATTCATAAATTATAAATTCCCAAATTGACCCTGCCAGGGATCGAACCCGGAACCGTCGCACGTTAAGAAAACAGCGCTCAACACTGCGCCACGGAGGTCGTCAAAAGCGACTGAGATCGGCAGTGTTATTAAAAAACTAACTAACTTCTGTATCAATCATTGTTACAATATCAATTGTTATAGTATTCTTGCTGTGTCAATGGATTTTGTCCAATAGTGGAAGAGTATTACCCAATCAGAGGTGATTGCAATCGTTACACTGTAGCTGTCTTTTTTTTAGCCGGTCGACCAGTGGTACCCATTTTGTGATAATATTTAGCTATTTAAATGTATAGTCTGATAATATTTCGCTGCTTGAAAACATAACCGTTTTTCACGAAATTCGGCACGGGGATATAACTCACTCTGAAGATGGGTTTTCAGAAAATGGAGAGGAAAACCTTGTTATGGAATACTTCCAGCACCATCTATGAAAACACCTTGGAACTAAATCGTCAGCGGTGACAGCTACCTTTTTACGTAGTTCTGTACCGTACACATAGATGGCAGTGTAGCACCTTTTGTATTCATTCAATTTTAATTTACTTTTTTAAAATACAATTTCTAAAATAATAACAATGTTACATACCACTCTTCCATGCCAATCTCATAAATTTTATATTTTTAAGGAGTATAAAAAGAGTGATATGAAAATATAAGCCACACAAAAAATAGTGATGTGATATTTTTCATATTAATAATATCGATAGGGATTCTTCATTCACATTGCAATCATTTTTACTCATTAATTATCTATGGATGTTTAAGACACCTTCACCAAAACCTTTGTTAATTAAATTCACACGCAGTAGCATGCTAAACAAAAGCAACGATCAAGCTTACTAATTATAAGAAACATAATTAATTATTTCTATTAGTACGTCTATTAGCATTAGAGGTCATCAACACATGAGTCACATGTCCTGCTTAACGGATTTCTCACACTTTGTAATTATTAATATCCGTTGCTTTGATTTAATTACTGGTACAACGAAAATTAGCAAAGATTCATTGTTAAGTTTCGTTATATTACTTAGAATTAGTAATTAATATTATAAGCTTAAATTTCTATGGCATTATGATTGATTTTTTAACTATATTCTGAACTTTAGACCAAAAACTTGGAAAACTAAATTAACGATGAATTAAAAATTAACAGTAAGTATATCAATACTGGAACATGTAAAGTTTTTAAATATTGTTACAAACATTGAATTCAGTAGCTTACTAATATTATAAATGCGAGTGTGTTTGTTTGTTGGGTTGTTGCTATTTCCTTCAATCACGCCGCAACAGAGCAAGCGATCGACGTGATTTTTTGCATAGGTATAGTTAAGGACCGGTAGAGTGAGAGTGACATAGGCTACTTTTTAAATTCCGATGGGAATTAAAAAATCATATTCCACGCGGACGAAGTCATCTATTGACCAATATTTGTTTTTATTCAGTTAAAAAGTTAATCTATCATATTTATTATGATATAATATAAGAGATACTACTTCTGACTGCAAAGTTAAAGATAATATAACTCAAATAGGTAGGAGGTTCTATTAATAATGTGTTAATAACCACACGAAGTTGAGACTAGGCTATGGAAATACACTTTAATGATAAATTAGAACAACGCGCTTCAAAGGAAATTGGTTCATTCATGTTTATAATTAGATCTTTATAAACACAAGCGTTGTTTTAAACGTATAAAGTTACTCGGCTCGAAGAAGATTTAAGCAGAAGTGACAGGTCGCGTTTATTATCACTAACATGATAATAATAGTCGTCAAAGCCCGCCAACTTGCATTGGAGCAGCGTGTGGGGCGTAAGTTCTAATTCCCTCTCTCCTATAGGAGGAGGCCTGTGCCCAGCAGTGGGACGTTAATGGGCTGTAGTGGTGAATCAGTGCACGTTAGTGTAAAAAGAGACTTCTTGCACAGTGTTACAGTTTAATATACAATACTTTGTAGTTTGTTTGCTTAGAGATATGACGTGCATTTGTATGTCTTTCTGAATTCCTTAAACTTTTCATTTCTGTTACCCCATTAAGAATTCTGTGAATTATTAATTTTAATTTTGTTCTTTTTTATGTATTTATAGGCTGCTAACAGACTTGCTGGAACTAGTGATGCAGCCTAAGGTGGAGCGTGCTTGCACAGAAGATGCGTATTCACTCTTGATTTGAAGATACCAATAGAACTACTAGACTTGAGTATGATGACAAGAAGGTGCGTAGCAAATTTTCTCCCCAAAATTTCTGGGTTATGTATAACCAAAACGCAATATCTGACTTAGCTCACATACCAAAGAATATCGTCCGATGCATTACGCCATACTGACTCATCATAAAACCGCACAAAACTACCAATTGTTCTATTCATACGACATCAAGAAATTCTTGGTAAGAATTAACAGTTTATTCAAATTTCGAAGCCATGATATGCAGAAAGAAATTCATTAAATCAAATACCTTTGTCTATTAAAAAAAGCTATCCATTATTATTAAGGTCAAAAGTAAAGTAACTTGTAATAATCGTCTTTGTATTCATACGGTTGGAATTATATAATGCATTGTTAAGACTTGAAACATGTATCTTTTTTATCTGTGTTACCTACATTGTATTACAATACGCATCCACAAATAAAAATACACATATGGCTACATAATACAGACACGTCGCGTCGTTATTTTGTGTTCAAATTAAGCCTGTCTAGGATATTCTGTATAGGACTTCATCAAATCCGAATCGATTTCAATTTTGCGTTTCGAGCAGTTGGTATATGTTTTTAATATTCATTATTTATTTATTCAGATTATATTGGTACTCTGTACTCTTATTGACGTCCAATAACTTTAAAAACATGATGGAGACTGATAAATTACGGTATCTTAAAACTAAAGCTACGAGGGTTCCAAATGCGCCCTGGTCTGAAAAGAGCCAACAACAAACTTAGGTTTTTTTTCTCACAAAGGTGGTGATAGGTATTGAACCATCCTCTTGGTCCCATTTTTTTGCAACGAAAAAAATATTTATTATTTGGTACATGGAGCATCAGCAGTTTAAAAAAGTACACCTAGGTACTTTACAACAATCTTAATGAGGTAAGCAATTATAAGTTTCTACATAAAGAAATATCGCCACGTAATAGTCATAAAATTAGATAAACACGTACAACAATGGAGAATCAGGCCGTTAGAAGCAATAAGGAAAATTTAAGCCAAATGAGATAAGGGAACTAGTTGACATATTAGTTAGATATCTTTAATGATAAAACTGTTATTAAACATAAATATTGTAACTTCCAGGAATATGCACAGAATAATGGATGAATTATTCGCTTGACTATTAGTGAGTTTTTATGTGAGTGCTATATTTTACGGTTTTACTGTTTCTGAAAATTGACAGGGTCACCGGAGAAATCTTGTACAAAATATTGCAAATCAAGGCATTACAATATTATGGAAATATTAATGTAAGTTTAAAGTGTTTTTAAATTGTAAAGTCTGTGTGGTTCCAGTGATAATCACCAAAGCTTTTACCCGGAACTAAGCCAGAAAGGATAGGATTCTTTCTTTTTACTAAGTATTCCACTATTATAAAACAATGATTCTACAGTGTAGTATAATCTTTATACTACTGGGTTTTAATGCCTTGAATAAAAACTTTTAATAAAGTCCACGCAACGGATGTCGCGGATAACGGCTAGAGATATAAATCAAGAAGAAAAACTGTTTCAAATTGAGTAACTAAAAGGTTCTAAGAAAGATTCACCAGATAATCTAAGTAGTGACAAAGTGTCGCAAACAAATTGAAATATATGTCGTTATACTGTTATATTATTTTTTGTGCTCTCTCTCGTAGAGACTGGAAGTCCGATAAAAATTTGCGAATCATTTTATCGTAAATATTTTATCTATCTGGGCGTGGCCAGGAACATGACAAATCACTTGATTTGATTTTGATGTTAATAAGAGCTATAATGGCTATCATATATATTCAAGCGTATGGACTATGGATGGGTATTATAATGGGTATTTTTTTACGAAAAGAGGAGGAATCACTGCCAAAGTGTTTTAATGGCATCGTGTTGATCAAAGAGTCCATTGACCAACCTGGAGCCATACTGTCGACGCTTAAAGCAATATTACTCAAATTTACAGTTTGACGTTCCTTACGGACCTTCACAAAATAAGGATTATAATTCTAAAATAAAACATGAAAGTCAACAATAATGAAACAATATGGCTGGTAGTGTGACACCTGGACCTGGAAAAGCTATTTTGAGAACCCAAACGAATGGAATCATAATTGTCTGCCTTGGACAAAAAAAACAAACGTGAAAATCTTATCACTCGTTGACAATTTGATTGAAATAATTGTCTTAATTCAGCTTTACTGCTTTGTGACTTTGTTATTCAACATATACGAGTAGGAAGGAACTGCCAATATGTATGCAAAGCCTTTATTTTGATTCATTGCTCTAATTTTTTGATCTTCACGAACCCCGAATGAAAGGTTAAGACATAAACCTAATGGGATTACCTTATTAACCGTCTGTCTGTCTGTCGATGTCCACCATTTTGTTAATGCCCTTTATTCATTTATTTATTATAACAATAAATAGACACAACCATTTACTAACATATTAAAATATATTTTTCACACAACGCTAAATCTAAATAATTGTTTGGGAGGGACAAGGAAACGAAAAACATACTGCATCAAGTAAAAATTTGGCACAGAACTACTAGTATTTAATTCATCCGTAATTATTTATTAAACCAAGTTTATACTCTGCGTTTATAAACACAATAATTTAATTATCCATGCAGTATTTTTAATACTATTGCAATTTACAACACCATTTTATTGAGTCTAGTTGAATCGTAGAAACTGCATTGAACTCGAACTTTCGCAATTCCTGACTCCCACACGCTAAGGATCAAGTGACACAATTTTATGATCGGCCCCAATGAATTGCTTCTAAACGATTTTAATTGGTCGCGCTGCAAAAAATACTTGTTACGTCTAATTATGTAATTACTTTCGTTGTCGCCTACAACTGTTCTTTTTTTAAACGATTTTTCCAAGTTCGTATTAGGTATATATCGATTTTTCCAGTCACTAGTTGATTTTATTAATTGAGTGATTGAAAAAGTCGATAAAAATTAAAATTATAAAACGGTACGAAAGTTTCTCTACTTATCCAAATAAAAAAATATATTTTCTATCTAAACCTTTTTAATGTATGATTTGAGTAGGTATTTACGGTTCGATTGATTGACAATTGATATTTTAATGCAACAATTAAACGTTTTAATATTCAATTTTATGACTTTATTAGTATTTCAGATTTTAACGTCTTAAATCCAGTTTTTAATATCAAAGATTATGTTTTGGACGTAAGTCTATAAAGCCGTTTAACCGGTTTTGGTGAAACATTTTAGATGTCTCAACAGTAAAACAGCATTTTATCATTCGTCGGTCCGATTCCTGGATTTATATTACAATTACTAAATTTACGAGGCGCAATTGGAGTTGTAATGTCTATGTATGCAGAGATTTTATGATCTTCGTTCAGGATAACAACGCTACAAAAATAGGTTGCAGCCGGGAGGTGAATGATCCCAGCTAAGCCCTGGTCAGACACAACGCGTGACGTCGGCGATGCGTCATGTCAACAAGATGTCCCAGGGCCCAAGTCAGATTGAACTATTGTAATGGCACTGGCAGCCAAAAATATCAGTTAAGCTTTGGCCAGTTGTGTAGATATTTCCAGCGTAGTTTCAAGGTATTTAGCTCTATTTTTTTCCTTTTAAATAGTTGACTGTTGGACATTGCTGTGCTATTTATTTTATTATTTCTCTATATAGTATTTCTATCTTTTGTGTAAATAAAGTGTAATATTCATATTCATTTATTTATTTCAATTTTGGCTTCTTTAAAGCTCTTAGGAATGTCATATTAATTTACACTTTATTTAAAAAAGATTATAAGATTATTTTTAAAAAAATATTGAAACAAGATCATATTATAAAAATTAACAAAATAAACAAGATCAAAATAATAATTAACATAATAAAATCTAATCTATCCTAACCTTTATCCCATAGCCCATACTTTTCTTTATCTCATTAATAAACGATAGAGGAGCAGCTCAACCTCGAGAATAAAATAAACTGCTGAACGAAGCATATCACTCTTTGGATTCTGTTTATTTGATCACGGTGCCATGATCGTGGAATCGCCGCGTTGACTTTCCAGAGCTTTAATGCTCTCGTAAAAATAATAAGACCGAATTAAAAGATGTGACGCAAGTTTCAGGAAGTAATATATTCCGAGCACATGGACTCACATGGCAGTGAAATTTTTACGAACTTTTTTGCATTCGCATGGACGAAACACTTTTTGGAAACACTCCAAGTGATAAATGGAGACCAATTAAAATTTTTCGAGGTCCTGCTGGGTATGGGAAGTGCATTCAAGAATTTGTCTGTAGGTGTTTGATAACCCACTTACATTTTTCTTGGAAAAGAAAAATGTAAGTGGGAAGAAATGCTAATAATAATTTATTTAATTTAAGTTATTTTCATCAAATTCTTACGTGTCTCGGTTTGTTGGTTTGCCCTTCAATCACGCTGCAACGGATCGACGTGATTTTTGCCATAGGTAATATAGTTGAGGACCTGCACAGTGACATAGCCTACTTTATATCCCGGAAAATAGAGGAGTTCCCGCGGGAGTAAAAAAAACTTTAAACACGCGGACAAAGTCGCGGGCATCAGGTAGTCCTAATATAAATGCAGTAGTGTGTCTATCTGTTCCTCTGTCTGCTACGTTTTCACGGACTATATGTTCAACTGATTTTGACGTATAAATATAGTATACAGGCTACTTTTATTCCGGAAAACCAATACGTTCAGGGGCCATACTGCTAAGTGCCAATGCTTATAGCCATAATATTGTTTCATTATTGTTGACTTTCGGGTTTTAGAATTATAATCCTCATTTGGAACGTCAAGGTAAGAGACATTAAACTGTCATTTTGAGTAATATTGCTTAAGTATAAGGCCCCGGGATTTTCAAAAGCCCAAATCCACGCGAATGTAGTCCGTGAGCATTCACTTGGAACTAATTAATACAGGGGCTCTGTAAAATTTATGATTACTTTATTATGCTAGGAAGCATTCAATTTTCAGTCTATTACCCGAGAGTCGAGTATCATGATGAAAGACAAACATTAACTGTCTCTGTTATTCCGTTTAAAGCGTAAGTATCCCATATTCCCATAGCCCTAATTTTCAGGATTTAATGAGTCTGCCATTTAACGCTTGTATTCCATATAATTTTCTCGTTGGGAAGTTAGGAGTTCGTGTACGTAACATAATACGCGGGTTCTTTTATGTTTGTATCCTGAATAATTTTTCCTGAAGAATAAATATTATATTAAGTATTTGTACATCTATATTATTAATATTATAAATGCGAAAGTTTGGATGAATGGATGTATGGATGTATGGATAGATGTTTGTTACTCAATCACGCCCGAACGGCTGAACGGATTTAGATGATATTTGGCACAGAGATAGATTATAGTCTGGAATAATACATAGGCTACTTTTTATCCCGGAAAAATTAAGGAATTCTCGTGGGAACCAAAAAAACATCAATCCACGCGGACGTAGTCGCGGGCATCAGCTAGTTTTATAGCTCTTATAAGATCTTAATTAATAGAATCATTGTATAGTAAGCTCTTACATTTCAGTGAATGCATGACAATATCATAATATGCCAAAATACTCTATGATACGACAACGTATTTTATGGTTTCCTACCAAAATACGAACCAGCTTGTTGATAAACCGGATGGTTTTTTGATAACCTCCCTGGCACAGTGGTGAGTGCTCTTGTTCCCGGGTTGAGTCCTCGGCGGGGTCAATTGGGGGATTTATGATTATTTCAGGTCTGGTCGGCCGTGGCTAGTTACCACCCTACTGGCAAAGATGTGCCACCAAGCTATGTCGTGTAGAAGCCGATTAGGGGTTTGGGCTTAACAGCCAGGTTAGACCGCTACCAACTTAGGCTGCATCATCACTTGGTCAAGGACAAACTTTCTCAGTCGATAAAAACAAACATCCAGAAAGTTCGAAATCCTTGTTACCTTTTTAATTTTACAGACAGCAGCCATATTTGTGATGTAATCGGATTGCCTTGCCGGGGAGCCCTTTGCAGAGGTAACTCTCCGTTTGACCTCCTTTCCTAAATATGGAAAAGTTTTGTAAGGCCATCCAGCCTTCGTTAGGGTTACCAGCTAGGGTGACAACATGATAATTTAATTTGATAAGTATAAAGTTTTCTGTGTATCTGTATATATAATATCTTACTGATGATATATTCAGTATAATATAGAAGATTAGTCATGATGAATTAGCGGTGATAGCTTAGGTTTAGACGCCTGCATTCCTAATCGCATGCACTTTTCGTAGTTATGTGCGTTTTAAGAAATTAAATATTACTTGCTATAACTAACGGTTACGGAAAACGTAAGGAAATCTGCATTTCTGATACTTCTTCATAATGTTCGAAGAGGTGGTGGAAGTATGTCGGCCCGCGCATGTCGGCGTGGTAGACTATAGCCAATACCTCCTCATCTTGAGAGAAAATTCGCGCTTTTGAAGTGAGCGAGCGAGTTATTATGAACCTCAAAACCCTCACTAGCTTCAAAGAGAAATCTTACTAAACACATTATAGCTTTGCTGTTAGGGTGATAAATTACCAGACTCTAACCAATTTAGAAATTAGATGTTCCAAGTTTGAACACACCGAAAAACGAATCCGAAATCTCCCATTTATTAGGTTAAAACACATACTGCAGCGCCATGAAAGAAGAAGAAACGCCAGCGTTAAAATTTCTCTAGTCTGGTAACCCTAGCGCCACTTGCTTTTTATTGCTCGGTAACTATTATTTTTTTCGTTAACGTTAACCTCGTCTTCGATTCTTTGACCGTTTTTGCATAAAATAAAGGTTGCTAAGTTACATTGCTTATAGTGTAATTGTTTGTCTGGAAAAAGTTATAAACCTAATTATTTTTAAATGTCCTTACAGCATTATGTAGTAGAAAACTGTATAGTCATTCATGTATAATAGGCATTACGTCACCTTTGCTTCACTAATAGTAATTAGACTACCTAAACCACCCATTTTCCTCTTTCCAAAGTATTAAATCTGGATAATATCACTTACAAAATAATATTGTATATTTGTGTATACAATGTATGCATACACATGTATATATTGTGTAACATAATTATCTGTAGATAGTTCTATCTATTAAAATGTATACATTTTGGTAATTTAAAAAACTCCTCGAAAAATGATTAAATCCAATCGAGACAAATTATTATTAATTACGATTTTAATAAAATCGATGAGTGTAATGGCCTTCACTATTTCTTATAAAAATAGTGCAATAAAAAGTCTCGGCAGAATCCCTAATAATTTAGATATTTATGTAAGTAAAATAATTTTAGTAAGAGCATAAAATATCGAACAAAGTTAGATTTTCTGGGTGGGCCGACACCGCAGATGTCCAGCAAATACCGAATTAATGCCGCACATTGCAGTCAATTAAATCACTTGTTGTTAAGCTTGTAGTCTCCAACCAAGCACAGAATTCCGAAAAGATATAGAAATGGAGAGAGAGTGTTTTCTTGTCGCCAGTAAAGCTAGCATGCGCACAACGAGTAAAATTTTGTCTATCCGTTATCTCTATTTATCTACCGAAGCTAACATGGTTACTTGTCTCGTTACGTCAAAACTAATATTTTTCCTATCTGTGGTATTTTTCTCTACTTACATGCTAACTATTTATTTCTTGTAATATATCGCATTTTGTGCATGTGAGGGTAAACGTAAAATATGCCGGCAATGACAACATCTCTCTCTCTCTCTCTCTCTCGCCACGAGAAAATCTCGTTGTGAGCATGCTAAGCCTGTTGGCACTTGGCTGTTGAAACATCAGTAACTGACGTTGCTGCGGGTATTCGAGTTGAGATGTGTTTCAGAATTTATTTACTAGCCTTTTCCATGACTCGTGCCGAAGAGTCACAGAGGACAGTATAAATTTTTTGAAATCCTTGGTTAAGCGGTGCACATTACAGAATACAAAGAAAACATGTCTTTAAACTCTCAATTTAGAAAACCTAGAAGATTGAGTTGTACTTAGTAGGTTTACATTGATGAGTAATAATGGTAATTGATGATTTGGCATGCCAATAATTCGGTTTCTCCTTTTATTATATTAAATGAGTGAATTGTTAAAAAATTACGACGCACTGTCCTGGTACTTATCTAAATAAATAAAAGAAAAAGGTGACTGACTGATTGACTGACTGTCTGACTTATCTCTCAACGCACAGCTCAAACTGCTGGACGGATCGGGCTGATATTGGGCATACAGATAGCTTTTATGACGTAGCAATCCGCTAAGAAAGGATTTTTGACATTCAACCCCTGAGAAGATAAAATAGGGTTTTGAAATTTGTATGTAAATCGAACTTAACATGAGCGAGCTAGTTAGTGGGAGTATTAAGGCAGAAAATATTTATTAGCCTAGACATATAATTTCTTTTACTTAATTTAGAGTTCTGTGTCACCAAGCATTCAAGCTCGTCTACCCACACGTTTGTCCTGTCGTTTACTTTCGTAGTTTAGACAAGACGGTGCGTTTCACTGGAACCCGTGTTAAAATTAGAATATCCGTGCGGTAGTTCTTCTTTAGACGAAATGCATTCAGTTTGGTGTGCGACTGAGATATGAGTTGTGGTTTTTTGATTGTGTTTTATTTTAAAATTGTATGCTAATCTTGTTATGTGTGTGTTTTAAATGTGCCTTGGTTCTAAAAGGATTTTCTTTCCAATACTTATGCTAAGGATATAAAAAACGTCATAATAAGTATGTGATTAGTGACGTGGTTCATTTAATTTAGTTAATTAGCATAATTCTTAGTAAACTATTCTAATCAAACTATTTAAAGTGGAGATAGACCGTTGTGATTTGTGTACCTACCCATCTCAATTTAAAATAGGTGTACACATACTTTATGGTAATGATAATTGACTTCGTTCGCGTGGTTTAAGTTTTTGTTTGCTACTGGAACTCCTAAATTTTCCAGGATAAAAAGTAGCCTATGTGTTATTCCAGACTATAATCTATCTCTGTACCAAATTTCATCTAGATCCGTTAAGCCGTTCTGGCGTGATTGAGTAACAAACATCCATCCATACATCAATTCATCCAAACGTTCGCATTTAAAATATTAGTATAGATTAATGATGATGGTTAGAAAAGAAAACGTAGTTGGAAAATGGGAGAGTACAACTAATAATTACTAATGCAGCTTAAATGACCTGCTCACTATTGTATAAGTTATCTAAAAATTCATGAACATAATTCAACAGGTACAAAATAGCAATTTGATTAAAAGGAACTAAAATACACATAATCAGAAGTATCGATGGCATCTACAATAGAAACATGCATGAATAATTCTTACTAAATTCTATCTAGTTTCTACGTAACATCCACTAACATATGCACAAGCTGAGACGGTTCTGAACGTAAACACAAAGCGTAAACATCGAAGTCTGATGACTCACAATGACGGAGTTTTCATTATCATATCACAACCACAAGCATACGTTAGTAACTTTAGTTGCAATCGGCCACCGCAAGCTAATTGTCGTTTATAAAAACGGCTGTAACGTATTTTTTATTTATAATTCCATAATAAAACGTTGTTATCATATTAATTCTCTCTTCAAGGTTGTTTTAATGAGTGTACGCGAGGGCTGGGTGACTGCTGACACGATTTAGTGGGAGCGTATTTTCCTCATCATCGGCGAGAACAAAGGGACATTATTTGCGAATTTGTTTAACACTTTCCAACGACCGGAATACGTCGAAAAATACCAGCCTGTTGATCTAGACACGTAAACTGTGCGTATGTGAAAACGGGACGATGCGAGAGGTCGCGGCGTGAAAAAAATCGAATGCAAAAATGATTAAAAGGAACGGTGATAATGTATTTGCGATCGCGTCGAGCAACAATCAGTGTCAAGGCGGCCGGAGCGCCGTCTCGCTCTGTCCCAGCGCGGCCACGAGGATTCCGCGCGCCACTGCCGCCAGGATGACGCAGCCCGATGCGCATCAAAACACGAAGGAGGCTAATATCGCTCTGTCGACTTACGTGGAAAAGTGGAAGAACAGATACGAGGAAGCCGAGAGGAAGCACAAGGCGTACCTCCTCAAGTCCGAAAAAGGTCGGTACTATTCAATTTCGCGAGGAAATCTTTAGTTTTTCCCACTTTTTTTGCTTTAACACTGCGCATGCTCCAAATGTTCTGGGTCGTAACTCGTATGCAAATGAAAGTGCGAATGAAAATCGCTAGTCTCGTATTTGTCGGATTATGAGGATAACCTGTTGCTTACATGCATTAAGTATTCATAAAACTTGCTTTATCCAGTAGGTATCGCGTGAGGGATAAAGTTTAAATTTTATTGAAAATTAGGCGAAGAATAAGAAATCCTGCTTTTTTTAAGCGGTTAAAAAGTAATACACAATGATTTGTAATGTTTCAAAAGCATTTATAGAGTTACAGAGTAGAGAATTCTGTGTCATACAACCGTTTATACTATAATAACTAGTTATCTGTATCTTGCACCTACTTACTGCGCAACACCTGGCGTAATATTCAACACTCATACTTCGTACGAACAGATGATAACCATAATTGTTATTCTTTCATAATTGACATTCACATATTATTACGTAATAGTCAATGTCGATATCGATAATAATTAAACGGCTGCGCAACACTATTTTTAAATATTTGACACTTTGCGTTCTTGGAAATGTCAAAAGTTGTAACGTAAACAAAAAAAAACAGTTGATTGTTGTGTTTGTTTCTCAAAAAGTTTGTTTCGTGATACTATATTTCAAATAATTTAATACTTACTTAAAAAATACCTAAAATAATTATTTTAAGTTTTACTAGACATATCTAGTTAATTTGAAAAAGGTAGGTAAATCAATGTTTATTTTGATCATTTTTGATTTACCTGGATCTTCTCTATTTAGGTACCTACAAATAATATCAGTGAAACTCTTTTTTATTCAGTAAAATAAAAATAATACATACCTGTAGGTCCTTTTATAAACTGGTTACTTTAACCTTCAAAGTGTAGGTATCTGCTTTAACTTTACATGGAAAGAAATTACACAAATGGTCAATGATATTAAAAAAATGGTCTAGAAGTATTTTTTCAAAATTGTCTGTAAGTAGGTAAGTAATGTACCTATACCGACCTACATATTTTATCATAGATAGATGGATAAATAAAAACTTTATTGCCACACAAAACATTAAAAAGAAATAATAAAGTTAACAAGCAAAAACAAATAACAAGTGAGCAAATTATCATATTTGTTAGGATCCTAACTAACTAGTGCAGAGGCTGGGTCTGATATTAAGAACACAATTTTCAAACTTATCTATTATTTTGTACTCACTAAAGTAATTTATCAATAACTACTGGGCCCGGCAGACGTTGTTCTGCCCTGAACCTAAAACCCGATTGCAGCACCACCTACCTAGTCTAATTGTGAATATAACCACTCACTCAAACACACACAAAAAATTCCATCTGAGTCAGTGATGTGAGAACATACATTTCAGTATGTATAGTAGTTTCAGTATAGTATTTTTATATTAGCGACTTTATCTTCCAAGAAAAAAAAATAGTATTCAAGGATTTTTCAAAAACCTTAGTCAACACATAGACAAAGTTTCATATCCTTTAGCTATAGATAATAAAATAATAATCATGAAACTTGTAGCTTTAGTTTTAACTTTTTAAGATATGGTAATTGAATATCACCATCATGTTTTATGAGTTCTGTATTTTTGTATTTTTCATCAATAAGTATACAGTGCACCTAAATTGAATAAATAAATATTGATATTGACAAAATATTATTTTATAACAGAGCCTATAAATTGGAGCTATTCAAAGCAACAGTCATTTCTTTCCCAGAAATCTTATAACTATTTATGGTTGTAATAAATTGTTGTGTTATTTTTAGTAACAACTTCTAAGAATAATATTACATGTAATAGTAATGTATCATGTAGGAAAAAAAACATTTTTAATTATGGTAAAATATAATGGATAAGAAAGGGGGCGGTGAAGCGGTGATAGCCTATTGATTAGGACCTCCTGTAGGGGGTTGCAGGTTTGATTCCAGGACACACACCTCTAACTTTTCAAAGCTTTGTGCGGTTTAAGAAATAAAATAACACTTGCTTCAAACTTTGAAGGAAAAACAATGTGAGGAAAACTGCACACCCGAGAGTTCTTCATAATATTCTCAAAGGTGTCTTTAGCTGCCAATCCGCATTTGGTCAGAGTGGTGAACTATGGCCAATCCTTTCCCATTTCGAGGAGACATATGTTTCTGTATAATTAATAACTACACTCTATTGTCAAATGATAAAAGAACATGGATTTGACTCGCTCCAGCAATGCTTAGGACTGTGGTTACAACACATTGATGTAATTGTATATAAATTATTTTAAGTTTTTTGGGTCATAGAGCAACCACCGAGTTTCTTGCTGGTTCTTCTTGGTAGAATGGGCAGTCCGAACCAGTGGGAGATTCACACGATGATTCAAAAGCACTTGTTAATGTTTATATGAAAGAAAACTCAACCTCAAACTCAAACTCAAGTGCACAGAGTGAAGTGTATGCAAAAGTGAAGTTAGTTAGGTGTAGTGACTATTTAGAGAGCCTGTGTTCAGAAATTTCTATAAGTGTTGTTCAACTGTAAGGATAATTGTATACTTACACCCACTCACAACAGACCTCTAACTGGAGGTTTAACAGAAGAAACCTGCCCAGTAGGAAGAAAGAAAGAAAGATATATTTACACTGTAAGATATATTTAATATATTAATCTGGCAACATACTATCAGTTTCTGTCAGAATAAGTTTTGTTCGTCACTCTATATACCTGTCGCCTGACCTGAATTGAAGACCTGGCAGACATGCCGCAGCCCGTGACTTTTTCTAACAGAAATATTTTTGATAAATCCCGATTATGGTTTTAAAATAATTTAGTATATAATAGATAATAGTAATGTAGATAGTAGATAATAGTAATGAGGTTTCCCTATATTGTCCTCAAATTTGAGGGACTTGGGTAGGTAAATAATTTTATCATCACCATTTTATCTTTATTTATATTTTGTCATTTTAAGTACCTTTATATCATCACCATCTCACAACATCACTTTTAAAAACTAATTAGAACTATCAAAGCTGTAAGACTAAATCATTTCCGAGCTTATCATTTAAATAATCCTTTATGGTTAGTGGTTACAAGATTTTTTAAAACATACTTAGGTATTCATTTTGGGAGAATAAAGCTTGACAAAAAGCGTTAAACTCTCCCTCCCTGATTCTCTCTAGCAAAGATGGAGAGAGATAAAGTATCAGAATTTAATTATTTTAGTTAGTTTTTACCACTTTCAAAACTTCCGAAAATGTGTCTATAGCTCAGCGTGAAAAGAGCCACGTCGTGAGAAAAATGTTGCAGGTCTGAATTCCACTCAGGAAACTTTATAAAATAGAATATAAAAAGTAACTATGTTTTACGGGATGCCCATTGACGTCACTCAGCTTGTTTCAAAACAAAACGGATGGAGTCGCATCAATTATCTAGGTCTGCATAAAACTACGATTCATCCAGGCCACACACTACATTTGGACTGATTGTCGAGTGGGTGGTTATTAATCGCTGTCGTAGAAGACGCGATTGAGTTTTTGCACTTGACAATAATTGTACATTACAAGGCAGTGTTTTCATCTAAATTGAGACGTAATAATTGCTATGGCAGGTATAAGACCAGAAAAATAAGTCAAACCACGAATTTACATTTTTTTCACTTCCCTTGACTTTCGGTAAACGAAAACCTGCGTGCCCAAGAGTTTTTCTAATGTTCCGAAAGGATTGTGAAGTCTATCACTCTGCAGTTGGCGAGAGTGGTGGACTATGGCCAAACCCTTCTCATTCTGAGAAGAGACTCGTGTTCAGTAGGATACCGGCGGCGATAGTTAAAATGATGATGAATGTTAATTGCAACTTGCAAGTGCAAGCCCATAAAAATAGATACCTATTGAATTTCTGTTTTTATGACACTCACCTCTGAAATTTTTTAAACTTGCTATAGGCTCACAAACAAGACTAATACTCCTTAATGTAGGTAATTTGACGTTTGGTACTAGGATAGCTTGTATCCCGGAGACTGACACGTGCTACTTATTACCCCGGAAAATCCCAAGGGAGTTCAAAATCCTTAACGTTAGAGCAATCTTCAGTTGTTCTCGAATCTCTAGTCTATACTAATATTACAAATGCGAAAGTTTGGATGGATGCATGAATGTTTGTTAATCACGCCAGAACCGTTGAACGGATCTGGATGAAATTTGGCACAGAGATAGATTGTAGTCTGGAATAAGACATAGGCTACTTTTTGTTCCAGAAAATGAAAGAGTTTCCGCGAAACAAAAAAACCTCATTCCACGCGTACGAAGTTGGGCTTCAGCTAGCTTATAATAAAATAAATTAAACTATAAAAACAATGTTTATTTCCGACCCTTAAGTCCATATTATGTTGCTAGGACGGTATTAACTTAAAAACTATATAACTATAAAACAAAATACTAAAACACCTGTTTTTTTGACAGCAAAACGCGAGCACGATGACCTTCAAAGGCGGTACAACATCGTCACGGAGGAGAGGAACCACCTCGAGGCTGAGCTCAATGACCGGGAGAAGGAGCTCAACAAGCTGCGAGCCGTCTCCGAGAAGCTGTTCAACGAATACCAACAGCTTAAGAACCAGCATGACATCGACTCGGGCGTTATGCAGAAGTAAGCTGTTTTTAATCTTTTTTTTTTTGCGCCACTACAAGTTAGCTCTTTACTGCAATTTCACCTGATGGTAAGTAATCTGTACTAATATTATAAATGCGAAAGTTTGGATGGATGTATGGATGTAAGGATCTATGGATGTTTGTTACTCAATCACGGCCCAACGGCTGAACGGATCTAGATTATAGTCTGTAATAGCACATCGGCTACTTTTATCCCGGAAAATTAAAGAGTTCCCGCGGGAACTAAAAAACGTCAAACCACGCAGACGAAGTCGCAGGCATTCGCTAGTAAATAATATCTTTATAAGCCAGAAAGCGTTTTACATTGCATACTCCAATTAGCAAATTAATACATATAGGCAACAATCGAAAACGTGTAAATTACGTTACGTAACGTTGTAACCCAGAGGGAGTGCTTTAGCACCCGTACTAGGAGAACCTATGTTATGGGCACCGTAGCCGTCCATCGGGTCCTTACAACTTTTAGACCTAATTATGGATTGATTTTAAATTAATTTAGTAATTATATTATTCTTTTAACGGGAATCGAACTGTCGCAAATCCGCGAGGTCAGAGGTGAGAAAGAAAGACATTAGGTTGTCTAATGTCTATTATGAAAAATATACAATATTATCCATTTTATTTATTTTTTAGCAATTCAAATTATGATAACAATAAAAATTCTCATTACCATATTGGCCTTGACATGAATTCATATTTTAAAAACATATTTATCATTACCATACTAAATGACAGATTAATTTTGCATTTCTGTTACAAATTTTAATTAAATTGTCTGGGTGGACCTTACACATTATAAGTAGCCTTTTACAGTATGGAAATATACAGAACCCTTGACTAATGAAAATGGCCAATTTCCCACAATCTCGTTTTGCGTCAAACCCGAGGAATTATCCTCCACGATTAGAGGAAGGGACTTGTATAGAATGTATAATGATTTGGGGTCTTCGTCATAGAAAAAACATCACTATTCACAAGGCAAAATAAACTTTATTTTGTTGCCGATAAAGTTTAAAATAGCGTGTAAATTTTTATCTTATAGATCATCGTGTGATAGTAAGAACCATCTGTTTTCAGATTGCAAACAATACTCTATATCTTTGAGCATAAAGTTGATAATCGTGTGTGATGTGAAAGGTCATTTTAAAATGAATTCATACTCAATTAAGTGGACGTTTACTTAATTTAAATATTTATAAATGTTTTCATTATTTGTCCTTATATTAGGGGTGTAGTAATTATTCTACGGTAATTAGACTTTTGATTTGACTAAGTGCAGGCGCGCTACTTTGTTTCTATTGTGTTTTTTTTTAATAACGTAGTTAGTGTAATAAATATCAGTAAATAAACTTTTTTTATTGAGTGTAATAGTTAAAAATGGGAAGGTAGGTGATTATTTTTTGCTATTATAGTAGGAACTTTACTGAGAATATCATCAGAGTAAAAAAAGGGACTTTTTAAAGTAGGTAATACCTTATTATATTTTTATTATTATTTTATTATTTTTGCACACAACTACACAAGAAAGATATAAGTACCTACATAAAAAGAAGCTTAATCTAATAGTGAAGTGTGCAAAGGCGGTCTTATCGCTAAAAGCGCTCTCCCAGGCAACTTTTGGCGATAGGAATTGCGTATCAGAGGTTGTGTGGCAAGTTATACTAAGATAGACTTCAGATGCACTACATACTTACTAATAATCTTACTTCTTACTAATATTATAAATGCGAAACTTTGGATGGATGTATGGATGTATGGATGTTTGTTACTCAATCACGCCCCAACGGCTGAACGGATCTGGCTGAAATTTGGCACAGAGATAGATTATAGTCTGGAATAGCACATAGGCTAGTTTTTATCCCGGAAGGGATATAGGGATAAGGGATTTAAAGAGTTCCCGCGGAGACCAAAAAACCTCAATCCACGCAGACGAAGTCGCGGGCATTCGCTAGCACACATATAAATTCAAAATTAAAATGTTTTTTATTCAAATAGACTTTTTACAAGTGCTTAAGAATAGTCGACTGAATCTACCACTGGTTCGGAATGCCATTCCTACCCAGAATAACTTATTTGATTATTCTTACCTCTATATTAAAAGGATATACTTAAGTCCAATTTTGGTAAAATATTTGAAGAAAACTTTCCAATCTAAAGTGTTTTTTGAAGTTGTGCTTAATGTTAACTATTGCCAATGATGACCCTTAAATTTTAAGGTTAGCATAAATATTTGACAAGTTTTTTGACACACATACCTACTTAATATACCTATGTTTGTCTTATATATTAAGTAAATACTTTTTCAAAACACTTGGATCCATTAGCAAGTACCCAAGAACTTTTATTGAAAGAACGACGCATTCCGTTAAACGTCATTGATTTAGAAAGTATTATTAATGATAAACACCACTGAATTATAAAAAAGAATAGATATACCTATCAGATATAAAGAATAGATATGGTGTATGCTGTCTTCAGTAATTAAAAGCTCTTGGCAAAGGAGTTCGTTTTTATCACGGAAAATAAATTTTCCCACGGGATTTCAAGAACAAAGTATGTGGACAAAGTTGCTGACGGCATCTACCTAGTTCTAAATAAGATAATAGATAGGTATAATGTCTCATGTTTTTATAACCTATTATATAATGCCCGCAACTTCGTCCGATAAAAAGTAGCCGAAATGATACTCTCCAAGTCCTATACCCTTGCAAACATGTCGATCCATTGCCTATCTTACTAATGTTATAAATGCGAAAGTTTGGATGGATGTATAGATGTGTGGATGTATGGCTGTTTGTTACTCAATCACGCCCCAACGGTTGAACGGATCTGGTTGAAATTTGGCACAGGAATACAGGCTGGAATAGCACATAGGCTACTTTTTATCCCGGAAAATTAAGGATTTCCCGCGGGAACCAAAAAATCCTCGATCCACGCAGACGAAGTCGCGGGCATTAGCTAGTTAAGTAATAAATTATTATTATTTGATACAAGTATAAAGTTTTATAATTATCAAATTATAATAATCTCTTAGAAATTCATCGCAATATGTTGAAAAGATGGGCTGTTAAAGCGTAGCAGACAGACACACTTTCGGTTTTATAATATTAGTAGGTATGGATGAGATGAAAGCGTAGCTCCTACAGAATTAATTGGAAAACGACATAACTCAATGCATCTAACGCATTTAATTTAATTCTATTTAACAAATATATCTGTTTTTACAATTATTAACTGCGCTGATGTTTCACAAGACACCTGTGTGGCTCAGAGCCTCTTTGCCACTTCCATTCCTTGCTGAATTCTGTGTTAACAGTTAGCACCTCCAAAATGAGGTAAATATTATAATTTCAAACACAAGTTTCACTTTCTTAGTGTTAAATACGTTCAGTTTCTGTTTGTTTTAGACATAGCTTACATGAGTGTTTATTAGTTTGTTTAATTGTCATAATTACTGTAGTAAATAATAAATTTACTAAAGTAATTATAACAAGAATTTTTCAATTTTACTAATTTGTATTAAAGGAGTGATTAATTTATGAAAAAGTGCATCAATGACTTGTTTTATTTTACTTGATGTGTATAGTAATTAAAACAATAGAACAGTAAACGTGATTAAGTAATGTGACAAAAACTCAAAGACTAACTTAACGTTTTTTCGTAAGGGTTGATAGTGAAACCGAAGAATTATAATATATAATGAATAAAACAGATAGATAGATTCGTGATAACTGTTTTACTTTGGTAGTGACATCAATATAGTGAAATGTTTGTAGAGAACATCAGTTAAATTAATTAATAATAATTCATGATTAAAACTTCCAGAACTGATTAAAAATCCTTTTGATCTGTAATTATTTTTTTTTTGTACCAAAAAGTTATAAAATGTGTAGAAAAACAGAAACATACTGGATAAGGAAGCATTTATTTTTACAAGAGATCTCTACAAATGATCCTCGGCAGTGAGAAAGCTTATGAAAGAAGAATAGGTACAACAAAATATGAGATGGAATGAGACGAGATATTATATAATCTTGTATGTATTTGAGTAATAAAAATGCTATAAAAGTTAATGAACTGTATTTACTGAATATTATTAACTATAAAAAATGTGATCAAAATGACTACAAAAATGGGAGTTAAGAGTGAAAAGTTTATTAATCAGTTGATATCTGGACTCAAGGAGCTTTTAGTTATCGGATGTGCTCATATATTGGGCTGCGAAAATTGCAGGACTGTTGCAATTAACATGTAAGTGTACAAAGAAATAAAAGAAAATCTTTTTACTATCGATATATATATTATGTAGACCGTACTATAGATCCTTTCATAGAAAAAAGTTGGGCGTCCGACTTGCGGTGCATGCCTCTCACCTGTATAAGTATGACCTTGTCTCCGCCATAGCGGTGTCCCGCTTTTCAGACTTTAGTAACTTTGGCTTGTCCGTCTGTCAGAGCCCTAGAACTTCTGAATTACTGAACGTAATTATTTCAAATTTAAATATAATATGTAAACCGATGGCCTCCAGCCGAATATGGCTTAAAAAGTTATAAAAAAATTTATTTCCAGGGGTTATCATAGAAGCGAATGCGAAGTAAAATATTGTATATAGCGTTACATAGGGTTGCGGTATATCATTTTAAAGATAATTAGGAATAGAGTAAAAATATTTTTTTTTTAAATTTTCCCCTAAAATTGACGAAATGTGTTTTCTATGTGGAGATTTTCTAACGTCCAAAGTTGACCTCAGAATCCCCAATTTTCTGAAAGGCTGAGCCTGAAACTTGATCAATTATTTGAATTATATCCTGTACTTGAACAACAAATACTAAAATTAGATAAATATTATAAGGAAACGAATTTATTTGATTTTTAATGAGCTTCAGTATTTTATGAGGTCCCCTCCGCATGTTAAGGCAACAGCGCTCAATACTGTACTTAATACTTAAGCTACGAGGGTTCCAACGCGCCCTGATCCGAGAAGAGCGCACAAGAACCTCGGCTAACCAACCAATGTTGATGTTGTTGCAGGGTTATGCAACAGGCAGGCGAGTGGTACAAACAGAACAAGCAGCTGAAGCGGCGCAGCACGGCTCTGCTGCACGCGCTGCCGTCCAGCGTGGTGGACATCGACCTCACCGACGCCAATGACTCAGGTACACGACATTCATGTAATATGAATGTTTTCCTATGAGATTATGAAATTTTCCCGCTACGAAATGCCTATCTATAGGGCTTTAGATAGATTATGCAGGTTTTTTAATTTAAAACTAATAACTTAAGTGCTGATTTTCTTCTCTATACTTAGAAGAAAGAAAGAAAGAAAATATATTTATGACAAACAGTCAATTATTGTACTATTGTACCTAAAATTATGCTTGTCTGTGACTCCACCCAGAATGAGGTGTACAGCTCAGCTTTTGCCCTCCATCAAAACTTTTCAGTTTTGAATCTTTTGAAAAACTTTTCAGCTTTACTTCAAATTCATAGAACTTTTATGTAACCTTCTAGCCCCCATTGCACCCCCTATGCGGTGGATTTTCGAAAAATTGCTGATACAGGTTATCATTATTTAAAACTAATAAGCTAAATCGTGATTTTCAAGTATCTGACTTGAAAAACTTGGAACCTTCATGCAAGCTTCCAGCCCCCATTTCACCCCCCTGGTGGGTGGATTTTCGTAAAACTGCTTACTTGTACAGATTTTTATTTTTTTAAACTGTTATCTTAAATGCCAAGTTTCATGCCTATTACTTAAACTTACTACAAAAATATAGAACTTTCATACAGACTTCCAACCCCCATTTCACCCCCTTAGCGGTGAATTTTCTCAAAACCGTTTTTTAGCTGATGATTATGATACACCATAGAAGGAATCTACCTGCCAAGTGCCAAAGTTCAAGTTCGTATACTTTATAGTTCCTGAGATATCGTGATTAGTCAGTGAGTGAGTGGTATTTTGATGAATGTATGGATGGATGGATGTATGGATGTTTGTTAGTCAATCACGCCAGAACGGCTGAACGGATCGTGCTGAAAGGCATACAGATAGCTATTATCACGTAGGCATCCGGTAATAAAGGAATTTTGGTAGATTCTTACGACTTATCATAAGTGGCAAAACTTGTCCTACGTGAAAAAAAAACATTTCATTTACATTGATAATACAACCCTTGAAAGGATCGAGCTGCGCGTTGATAGATTAGCCAATCACCTTTACCTTTTACCTTTAACATATTAAGATTTTCATGATTCGTTGCTTCCGTAGCGTCCGACACGAGTAGCAACGAAGAGGTGGAGTTCCTGAAGCGTTGCGTGAGCGAGCTGAGCGAACAGATCGCCACTCTCCAGACCGAAGCGAACGCGGCGAAGCTTCACGAGTTCGAAGCGCACGAGATCAACGTGCAGTTGACACAGGTAACAGATGTGTTTCATGCTTCGTTGCTTTAGCGTCCGACACGAGTAGCAACGAAGAGGTGGAGTTCCTGAAGCGTTGCGTGAGCGAGCTGAGCGAACAGATCGCCACTCTCCAGACTCTGCTTCGTTGCTTTAGCTTCAAACAGATGTATTTCATGCTTCGTTGCTTTAGCTTCAGATTACTATACTACCTAATATTATAAATGCGAAAGTTTGGATGGATGAATGGATGTTTGTTATCCAATTACGCCAAAACGGATCTGGCTGATATTTGGCATAGAGATACATTACAGTCTGGAACATACTGTAACATAGCACATAGGCTTTTTATCCCGGAAAATTAAAGAGTTCCTGCGGGAACCAACAAACCTCATGCAATAGAATCACCTAATTCGCCGTCTCCGTCCAGGAGCTGGAGACGGAGCGGGAGAGATGCGGCAAGCAGGAGAAGGAGCTTCAGGAGCTGAGGCGTCAGCTGGAGAGACACAACCGGGTGTCCAAACTCCTGATGGAGGAGATGAGCGCCCTGAAGAACCACGCAGACAAAGACCGACAGATGGCCGAAACGTGAGTAGTTTTGTAACCACTACAATTAAACTTGTATACTGTATATTTTGCGTGTGCAATAAATATGTCTAAATAAATAAATAAATAGATTTGCCTTCTGTGGCGAAATAAATAGATTATAGCGAATTAAAGTAGAATAAATAAATAAATAGATATGCCTTCTGTGGCGAAATAAATAGATTATAGCGAATTAAAGTAGAATAAATAAATAAATAGATATGCCTTCTGTGGCGAAATAAATAGATTATAGCGAATTAAAGTAGAATAAATAAATAAATAGATATGCCTTCTGTGGCGAAATAAATAGATTAAAGCGAATTAAAGTAGAATAAATAAATAAATAGATATGCCTTCTGTGGCGAAATAAATAGATTATAGCGAATTAAAGTAGAATAAATAAATAAATAGATATGCCTTCTGTGGCGAAATAAATAGATTAAAGCGAATTAAAGTAGAATAAATAAATAAATAGATATGCCTTCTGTGGCGAAATAAATAGATTATAGCGAATTAAAGTAGAATAAATAAATAAATAGATATGCCTTCTGTGGCGAAATAAATAGATTATAGCGAATTAAAGTAGAATAAATAAATAAATAGATTTGCCTTCTGTGGCGGATTATAGCGAATTAAACTTCTTGTTTTTTCATTGTTTGTCTTGAATCCATCGAGCTTATCTGATGATGGAAGTAGGAGCTGGATAGTCCAATAAATTGCTCGAGTTTAGGCTTATCTTTCCATACATCCATCCCAACTTTCGCATTTATAACATTAGTAAGATTGTTAATTGTACTATGAATTTTTGGAATAAATGTTTTTTTTTTTTTTGTTACTTCAGCTACAAATCCGAAGCCCGAGACGCAAAGAAGCGTGTAAAGGTGCTCACACATCAGAGCGCCTTATTAATGGGCGAACTAGAAGTGGACGAGCGTTTGGGGCTCCTTCTGGGCGAAGTGGACAACCTCCGGGACGCCCTGGAGCACCAGCTCGTACGGCATAAGGAGCAAATCGAGGAGCTGCAGGTGAGGCGACCTCCGTGGCGCAGTGTGTAGCGCTGTTGTCTTAACGCGCGGTGGCCCCGGGTTCGATGCCCGGCGGGGGCAATTTTTTTTTTTTTTTTCATTTCTGAATTTTCCCTGGTCTGGCCTGATGGGAGGCTTCGGCCGTGGCTGGTTACCAACCTACCGGCAAAGACGTGCCGCCAAGCGATTTAGAGTTCCGGTGTAGAAACCGAATAGGGGTATGGGTTTAATATAACTGCCATGCCCCTAACAGGTTAGCCCGCTACCATCTTAGACTGCATCATCACTTACCATCAGGCGAGATCGCAGTCAAGGGCTAACTTGTAGTGGATAAAAAAAAAGTTAACTTTGAAACTTCCGTTGAGTTTTGTTATTGACTTCCATTTATTGTTATATTTATTTAGCACTAGTGGTTTGCCCGCCAATCCGCATTGGGGCAGCGTGGTGGGTCTAAGCTCTAATTCCCTCTCTCCTTTGAGAGTGGAGGCCTCAGGCATCAGGCGAGATCGCAGTCAAAGGCTAACTTTTAGTAAATTAAAAAAAAAAGAGTACTACAGCCCATAACGTCCCACTGCTGGGCACAGGCCCCCACACTCATAGGGGAGAGGGAATTAGAGCTTCGACTCACCACGCTGCTCCAATATCCACCTGCTTATATATATTTTACTTGATACATTTACTTATATTAATTATATTTATAATTTTTCTAAAAAATGATATGAAATGTGCACATTTCATGCCCTGTAAATGAGTTCGAAAGTTAAACTTCCCGGCCTAGGCCAGTAAAGAGTGTATGTATTTTCATTACATATTTAATTCAATTTAATTTATTTGAACTACGAACAGAATTACAAGTAGTAGGTATACAAAATGTTGAATGGCTTAGGCAATAGGTAACAAGCAATTCAATTTATAGGTAGTTATGCACATAGGAAAAGTCGTACATAACTGACACAACAATACATTGGGGCAATTAATAATAAATTATTAAGATTACTGATACAATACTATAAAAAATTAAGGAAAATAACTATCAATAATTATATAACATTCATTTTAACTATTGTTTAAAAAAAAAGTAAGTAAAAAAATATCATAAGTTTGAATTTGGAATCTTTCTTCCTGAATATCTTGTAACTTGTTATAATGTTCTTTGGCCTAAATAATTTAAATTTGGAACTCTACCGTATTACGCGTTCAGCACTCACAGCGCAAAAAAATATATTTAAAAAAAAAGTCACTTGTTTCGCGATGTAATGTACTATTGATGAACATATAGTACATTACATCGCGAGAGGGGGAAGTACGCGTTTTCTGGTCGAGTGTTAGTTAGACCGGCTATATACGAGACCAGAAATGATCTCCCGGTCGAGGTGTGTATAGTGCTTTTCTAAAAAATTAAACAAGTCACTTTTTTTTTTAAATATATTTTTTTGCGCTGTGAGTGCTGAACGCGTAATACGGTAGAGTTCTAAATTTAAACTATTTAGGCCACAGAACATTATAACAAGTTACAAGATATTCAGGAAGAAAGATTCCAAATTCAAACTTATGATATGTAATGAAAATACATACATTGTTTACTGGCCTAGGCCGGGAAGTTTAACGTTCGAAGTCATTTACAGGGTATGAAATGTGAACATCATCAAAATTCATTACATAGTCATGGAAACAAGTGTTGCCATGGAAACATGTACATAACGTAACAGAGAAAGTTTCCCCATTAATGTTCACACCCCGGGCTTACATATGTGAATAGATTCTAAAGGAGATAAACTCCATAAAGATTATCTTTCAAAAACAATTCATTTTAATTTTCACTATAAAATCAATGTCATTCCGAACCAGTGGTAGATTTAATCGACGATACACGTAACAGAGAAAGATATAACTAAATACATGTATGAATTCATAAAATTATTGTTTTTGAAAAATATCCATAAAGATTATCTTTCAAAAACAATTGATTTTAATTTTCACTATAAAATCAATGTCATTCCGAACCAGTGGTAGATTTAATCGACGATACACGTAACAGAGAAAGATATAACTAAATACATGTATGAATTCATAAAATTATTGTTTTTGAAAAATATCCATAAAGATTATCTTTCAAAAACAATTGATTTTAATTTTCATTATAAAATGGCATATATACACTGGTTCGGAATGGCATTCCGAACCAGTGGTAGATTCAATCGACTCTTCCAAAAGTTTATTCGAATAAAATCTTGTGAAATTGAAGCTTCTTTTTTAACTAACATTATTTTATTATAAAATAATAATATAGAGCACAATATTTATGGAATTAAATTCTTGTTTCAGCTCAAACTAGCGGAGAAACACGAAGAAACAGACATCCTCTTATGGGAGGAGAAGATAAAACTCGCGGAAGAAGACGCGCAGAAGGCTCTAGAACGAGCCGAAAGAGCGGAGAAGAAACTCGCAGAAATAGAGAGGAACAGGCCGCAGAAGAAGTCGAACCTCATGTCCAGGATTAGTTACTTCGAGAACGGAGCCAGTGGGAAGAAGGAAACCGTGAAAGAAGAATCAGTTAAAGAGGCTATTAGAGAAGAGAAGATAGGTGAAAACAATATTTTCCCTCACTTATTAAGTCTTGGTGAATTTTACATTAAACTAGTTATTTACTTTTTATCCCGGAAAATTAAAGAGTTCCCGCGGGAACCGAAAAACCTCAATGGTAGCTACTAGCTATTTACTTTAATACTACTATTTACTTTTTATCCCGGAGATTAAAAAAGTTCCAGAACCGAAAAACCATTGAGGTTTTTCGGTTCTGGAACTGTCAACAACTCGGCAAGCGGACAAAGTCGCGGGCATCAGCTAGTAAAACAATATGTGTTTTGCGAGAAATAATTTAATTGCCAAATTGGGGGTTGAAAGTGTTTAAACTTCAAGTTAGTTGTGGAATCTTACTAATATTATAAATGAGAAAGTTTGGATGGATGTATGGATGTTTGTTACTCAATCACGCCCCAACGGCTGAACGGATCTGGCTGAAATTCAGCACAGAGATAGATTATAGTCTGGAATAGCACATAGGCTACTTTTTATCCCGGAAAATTAAAGAGGGAACTCTTTAATTTTCCGGGAACCAAAAAACCTCAAATCACGCAGACGAAGTCGCGGGCATTCGCTAGTACCCAAATAATTTCAGAACTCTCTAAAGAAATCCAAATTAATCTATGATAACTATAACTATATAATAAACTTTTTATCTCCAACAGAACCAATACCACAACCGCCAGAAACACAATCACCAGAAGCTCCCCCTGCCTCACAATCACCGCCAAATCCCCCCACACCGCCGCCCGCTCCCCCCGCGCCCCCCGCAAGCGCGCCCGCCCCTCCCCCTCCCCCCGCGCTCCCCCCACCGCCGCCTCCCCCTCCCCCTCCCCCTCCGCCGATGGTGTTCAAGCCCCCGGGGACGGTGGAGGACATGGCCGACATGCTGGCCAACAAGGGGGCTGCGTTGAAGAAGACTAAACAAAATGGCGGTAAGTGATACAGTCCGCGTAGAAAAAAAGCTCACCTTGTAAAAAATAACCTGGTTTTTTTTCTTTTTTTTTTTAAATCCACTACAAGTTAGCCCTTGACTGCGATCTCACCTGATGGTAAGTGATGATACAGTCTAAGATGGTAGCGGGCTAACCTGTTAGACGCATGGCAGTTAAAAAAAGATCTATTGTTGGGTTTCTTTCTGTTTCGTCTCAGTAGAATCTTCTTTCCGAACTGGCGGTGGTCATGAGATATCGTAAGTGGTCGTACGTGAAATAAGTCATTCTTCATTTTGTCCAATCAATCAATCAAATATCCATTTATTCAAATTAGGTCAAACTGTAGGTACACTTTTTGACGTCAAATTACATATAAAACATGATGGTGATAATCAGTTACGGTATCTTAAAACTAAAGCTACGAGGGTTCCAAACGCGCACTGCCCCCCGATTGTGTAAGAATTGTCGATCAAATCGTCAAAGTTCGGCGTCAAAGTAAAATAAACCATAACGGTATTGAATTAGAGTTCAATTTCGTGTATCTGTCACCGTAAGATTGTAAAAACCGTTAGATTATAATCTAACTCGCGAAATTCTAAACTGTCGAAAGATTGTAAACTGTTCAATGTTCTGAGTGTCAATTTTTGAAATACATATTCATTGTATTTCCGTTTTGTTGTCTGTTTCTTGTAGGTTAGGTTAGGGTTCGACATAAATAATCAGGTAGTTAGGTTTTATCGGGTTTAAATACCTATCAGATTACAATCTACTGGAATATAATGCGTTAAATTCTAATCTTTCGACAGTTTAGAATTTCGCGAGTTAGATTATAATCTAACGGTTTTTACAATCTTACGGTGACATATCCATTCTCATACGTTTATGTATGTACGATACCATAAACGTATGAGAATGGATACACGAAATTGAGCTCTAACTCAATGATGTTATGGTTTATTTTACTTTGACCTCGAACTTTGACGATTGGATCGGCCATTCTTACATAATCGCACCTCTAGTCTGAGAAGAGCCCACAACAAACTCAGCCGAGTTTTTTTTTTAAATAAACCTAAAAACTTGTTTATTTTTATTCCAGGTGGCGCCATAGACGCGATAGTAGACCAAATCAAAGGTGGAAAATTCCAGCTGAAGTCCAGAGAACAGAACTTCATGGAGAAGAAACCGAAAGACGAACAACCAGAGGCCGTCAAAGAAATGTTACAAATCCTCGGCACTTTGAGGAAGAGAAGGGTCAATAGACCTGTCCCTAGCGAACAAGAACCATGAACACCTGTTCTATACGTAATGTATATAAATTGGCAGAATTTACAACTATTTTGTAGATATTAGCATGAAATTCCAGAAATTTCTCGGATTCGGAACGAAATTCCAAATAATTTTCTAGCACAGAATTCCACCTTTAAAAAAAATCTATTCCATCTTTAACAATTCATGTAACTAATCTTCTGTGCTGAGAAAAAGAAGTGTTAAAAGACGGAAAGAATGATGTATATGTCACCGTAAGATTGTAAAAACCGTTAGATTATAATCTAACTCGCGAAATTGTAAACTGTCGACAGATTACAATTTAACGCATTATTTTTCGGTAGATTGTAATCTGTTAGGTATATTAACCCGATAGAATCTAATTGCCTATGTCGAACCCTAACCTAACCTACAAGAAAGACTCAAGAAAACGTAAATACAATGAATATTTCAAAAATTGACACTCAGAACATTGAACGGTTCACAATCTGTCGACAGTTTACAATTTCGCGAGTTAGATATAATCTAACGGTTTTTACAATCTTACGGTGACATATAATTTGGAAGAATTCACAAATATTTTGTAGATATTAGCATGAAATTCCAGCAATTTCTCGGATTCGGGACGAAATTCCAACTTATTTTATACACTTAGCACAGAATTCCACCTTTAAAAAAAATCTATTCCATCTTTAACAATTAATGTAACAAATCTTCTGTACTGAGAAAAAGAAGTATAAAAAGACGGAAAGAATGATGTAGATATATTGTATATGACACCGTAAAATTGTAAATACCGTTAGATTTTAGGTTCTATCGGGTTAATATACCTAATAGATTATAATCTACCGAAAAGTTGTAAGCAGTATGTTACGGTTCACAATTTTTCGACGGTTTACAATCTCGCGAAGATAGATTACAATCTAACGGTATTTAAATTTTTACGCTGCCATATCCAAAAAATTAATGCCATCTTTATGAGAATGACAAATGTAACAGAAAAATACCTATTAATATATAATATGGATAAATAACAACTGGCGCGTAAATATTAGGACGAAATTCCAGAAAGGTTCCATATTCCGGATTGAATTCCAAATTTTTTATAAATTTAGCACGAAATTCCATGTTTTCTGCAAGTTTTTGATGCAATTCGATGAAATTTTTGATATTCGTATTTTTAACCGACTTCCAAAAAAAGAGGAGTTTCGGCGTGTATTTTTGTAAAGATATGAGGTTAGATAAAGATTTTTATGGGTGAATTTAAAGATTTTTAAACGAATAAAATACCTAGCAGATATTTGTTAGATTTTGGGCGAAATTGCATTATAAATAATTCTTGTTTACTGAGATAAACAAAATATAGATGTCGGATGTTATATAGATTTAATTATTATTAAAAATTGGTGTTGCCATTAGTTATATAACAATAAATATCAATAGACTGTATTTTTTAAATATTTTATTGTGATATTTTTGACATTTTGTCAAAATTTAGTGTTAATAAAAATATTAATAGTGCCTTATTGTACGTGACTTAAATACCTACCGATACGGTATTAGGAATTGAATACTCTATTATCTATTATGTAAATGTTACCTATTGAAATATTTACAAAAGTAGATAAATATAAGTTAATTAAGTATATACTTATCTCATAAGTAAATACTTTTCTTTTATTTATAAAATTGATATTATAAAAATGAAAACTATTAAATTAATTTTAAATGCATTAAAAAGCTTTATCGATGTTTCACAATAGAAACACAGAATAAAGACACACACACTTTTTTTTATTATTATGAATATATTTGTCTCTTTTTGGTGTCGCTTTTTCGTTTCATCGAATTTTCAAATCACAACGATTCTTAAGAAGTTTCACTTTTTACTTCACTTTTTAAGCGTTAAATTTTTTTTTAGTTGTTTCAAAGAAAAATGTGACAATAATTCGGTTGTATCCTGTATATTTATTAAATGTAATATTATACGTTTTACAATTCGTAATTAATTAATTATACATTAGTTTTAAGTGACGTCTCACCCTTGGCCGGTTTGCTAGTTACCCTTTGGTGCCATTGACTCTTATTCCATGGTAATAAGCATTTTTCTAGTATTATTTCTAGATTTAAGATGATAATTATATAAATAAATAGATAAGTATTGAGAAATATACTATTTGAAATATACAAATGGATTTTTTTTATTACGTACCTACCTAAAAATCTCAAACTTCTTATAAGTATATATTTTGCTGAGTGAAGAATACACAAGAAACCGAGTTTCTTGCTGGTTCTTCTAGGTAGGAATGGCATTCCGAACCGGTGGTAGATTCACTTGACAATTCAAAAGTACTTGTAAAAGTTTATTTGAATAAAAAACATTTGAATTTGAAAGTGGGAGGCTTCCCTACAGACAAAGACGTAACGCCAAGTGATATAGCGTTCCAAAGCTTGATTATATAAAGTTCGAAAGGTTCCGGTAAAATGCTATGCTATGGTTTAAATCTTTCTCATAAAAGGCCAGACTCATCTAAATCTCGCAACGCCATCTACTGAAAGTACAATAGTTTGATACTTATAACGCCATCTGTGATGTTCTTGATAAACTACGACGAAACATGTCTTACCTGCATACAGTTTACAGCTCTATCACAATAGGCATGATGACTGATTTTGAAAAATGGCCAGATTATGTTCGGAAGTGTCTACTATTTCGAAATAATATATTATTTCAGCAGAAAAATAAGGTCTGGTAGATAAAATTGGAATTTGAAATTTAAATTTTAAAATTCACGCCAAAACGCTCGCGAGTGTCATGGCGTCGTTTGTGACGTCACTATTGTTATTACCAATGTACTCTGTGCAGTGTGCAGTAAACAATAATGCGATTGTCAAAGCTCGAAAACAAACAATTGTGACGTCATTCGCTTCTAGGTGTTTAATCCACTATGGCGGATTGCAGTATTGTATAGTTTTATTTTATCAAAATAAATAGCAATCTCACTCGAAATAGAAAAATAAATACGTTTTGTATAATCCATGAATCCTATTTCATTAGATACATTCATAATTTCATTGATTCTTGGTTACTGTCATCATGCCTATTGAAATTGATTGTTAATAGGCTTATTACACTGCACTTACTACAGGGCCCTGTGGTAAGGTTGGGTGTGACCGCTATTTGGAGTGTCGCTTATTACACAGCAATAAGGATCAATTTAGGGACCATTACTCTCTAAATCTTATTACACTACACTGATAGATAGGTAAGGGTCCCTGAGAAAAGTGCAGTGTAAATAGGCCTATAAATACTAGGTGTTGTAAAATCACAGGTGCTGCATCTACTCTTGTATGCCAAAAGTTAGAGTTAGCAGGCTAGTATTTTGGAACGCAGTTACTCTAAACTATAACATATGTTACTTGTCTCTGACTATAATATCCTATATGTTACTTGTCTCTGACTATAACATAGTTTATTTGGCAGTACAGATGTACGAAACAACGATGTTAACAGTTTAGATGTACGAAAAAACGGTCTCGAGAGACCACTCCTAGTGTTGGTGTCCCTCTCGCACACCATAGATTATGAATATTATAGATGGCCATCAACGACCTAAATTTACATAGACGGGCCCTGTCAAACAAAGAATGTGGACCTATTTTGCTAATGCCATCTAGTCTGCAAAGCGGGACAGCGCTATGGTGGGGACAAGGACAGGGCTATACAGGTTAGGAGCGTGCTCTAAAGGTTGGACGCCCAATTTTTTTCTATGAAAGCGCCCATGTAGTACCTACATATATATCGATGATGGCCATACATGCCACAGGGTCAAGAACCTTATTATTGAGTGTTCTTTACTTGTCTCTGGTGTTCTCTTGATTTTTGTCATGAACAAGCGCTTAGCAAGCGTTCCAGATATATCGTGTATATTATTATGTATTTTAAGTAGATACATTATGATTAAAGAGTACACTGAAGATAAAAGAGAAGGTATAGATTTACAAATTGTTTTATTAATCTTTAAATATTAAGTTAATAACGATTGTCGTATTAAAAGCAGTAAAAACGGCGTTGCCGGCAAATTAATGCCGAGTAATATGCTCTCTCCTCTCGAAACACCACTCAGTTTCATATCGAAATCTTCAAAATCTCTGTAAAAAGGTATTTTGTTATTTTATATTACCTAGCTTAGATACACTGTATTTTTTTTAAGGAGCAACAGCCGAGCATCGAAATATAACGCATAGAAAGTCAGTAATCGCGCGCGGAGTGTAACCATTTAATAGTAGCCTTTAAAGGCTACGTATGCCTATCGGCTCGTTAGTGTGCCAGACCGAGTCGTAGAATGCAGAGCTCGCACAATTAATTAAAAAATGACGTACTGTGCTGTAAAAGGGTGCCACAACTCATCACACCATCATCAGAAACATTTAAAGATTCAATTCCACGGGGAAGTACTTCCAAAAATCTTATATACTTCACATAAACATTATTCAAAACATTATAATGAATCGTAAACAAACGGACGCCATTACAATGAAAATGTTGCTAGCTATGGTAAAAATATTTTACCCCATATTTATTTTTTCTCAGCTTAAGTACCTACTTTGCTTTAATCCCAATTCACATTAATACAATTATGCGTTAGTAGGGTGATCAAATATTAGTAGGGTGACCACATACTATTGTAATTTAAAAAAATGATTATAAGTACATTTGAATAAGTTTTCAACAAGTTACTCGAATAGGGAAGGGAACAAACTTAAAATTTCTTCGATTATTCCTTTTTAATTTCAGGAGATACTTTATATCTAAACTTATATTATAAAGAGAAAAGATTTGTTTGATTTTTTGAATGTTTAAATAAGAAAGGAAAGGTTTGAAATGTTTTAATACCTATTAATCAAAATTATTTACAAATTATTAAGTTATTTTATAGTTTTTTATTATTTTAATACAATTTCAAGATTTTATTTTATTTTTTACTTACCAAAACGCAAAGACTCAAACTTATTCTGAGCGAATCTTTAGATAACTTATAACATATAATGGGCATTTTCTGAACGCCACCTTAACATACGAATATTATGAATGCCAAAGTGTCTGTCCGTCTATCTGTTTGCTACATTTTCACGACGCATGGAGTGTTTAACCGATTATGATAAAATTTGGTACAGAGATAGGTAGAAACCTAGGAAAGGACATAGGCAATTTTTCAATCATGAAACGAGTTCCCATAGGAATCAATAAACCCTATTCCAAGCGGACGTAGTTGTAGGCATCACCTAGTAATCAATGACTAATGAAAAAGACCAACCAACATGATAATCTGATACTTATTCATTCGTTTCATAATTCTAAACACAACCTAGCTTTTACCTATCCAATTTCCCTACTTTTTGGGGAAAATGCAATTTACTTGCAACATTATTCGCAGGCTTGTGTGCGTGTCGTCGAGCGTAAATACACGACGCTCACGCACACATAGTGAGAAAAAGTGTTACGCGTTAGGGAGGCCCTGTTGTATGAAACTATCGGTCTTGGCGTTATTAGTCTAAGCAGCCGAGATTCTTGCCCGCTCTTCTCTGTGGAATTTTCTTTCCGAATCGGCGGTGGAGTCTCGATTTGTCATACTAAGTTATACAAGGTGACCCAAATGAAAATATAAGCATTCAATACTATTCAGCGCACAGTTGTAGAATCGCCAAGTTCATCAAAATGATTTAACAAGTTTATAAAGAAATACTGTTAGTTAGAATAAACATAAATAAATCGATTTCCATATTTTATGGCATACAAAAGCCATCCGTTTCTTTAAGTTTTTTATCGTCAATTTTATTGGCAGATAAAAAAAACAAAATTATTTAAAAAATCTTTATTGATACTAACAAGTGCGTCAAAATACTGGGCAAAACACAAAAAATAAAACATTAACTATAATAATAATAATAATCAATTATAATTATTGATAAATAAATACTTTATAAATTATGCGCTTTCTGTGTAAATGCTAAAAATATTCGGACGGCATTATTCTTTCATAGAGAGTGAGTAACTTTCTGAGTAAATCTAAAGTTTTGTCACAAGTTTGTACAATAACTATACAACGTTTGTTTTAAACTTACTTATTATTACTATAACTTTTCTTTTCACACAACACTACACATGTGATTTCAAATTCGAGCTAGATATATTATGGATTGCGTACAGAGAAGACATGAAAAGAGGCTTTTTTCTCCAAGAGGCCCACGATGGCTGCTCCAGATGATGCGAACTAGACAAAAAAAAGTGTAAAGGCAAAAATATAAAAAAAAATTGTTATCAAAGTCATCGGACGGGTACAAACATAACAGTTAAATAAGTTAAAAAATAATAATGATAATTATCTACTAAATACATTGTATTACAACTGTTGAAGTCGTGTATTATACAATATTTTATATAGAGTTGATGCGGTAATAATCGAGAAGCAATTATACTACAATTTGTACTTAATTCTAAATATCTAAGGCACTGGTTAAGTACTAGGTTAACTGGTATTATATGAACTTTCAAATCTTCACTATCTACAGAAAGGTCACGTAAAAATATTTAGAAAAAGAAAAAGATTATATATTCAATTATCCTTTTTAGTTTTAGGGTTAAAAATACACTACAACTAAAAAGGATATTATTTGAAGACTACACGGAAAAACACCTTATTTGACTTAACGGTGCCATCCAACGGTTAAAGTTAAAGTCTTTTATCATAAATGTTTAAACTTACAATTCCACTTTATTCAAAGTTATTGAAATTCCTTGTATTTCCCATGTAGTCTTTATTTTACAAAGTTACATTAATTTAACGAAAAACAACAATATTTAAAACAACCATCATTTTAAAATTTCAATACAACCACAATAAGTAGGTACGGATAACTACAAAATATACTGTGAATAATTTACAAATTATGTATCAACTATTATAAGTACCAACAACAAACTATAATTATTATCACAACTTCAAATACAATTTTAAACACAAATATTTTTTAATGGGTGCATAGTAGTGCTGAAGCCAAGTTACAAACTATTTTACGTGGCAATACTTACAGTGTTTATTAAATATATACCAACATAATTATGTTTCAAACTATATTTTACAGTGGTTACAAATTATGTTACAACTAATAAAACTAGTTAAGTACTAGGTACATAAATATTTTGCCAATATTCGTAACTCGACATTTAAAATTGCAATGGGGCTGATTCTGTAGTGCACAATCTCTAAACTAAACTAAAATGACAGCTTTAAAACAAGTTATGTCCCTTTCCGAAGGGACTATTACGAAAGGGTTAGCAATAATTCATTTTAGTTTAGTTTACAGATTGTGAACTACAGAATCAGCCCCAATAAGTATTATTGTCGAGCTTTATTCAGCCGACTCAAGCACCTTTTTAGCTGTTTCGCTGACTAATTAACTGTTTGTCCGCATGCTTATTTAGTACAACCCCATATATGACTTGAAAAAGCATTTTAAAGTAAGCCACCCGAACAGTCGCAGTCTGAAAATGGTTACCACATATCAAAAAGTCGATTTGGTCTGATTACGCATAGATCATAGATTTTTTTAACATAGAATTGGCTTGCCACTTAACAAAACGTAATGTCGCTAATGAGTCAAACTTGAAAGCAAGTTTTATTACAAGTGAAATTAATTTAACGAATTAAAAAATACGACTGCCCTGCCATATTATTTTTGGAGTTTACCTCCATAAGAAGCGATTTTCATATATAGCCTTTGGAATCTTATTCACATTTTTATTAAATGATATTTTTTTGTGAATCACTGGATATTGAACTATAGTGTTATATATTTTTGGAATCTACTCATCATTTTCTAGATGATGATTATATAGTTAATCTTATTTTCGAATTATTTTTTTCAACTTTAGTCTTTAATGCGGGACCATGGTCACCGCATTATTATTTTTTTAAATTTTACTAGCCTATGTCACCCGGAATAACCTAGGGATTCTAACGATACCTCATTTATCAAAATCGGTTCGGGCGTATAGAAGTTATGGTGGAATATACAAACTCACATACATACATACATACATACATGAACCCTGAAAACAACATACTCCTTTTTTCAGGCAGTCGTACAATAAAAAAAGGCAATAGGCTATTTGTGTTCAAATCAATACATTTAATCAAACTTTTGATACGTGGGAGTCTTTCACCTTAGTACACGCAGTGTTATATGTAGGGAATCTAATTTGAAAACTGATCATTTTTACACCGCGACTATTCAAGCCAAGTTAAATATAATATTTTTAGAAAATACGTGTTGCAACTCTTAAAGTTCTAAATCCCTTTCGATCTATTCTTTTTTTCTATTCATTTTATAAGTATTAACCACAATATACGTACATTGATTATTTAGTTACAAACAATTAATTATTATACTTGAAGGTACGGGGAAGGACTGGCTACCCATAGCACAGGGAATCCTAGTTTGGGGGCCAGGAACCTTGCCTATATATATTTTTTATATATATGTATAAAACTTTGTACCTGCTACTACTACTATTGTTTAATTGTACTATATTTCATACTTTAAAAAAAAACAGTGTATATGTGTGTTTTTCATGAAATAAATGTAAAATGAAATCTACAACAAGGGTTTTGAACTTATCTTACACGGAGAACTCCCTAAGTTTGTCCACCACAAGCTTCTGGTTCCTGTTGACCCAGTCGATGTTGACGCGGGCGTTCTCTATGCCCTGGGACACGGCTAACTTGGAGCCGGATAAGTATTTCGTGTTCTTCTCTTGCCATGCCAAGAACTGTGTGAAAAATACAGGGTATTATATCATTTTTGATGAGCTCCCTGGCGCAGTGGTAAATGAAGTATTATTTTATTTCACGTAGGACAACTTATCGACTACGGATCACGAGGTCCTGGATCCGATTCCCGGTCGGGCATAAAAAATTGTTAGGTATTGGGTTTTTCAATTATGAAATTCTCAGTGCCAGCCCGGAGTTGGCAGTTGGCGGTGTTTCACCCCCGTGCCTCGGAGAGCACGTTAAGCCGTCGGTCCCGGTTATTATCACTAACATGACAATAGTCGTTAAAGCCCGCCAACCCGCATTGGAGCAGCGTGGTGGGTCTAAGCTCCTAATTCGTTACTCATACGTTTATGGTATCGTACATACCTAAACTTATGAGAATGGATACACAAAATTGAGCTCTAATTCAATGCTGTTATGTTTTATTTTATTTTGACGCCGAACTTTGACGATTTGATCGACAGTTCTTACACAATCGGGGGGCTGGTTGAATAGGCATGACGACAGTAACCAAGAATCAATGAAATTATGAATTTATCTAATGAAATAGGATTCACGGATTATAAAAAAAATATTTATTTTTCTATTTCGAATGAGATTGCTATTTATTTTGATAAAATAAAACCATAAAATACAGCAATCCGCCATACTGGATTAAACACCAAAAAGCGAATGACGTCACAATTGCTTGTTTTCGAGCTTTGACAATCACACTATTGTTTACTGCACACTGCACAGAGTACATTGGTTAAAACAATAGTGACGTCACAAACGACGCCATGACACTCGCGAGCGTTTTGGCGTGAATTTTAAAATTCAAATTTCAAATGCCAATTTTATGTACCAAACTTTATTTTTCTGCTGAAATAACATATTTTTCCGAAATAGTAGATACTTCCGAACATAATCTGACCATTTTTCAAAATCAGTCATCATGCCTATTAATACGTTTGACAAACGATTACGATAACGATTTCCTTACAGATGGGAACAGATCATAAGAAAGCTTGGTTACCTCGTCCAGTTCCTTCTGTGTAGTGAATTGTCCGAGCAATGTTTTGATGATGCCGCCGATGCGTCTGTCTTGACCTTTGAAACTGAAAGCGAAAAAAAAAATCGGATATCAATGGCGCATAAGCGTAGGCAGTGAAGTAATGATTTTGTTCCTATGAGGGTGTCATGTTCAATATTGAACAAATCCTCTTTAATAAATAGAGATAAAAAAAAAAGAAAAAAAAATGGCGCACGGCAGTGAAAAGGCCAAGTTCAATGTACGAACGTGTCAGGTAAAAAAATAAATTTAACGTGGGAGGTCCCGGCTGTGTCCATTTGGGAATTTATAATTTCTGAATTTTCTCTAGTCTGGTCTGGTGGGAGGCTAGTTATCACCCTAGCAGCAAAGACGTGCCCCCAAACAATTTAGCGTTCCGCTACGATGCCTTAAAGAAACCGACTAGGGTAGTTTAATATAACTGCCATATCCCTAACATGTTAACCCCCTACCATCTTAGACGGTATCGTAAATAACCATCAGATGAGATCGCAGTCAAGCTAAAATAGGCCTATTACACTGTACTTTTCACAGGGACCCTTACACTTGAATCTGTGTAGTGTAATAAGATTTAGGTAGTAAGAGTCCCTAACTTGCGGCCTACCCTTACCACAGGGCCCTGTAAAAAACTCTGTGTAATAGGCCTATATCTTGTTTATTCATCCTTAATACATAATTTGAAAATTTACAAATATATAAATTAATTTAGACGTGCATGCATTAATTAATATTTATTAGTTAATCTTGAAATATAATAATAATTATAAATGTCAGTTTAACATTATTGTTTTTAATTGTATTTTAAGGATCATTCAAGATTTAGGGAGTAAGGGCCCCTAAATTGGTCCTTATTGCTGTGTAATAAGCAAGATTGTGAAAAGCTACACTCTAACTTGCGGCCACGCCCACCCTTACCACAGGGCCCTGTAAAAAATGCAGTGTAATCTTGGACTTTATTATAAATTAATTAAAAAAAACTCGGGGATTGAACTCGGTAAAATGGGGTCCGGGGGTCTAAAGCTAAACTTACGCTTTATAAATGTCTTCAATTCTGTTGTATATGAAGTCCTTAGCGACGTAATAGCCGATAGTGGACCGCGTCACAGATGCGATGACGCTGCCAGAGTCTTGGCGACGGATCTCCGAGCCCTCGGTGACCGTCCAATCCAGGTATCTAGGAACAAACGTTCAATTTTATTGTAATAACTTATTTAATATTATTTTAGCCATTGACTACGACTTCTAGATTTACGAGTAATAACTTAAGACGACACTATTTAATTATCTAATATTTGTAATAGATTTAATGAATCTTGTGTAATTAATTTAAAATTTGCAATGCCCTGACAGGGGCTCATGCCGATGTACTTGTATGTAGACATGAATGCAAATAAATGAAATAAAGTTCATTAGTTAAAGGCTCACCCTATCTGTGTCGTATTCCCATCTTATTCTGTCGTTGAGGGTTGGTTGCGCCATATGCGCATTTCTTGTTATATTTAAGATAGAATGACTCGTATAAAACCATAATCCTAGCTTCCTTCATGAATGTCCCATCTTTCTTTAAACTGACCAATCACAAGTCAGTATGCTGCCGAGAACGCACGAAGACAACACGAAGACAGTCCTCAATGGCTGCCTCTGCAAGTCGCATGGACTCTTTGCGAAAACTATACAACGTGTAACACCGCTCCGCTGCCGTTCCGTTCGAATCATACATATTCATCATAAGGACAGTTTCCCGAATTCTACCAGTTAAATTACCGCTTATCAGTGACGCTAAATAGTGATTGTGGCCACAAACAAGTGAAATAAGTGTTGAGTGCATCAGACATTAAAGAGCATTCTCGCCGATAAGCAAAAGGTCAGTGCATTCCTAATTTACCCATTACCTGATATCATAAACCTATGGAAAATCGAGTCATTCTGCCAACAAATATACAGTCCACTAAAGATACGTTTATATCAACCGATAAGTCTAGATCTTGTAAAAGAAATCTAGAATACAACGCCCCGCGCCACCAAGGGTTGTTACCCCTTTCCATTAACCACATAATGATCTAGCTCTTGCAATTCACGAGTGCCTCATGGCTCATTAACGTGTCATAAAGTAACAAAGTCTTATCTGTATATATTTGTATAGTGTAAATGTGTGCGTATACGTGATTGCGTGAACGACTGACCGCTCCGAGAGGCACGCAAACTTACGTAATGTACAACTTTTGTTTTTGACGACCTCCGTGGCGCAGTGTTGAGCGCTGTTGCCTTAACGTGCGGAGGTCCCGGGTTCGATCCCCGGCAGGGTTTGGAAATTTATAATTTCTGAATTTTCCCTGGTCTGGCCTGGTGGGAGGCTTCGGCCGTGGCTAGTTACCACCCAACCGGTAAAGGCGTGCCGCCAAGCGATTTAGCGTTCCGGTACGATGCCGTGTAGACACCGAATAGGGGTATGGGTTTAATATAACTGCCATGCCCCTAACAGGTTAGCCCCCTACCATCTTAGACTGCATCGTCACTTACCATCAGGTGAGATCACAGTCAAGGGCCAACTTGTTGTGGATAAAAAAACAACTACAAGTAAAGTTCACACGCGCTCGTGGATTGCAAGAACTATCTATATTTTCTTGGGATAATATTGCGGTGGGTTCCTAGGTCCTTTGGCATACGACTCGCCTAAGATTACTCTTACGTACTATTTAAACTTTGGGTTTGTAACACTCTTGGGTCTTTGGGTTTTGGTTGTATTGTTTTAGTGATAATAACCGGGACCGACGGCATAGCACCGTGGAAGGAAGGAAAAGACAAGGCCATAGAACTTCTAAATTCGGTCACAAAAATCCTACAGTATAGGCTTAAATTAAGTAATACGTCTTGATTATTACTGATAAAAAGAATCATAATGAGACCGTTTACGTCGGCTTAAGCTAAAATAATATGAAAAATAGAATATTAGAATACTATCTGAAATAGTAAATACTCACTGTGACAGAATCCACACGTCCCTGGAGCAAGCCAACGCGTACAGCAAGTGGTCCTTGGCAGCCGCCACGTTGGCGCTCCGCCGCCGCGCGAGGGCGAAGCGCCACTCGCGCACGGAGCCCCGGCGCAGGGCCACGCAGTACACCGTGCGGCGCAGGTCCACCGGGATCCTGAGGGTACAGTCTGTTATGCAGTACCCTTACTCTGAGGTTTAATTCGATGACATTAGCGTCACAGTAAAATGGACCCAAAAGCGCTTTAAAGTCACAAATTCGAACAAAATTTCGACGACCTCCGTGGCGCAGTGTGTAGCGCTGTTGTCTTAACGTGCGGAGGTCCCGGGTTCGATCCCCGGCAGGCTCTATTTGGGAATTTATAATTTCTGAATTTTCCCTGGTCTGGCCTGGTGGGAGGCTTCGGCCGTGGCTAGTTACCACCCTACCGGCAAAGACGTGCCGCCAAGCGATTTAGCGTTCCGGTACGATGCCGTGTAGAAACCGAATAGGGGTATGGCTTTAATATAACTGCCATGCCCCTAACAGGTTAACCCCCTACCATCTTAGACGGTATCGTAAATAACCATCAGATGAGATCGCAGTCAAGGGCTAACTTGTAGTGGATAAAAAAAAAACATTACAACAGATTTAAATTTGGAAACGTATCGTATACGTACACGTATATGAATGCATACACGAAATTGAGCTCTATATTCATACGTTTAAGTTCATTTTACTTTGACGCTAATGTCATCGAATGCTCATACGATCAATCGAATTAAAACTCAGAGTAAGTACTCAGGAACTAGATGTCCAACTTTACTCGATGTACGACAAGAAACTTTATTCGATGTAATAAATTAACTGTAACGGTAATCTTTAAATTATCTGTGTTGTATAATATAGATCTAATTTAATTTTATTGACCCTAATTTATTAATTTAATTTAAATTAACTGTATAATATTATTATTCATTCCTTAACTTTGTTTTAATATTTTTTTTTTATTTTTTATCTACCACAAGTTAGCCCTTGACTGCGATCTCACCTGATGGTAAGTGATGATGCAATCTAAGATGGTAGCGGGCTAACCTGTTAGGGGCATGGCAGTTATATTAAACCCATACCCCCTATTCGGTTTCTACACGGCATTGTACCGGAACGCTAAATCGCTTGGCGGCACGTCTTTACCGGTGGGGTGGTAACTAGCCACGGCCGAAGCCTCCCACCAGGCCAAAATATTCTTTGTTTTTGTACTTAAATATTTAAAAAAATATATATTGACCGGATGATCTTTAATGCTGTATATGCCTATAATAAAGTATTGCATTAGAACTAGACAAATTATTGTATTATTTTAAGATTATTAATTGTTTGTGCAATATTTGTTGGTATATCAATAGACAAAATAAATAATATAAGGAAGTGCATATCAGGTCAATTAATAAGAAACCAAATTTAAAAACAAAAAAAAATTAAAAAAAAAACTTGGCATTTAGACAACTGTGTACCTTTTTCATAAAATTGATTAAGTATAAAGAGTGCTACTACAGTAGCAAAAAAAAACCGATAATACTAAATTTAAAAAAAACCGTCCAAGTGAAAGTCAGACTCACACACAAAGTTCCGTACCACCACAAATTGTAAATTATTTTAGTAATTAACAAGAAAGACGTTATCTAACAACACGTAATCAGCTGTCAAATAACTGGCTTTATATACGTATGGCACAATAGGGATGATGCCTGTATCAAAAATAAATTCTTTCTAACTGATTATTAAATAGAGGGTATTCAAAAAGACCTAAAATTCACATCCTCGGTTAGTTTTAAGTTTGATAACCATTTTATAATATAGATTAAAGAAAAAAAGTGCGTTGAAATTTGATGACGTCACAATTGCAGATTTCATACAACTTCCATACTAGAAGAGCGTTTTTAAGTTTGATAAAGAGTTGCTGATTTGATTGAGTTGTCATCATCCCTATTGGGAACGAAATTGAAATGTCAATACTAACGGGTTATTCACGTCAGGGTTCTCAGTTTCCATCCACCGCTGGTACATCTCCATGGCGTTCTCTTCACAGTCTTGAACTTTCATACTGCATGCCCAGGCACTTGTTGTGGTCTAAACAAAGCAAAGACTATTATATATTTATGACTATATATATATATATATATATATATATATATATATATATATAATGTTATTGGAACGGTATATAACTGATTTGAACTTAGAGTTCTGCCGTGCGTATTGATTGAAAATAACTAGGTTTCTCGTGCTGAAAAGCTGAAAGTGTAAAACAAATAAAAAATCAATTGAGACTTGAGCTAAGAAGCATTTGATAGATCGTTAGTTATGTAGCAATATCGTCCAAAACTTTCATCCCCTATCCTGCAACGCTATTGTATTTTGAGTAAAAAAATTACCTGTATGTTATCCAATAATGTTAACTAAATATCTAGTACCCAAGCGAGGCCATTTTTTAGATTTACATTATTATATATATAGTGAATTATTTCAGAAGTCTTGACCTCCGTGGCGCAGTGTGTAGCGCTGTTGTCTTAACGTGCGGAGGTCCCGGGTTCGATCCCCGGCGGGGTCAATTTGGGAATTTATAAATTCTGAATTTTCCCTGGTCTGACCAGGTGGGAGGCTTCGGCCGTGGCTAGTTACCACCCTACCGGCAAAGACTATACCGACTAGACTAAAGAGATTTAGCGTTCCGGTACGATTCCGTGCAGAAACCGAATAGGGGTATGCGTTTAATATAACTGCTATGCCCCTAACAGGTTAGCCCGCTACCATCTTAGACTGCATCTTAACTTGCCATCAGGTGAGATCGCAGTCAAGGGCTAACTTCTATTGGACAAATAAAAAAAAAGTTAGAACTTAGGAGGCTCTCATATTAGGACGGCCGTAAATGTAGACACGAGTCTTGGCGGGGGCATTACCGCGACCCCCACTTTGTGATAGTCAGTTATCTACCCAAACATTTATTTCATTGAGTAGGGCCCCAAAAAAAAACCCACTGTGTCCTTGTCTATCCTATTAGTTTGTACCAGAGTTTGAAAGGAATCGAGTAAGTAAATAATTTGGAAATAATTCCAAAGCACATCGCAACGTCGCATCTGGCGATCGACAGTCTAAATGTGTCACGTGATAGTCACGAGTCGACAGTCAGATTGTCGCTCCACAGATCCCCAAATAAAAAACTTAAAAAGGCAGTTAGACTGCCCCTTCGCAGTCAAGAGGAGTACAGTTTATAATTTTATATCATTCTAAACTATTAAGTAACTTTACCTGCATTGTAACGCTATCCAAGTCTGCATTTTATAACATTCTAAACTATTAAGTAATTTAACCTGCATTTGAACGCTAATTAAGTCATCATTTCATAACATTCTCAACTATTAAGTGATTTTACCTGCATTTGAACGCTAATTAAGTCATCATTTCATAACATTCTAAACTATTAAGTAATTTTAACTGTATTTTAACGCTATCCAAGTCTTCATTTTATAACATTCTCAACTATTAAGTAATTTTACCTGCATTTGAACGCTAATTAAGTCATCATTTCATAACATTCTAAACTATTAAGTAATTTTACCTGCATTTGAACGCTAATTAATTTCATCATTTCATAACATTCTAAACTATTAAGTAATTTTACCTGCATTTTAACGCTATCCAAGGCTTCATTTTATAACACTCTCAACTATTAAGTAATTTACCTGCATTTTAACGCTATCCAAGTCTTCATTTTACAACATTCTAAACTATTAAGTAATTTTACCTGCATTTGAACGCTAATTAAGTCATCATTTCATAACATTCTAAACTATTAAGTAATTTTACCTGCATTTTAACGCTATCCAAGTCTTCATTTTGTAACATTCTAAACTATTAAGTAATTTTACCTGCATTTTAACGCTATCCAAGGCTTCATTTTATAACACTCTCAACTATTAAGTAATTTTACCTGCATTTTAACGCTATCCAAGTCTTCATTTTACAACATTCTAAACTATTAAGTAATTTTACCTGCATTTGAACGCTAATTAAGTCATCATTTCATAACATTCTAAACTATTAAGTAATTTTACCTGCATTGTAACGCTATCCAAGTCTGCATTTTATAACATTCTAAACTATTAAGTAATTTTACCTGCATTTTAACGCTATCCAAGTCTTCATTTTATAACATTCTCAACTATTAAGTAATTTTACCTGCATTTGAACGCTAATTAAGTCATCATTTCATAACATTCTAAACTATTAAGTAATTTTACCTGCATTTGAACGCTAATTAAGTCATCATTTCATAACATTCTAAACTATTAAGTAATTTTACCTGCATTTGAACGCTAATTAAGTCATCATTTCATAACATTCTAAACTATTAAGTAATTTTACCTGCATTTTAACGCTGTCCAAGTCTTCACCGTTGACGATCCTCTTCTGTGCCAGGCCGCCCGCGCGCTCGTAGGCCTTGGTGATGAGCCTCCGCATGAACTTCTGGAAGGCGCCATAGTCTGCGCTGCGCTTGATGACGTTCTCGACCTGCGCAAGCGCACTCAACCCCGTGCTCAGGGGCAGGTAATCTGTTTCGCGTTGAAGGTAACTAGCCAACCTGTCATGTAAGTAATAAAAAATAAAATAAAAAGCCTTTTATTCTCTTATCGTAGATGAGTTAGTAGGACATTTTCCTTATTTCCTAGGTTAGTATGGTTAGTGTCGCTTCATAGATATTACTTATTAGATAAGAGCCCCTTTACGGGTATAGGCCTCTCGGGTATAGTATAGTAAGTATCTTACTAATATTATAAATGCGAAAGTTTGGATGGATGTATGGGTGTTTGTTACTCAATCACGCCCCAACGGCTGAACGGATCTGGCTGAAATTTGGCACAGAGACAGATTATAGTCCGGAATAGCACATAGGCTACTTTTTATCCCGGAATATTAAAGAGTTCCCGCGGGAACCAAAAAAACCTCAAACCACGCAGACGATGTCGTGGGCATTCGCTACTTAATTAAACACAAGTACCTTCAAAAACTAATATTTAACTTATATTTATTTCAGACTAGCTTTGGAAGAAGAATTTCAGGATCTAGTTAAATTAGAATCTTATTCACATTTTTATTAAATGATATTTTTTTGTGAATCACTGGATATACTATAGTGTATATATTATATAGTATAGTGTACTATAGTGTATGAACTATAGTGTTATATATTTTTGGACTCTACTCATCATTTTCTAGATGATGATTATATAGTTAATCTTATTTTCCAATTTTTTTTTCAACTTTAGTCTTTAATGCGGGACCATGGTCACCCCATCAATTGTTTTTTTTAATTTTACTAGCCTATGTCACCCGGAATACGCTAGGAATTTTACCTCATTTATCAAAATCAGTTCGAGCGTATAGAAGTTATGGTGGAATATACAAACTCACATACATACATACATACATGAACCCTGAAAACAATATACTCCTTTTTTCAGGCAGTCGTATAAAAATAGAGAAGTTTGACTGCCAAGAAGGCATACGGTGATGATGATGAACTTAGAATTTTCTTCTCTTTAATTTGACTCGTTACAATAGCAAACAAATTTAGAAACCTCCACTTTTTTGGATGTTACATCCGTCACATCAATTTTTTCGTGTAAAATGTACCCTGTGTTACCCGGATCATAATAGCGACGAGCGAGCCATTGACACCTCATTCATCAAAATCAGCTCAGTACTTTAGACACTACGGTGGAACATATATTAATACAAAAATAACACATACATAAACGGCTGGAATCATGAACCTTCCTTTTGACTTTGCCATATTCAGCTAAAATAATGGGTGTCAAATTTGCCGTGTTTTGAAGACTTTCCTGACGGTGAATGGTGTAATTTTATAATAGGGATGATGCATGTATCAAAAATAAATAATTTCCAACTAATTATTAAATAGACGGTCTTCCAAAATACCTAAAATTTACTTCCACGGTTAGTTTTAAGTTTGATAACCATTTTAAAATATAGATTAAAGAAAAAAAGCGCGTTGAAATTTGATGACGTCACTATTGTGAATGTCATACAACTTGCATACTAGAAGCGCGTTTTTAAGTTTGATAAACAGTTGCTGATTTGATTGAGTTGTCATCATCCCTATTGAAAGGTATTGGATCCTCATCCAGTGGCGTGCAGTTCATAGAGGCGTAAAAGCACTGCTTACACAAATGGGGTGATTTTTCATGAAAACAGCTAGTGAATAGGTATTTTGACTAACGAATGCCTACCCTAACCTCAAAACCTGCCACTGTCCTCATCATCATCATTCCAAACCACCGGATCACCACTGAGTAAGTCTCTTCTTAGAATTAGAAGGGTTAGTCCATTGCCCAACGTTGGCCAAATTTGCATACCTTTGAGAATATTTTGAAGAACTCTTTGATCACCATTACTTTGTTTACCGTTATAGCAGGTCATATTAATATAATTTCTCATTTAAAAAAAAGTTTATTTCAATTATAAAATCTGTTTTACTCTAATAAATTTTAATAAAATTTTGACGACCTCCGTGGCGCAGTGTTGAGCGCTGTTGCCTTAACGTGCGGAGGTCCCGGATTCGATACCCGGCAGGGTTTGGAAATTTATAATTTCTGAATTTTCCCTGGTCTGCCCTGGTGGGAGGCTTCGGCCGTGGCTAGTTACCACCCTACCGGTAAAGGCGTCAAGCGTTTTAGCGTTCCAGTACGATGCCGTGTAGAAACCGAATAGGGGTATGGGTTTAATATGGCTGCCATGCCCCTAACAGGTTAGCCCGCTACCATATTAGACTGCATCATCACTTACCATCAGGTGTGATCGCAGTCAAGGGCTAACTTGTAGTGGATAAAAAAAAAACTTACTTCAAAGTAGTTCCATAATCCAGTAGGTTGTTCCACGCGAGAGCAAAAGCATCGCTCAGTAACTGTACTCGACCCTCCACTGGCACGTTAGTGAACTTGTCACTCGTTAACGTCGATATAAGAAGCTTCCAGTTTTGTTCGTCGTAGTTCACTCTGTATGGAGCTGTGAAATAAATGATTAACTTATGGTTTACATTGTGGTGTCATACAAGGCGGGCTGCGCTCGCCCACTCTCTTCAGTTTTTATACGACTGCCTGAAAAAAGGAGTATATTGTTTTCAGGGTTCATGTATGTACGTGAGATTGTATATTCCACCATAACTTCTATACGCTTGAACCGATTTTGATAAATGAGGTATCGATAGAATCCCTAGCTTATTCCGGGTGATATTGGGGCTGATTCTGTAGCGCACAATCTCTAAACTAAACTAAAATTAGAGCATTATAAATATTGCTAACCCTTTCATAATACTCCCTACGGAAAGGGACAGAACTAGATTTAAAGCTGCCATTTTAGTTTAGTTTAGAGATGTTACATTACAGAATCCGCACCATAGGCTAGTAAAATTTTAAAAAAAATTGATGGGGCGACCATGGTCCCGCATTAAAGACTAAAGTTGAAAAAAAATATTCGAAAATAAGATTAACTATATAATCGTCATCTAGAAAATGATGAGTAGATTCCAAAAATATATAACACTATAGTTCAATATACAGTGATTCGCAAAAAAATATCATTTAATAAAAATGTGAATAAGATTCCAAGGGCTATATTATATGCAAATCGCTTCATAAGGAGGTAAACTCCAAAAATAATAACAGGGCAGTCGTATTTTTTAATTCGTTAAACTAATTATGTAGATGACCTGACACGTGGGGTCTCACATTGTCACATCTAAATACACCGGCGCCATATCGGTTAACTCACCGATCATGTCATAGTTGAAGAGCACCCACTCGTTGGGCCCGGAGCCGTGCTCGAACCTGTGCTCCATGGCGACACCCTCGTTGTCCGCTAACCACTGCACCTGCTGCCGCGGCTCCCCCACCTCCCTCTCACAGAGCACGCTGAGTGGCACCCACCAGGATGAGGTGGAACGAGTGGAGGCAGAACCCAGGGAGAGGTAGCGTTTCTGGGACAACAAGCGTTTGTGGGGTAGAGTGTACGCTTTTATAGCATGGTTCAAAAATAACTGTTAGATTTGCCATTGCAAGTTTGCGTAGAACAGCAATTGTTAAGTTGAGCTTATCTTTAATCTTTAATATATATAAATCTCGTGTCACAATGTTTGTCCTCAATGGACTCCTAAACCACTTAACCGATTATAATAAAATTCGCACACCATGTGCAGTTCGATCCAACTTGAGAGATAGGATAGTTTAAATCTCAAATTATAGTCGCAATTTTAATTTATTGCTAATTAATTGTCTGTTATTATTTGACAGTCACAATTATCTGTTAACTCCAAATGATTCTAACAGATGTCGATACCTTTCGACTGGGTTGAGTAAGTAATCAATAGATGGCGCTGCTATGGTAAATCTACGAACGTGTCATATAAGCTACATTTTAACAGCATAATTACCACGTGTTGTTGACGCTATAAAATTAATTAAATTTTTTTTTTAGTGAACGAAATACCGTATAATTCAGCTAATTATTTGTCTGTTATTATTTGACAGTCACAATTGTTTACTATAATGTAATATAACAAAAACTTTAGCCACAGCAACGCGTGGCCGGGTCAGCTAGTCTTAATATATATAAGTCACGTGTCACGTTGTGTGTCCGCGATGGACTCCTAAACTACTGAACCGATTTTAAATTAAATTTGCCCACCGTGTGCAGTTTGATCCAACTTGAAAGATAGGATAGCTCACATCTTAGTTTATAGCCGCAATATTATTACCTACAAATGTTTGCGAGTCAATGGTCACTGAGGGTCGCCATATTGATTTTAGTTGGTTTTGAAAAGACAAGGCGACAACGTCCGGTGTGTAACGTTTAAATGAATATGACGTATAAGAAAGATTAATAATATCGCAGTGCTTAATGTGAAACCTGATTTTCTGCCCAGTGCCCACTGCCTACATTGGGTATGGATTAATAATTATCATTATTAGTGCTACCCGTGCGAAGCCGGGGCGGGTCGCTAGTTATACTATATATATTAAGCTATATTGTTAGTGACAAATTTTCATGGGAACAATCGGCTTCGCATCCAGTAGCCCAGAAGTCAGTAGGTATAATACTTGTTATGTACCCTACTGTATATTAGCTACATAGAGTAATATTTACTGTTTTATTTTTAAAAAAGAGCAACTGCTGAGTTTCTTGCCGGTTCTTTTCAATTGAATCTGTTTTCCGAACCAGTGGTAGAGTCTTGATATTCTTGAGGTTTTGATATCATTAGTGACACAAGTTGTCCTACGTGAAATGAACAATTTCATTTCACAGAAATCAGTCGAAATGTGCCTCCTAACTTAACCAGCTGGATCAAGAAATCTACACTTGTTGCTTTTTTATGTTAGTTTATTTTGAGATAATTGGGTACTTTTAAAAAATACCGGCCAAGTGCGAGTCGGACTCGCGCACCGAGGGTTCCGTACAAACCTGTAGTAAGTTCAAAATTATTAAAAATATTTTTATTATATGATGTAACTAAAAATTTATGCTTTTCGCAATTTTTCCTTTATCTGTGCTATAAGACGTTGCTTCGTACCAAATTTCAAGATTCTGAGTTCACGGGAAGTACCCTGTAGGTTTTGATTCCCTTGCGAGTGACAAAAATTTCCAGCATAAACGGCTGTATTTTTTTAATTGCGTTGGCTTAGAAGTTTGATTATTTCACAGCTCCAAGGGACAGTACACCTAAGTACTTGATATGAATTTCAGCTTGCGTTCCTGAGAAGAAGGGTCTTGACGGACAGACGGACGGACAACAAAGTGATTCCTATAAGGGTTCCGTTTTTCCTTTTGAGGTACGGAACCCAAAAAATTGGATGAAGCTTTAGTATTTTGATGGTTATTTTTTCCTTACTGATCCAAGTTGACCTGATGAATCCGGATTGAGGAAAAAAATGGGAAATCCCAGCATAGGGGTATGGATTTAATATAACTGCCATGCCCCTAACAGGTTAGCCCGCTACCATATTAGACTGCATCATCACTTACCATCAGGCGAGATCGCAGTCAAGGGCTAACTTGTGGTGGATAAAAAAAAAAAATATTTAATTTATTTGAACTACCAATTACAAGTAGTAGGTATACAAAATGTTGAATGGCTTAGGCTATAGGTAACAAGCAATTCAATTTACAGGTAGTTACATCATGCACATAGGAAAAGTCGTACATAACTGACACAATTATACATTGGGGAATTATTAATAAATAATTAAGATTACTGATACAAGACTATAAAAAATTAATGAAAATAACTATCAATAATTATATAACATTCATTTTAACTATTGTTTTTTTTTTTTTTTTTTTTTTTTTATCCACTACAAGTTAGCCCTTGACTGCGATCTCACTTGATGGTAAGTGAAGATGCAGTCTAAGATGGTAGCGGGCTAACCTGTTAGGGGTATGGCAGTTATATTAAACCCATACCCCTATTCGGTTTCTACACGGCATCGTACCGGAACGCTAAATCGCTTGGCGGCACGTCTTTGCCGGTAGGGTGGTAACTAGCCACGGCCGAAGCCTCCCACCAGGCCAGACCAGGGAAATTCAGAAATTATAAATTTCCAAACCCTGCCGGGGATCGAACCCGGGACCTCCGCACGTTAAGGCAACAGCGCTCAACACTGCGCCACGGAGGTCGTCAAAAAAAAACGGTGTTTAAAAAAAAACTTGTACCTGTGTAACAGTGACGCTCCTGTCAGAGTAGTCCCTGGTGACGGTGAGGAGAGGGTATCCCGTCTGTTTTGTCCATGTGTCCATCACTTCCTTGACAGTGACGTTTCTGCTCAGGCCGCCATGTTGCCTGTTCACATCTGTCAGTTCTGCCCAAAGGTCGTCTTGTTCCGCGTTCGAGTAGGAGTATTTTGTGAGGTAGCTGGAAAAATTTGGTAAGATCTGGTAAAACGAGAGCTGTTCTACCACTACAGTCCATTAACGTCCCACTGCTGGGCACAGGCCTCCATTCTCATAGGAGAGTGGGAATTAAGGCTTTTTTTTTTTATTCTAAGTTAGCCACAACTGGGTATTATTTATTGAGCGGAGTACAGTAATTGTTACATTGTTTACAATATTTGTCCTGGGGCTGGTAGGGGCATTAAGGGTTAGGCCCACCATGCTGCTCCAATGCGGGTTGGCGGGCTTTAACGACTATTATCATGTTAGTGATAATAACCGGGACCGACGGCTTAACGTGCTCTCCGAGGCACGGGGGTGAAACACCGCCAACTTCCTAACTCCGGGCTAGTACTGAGAATTTCTTAACTGAAAAACCCAGTACCTAACAATTTTGGTTGTGTTACAGTTTTGGGTGGGGTTAATTCTGTCTAGTACGGAATTATTATCTAACTAGCGAAAGCGCGTTTGAGGTTTTTGGTTCCCGCGGGAACTCTTCAATTTTCCGCGATAAACAGTAGCGTATGTGCTATTCCAGACTATAATCTATCTCTGTGCCAAATTTCAGCCAGATCCGTTCAGCCGTTGAGGCGTGATTGAGTAACAAACATCCATACATCCATACATCCATCCAAACTTTCGTATTTATAATATTAGTATAGATTAGGGCATTTTGTCGCATTTATATCTTCAGATCGAATGTGTCAAATTTTGGGCACAAAACTTTTGTATAGTCCCATGTTAAAAACGGGAAGGTACTTCGAAATTTGGTATTTAGTTAATAGGTAGCTAGAAGTTTTTTTGAAGGACGTGGGAACTCACCGCATTATTATCCCAAGAAAACTACCAATTTTGGTAAATGGAAAGAGGTCACGACCCTCAGTAATGAGGAATATGACACAAAGAGAGATAATTTTTTTGCAGGGGATTCATAAATAATGTTGATAAGGGATGAAGCTAGATGTAACTTGTAAATTAAACTCCTTTTCCACAGGGTATTTGGAGTTGTCATTCTATTTTAGTTTAGAGATGGTGTTAAACAGAATTGGGTAGGTATTTGACAACTAGTCAAATCAGCAACTTTTTTTCAAACGTCAAAACGCGTGCTTAATATGGATTTTGTATGAAATTTTAACTTGTGACGTCATCAAAGTTCGACGCACTTTTCTACTTAAATCGATAGTTTAAAATGGTTATTCAAAATAAAACTAGCAGAGGACGTGGATATTATGACTTTTGGGAGATCCTTTATTTAATAATCACTACAAAATTATTTATTTCACTAGTAGTCTGTTGGTATATGAGCTCGCAGGGAAAAGAAAAGACGTCTGCACTGTACGACTGTCTGTTTAATAATAAAATATTGTACAGGCTACAGCAAAGAGCAAATGAATAGTGTATGATTGTTTAAGTGAGTGAGAAGAATGTATGAGAGTTACTGAAGAAATGAAGTATGAACTACGTCCATAGACAACTATTATATTGTGTCATTACAGACTTTTATATCATAGACTAGTATTTTTGCTATATTCCAGCATAGTAAAATACCCGATCGTCCACTTACTTGTGCAGAGCCTGTCTGAAGACATCTTCCCCTAGGAACATAAGCATCATCCGGATGACGGTGGCGCCCTTGCGGTAAGAAATGGTGTCGAAGATCTCCGAGATTCGCTTAGGATCGTCCAGCGGCACTGACACCTGTTGAGTGAGTTGAGTGTACGCTTTTATAATATGGTTCCCAAAGAGTTTCTGGATTTGCCATTACATAGATTTAAAGACTGTGTTAAACAGCACTTGTTAAGTCGAGGTTATTACAATATCGATGATTTTATTGATGACAAAGTTGCATGGAAGCAACCGGCCTCGCATCCAGTGACCCACAAGTCAGTGTAATACTTGTAACGTATGTGTTGTGTTGTCTACATATTGTAACCTTTTCTTTTTTAGGAAAAGAGCAACTGCTGAGTTTCTTGCCGGCTCTTCTCAGTAGAATCAGTATTCCGAACCAGTGGTAGAGTCTTACGTTTCATAAGTGACACAAGTTGTCCTACATGAAATAAATAAATCATTTAAATGTCAAGTTCAGACAACAGGTCAAAGTCAGTTCCTTATCCTTAAATTATGAGCCGCCTTTCTCTGTGATTAATTTCTCGACTTACTTCGTTGAAGTTTTGATCAATAATTAATTATTCTATGTAATTTGGTTTTTCAATGATTTGCATAACGCTACAATAATAATAATTATCATCCCTTGTAGTGCAGTTCTCACTTTAGGTGTAGAAGGAACAAAGGGCTCCATGTTAATCTCCGCAGGGTTGCCAAAAGTTATTTTCCATAATTAGCTAATTAATTTTGTATGGAAGTTTTTGATAATTAGTTTTGACTTTTTAACTCTGCCATAGTGTTTATAACGTCAAACTTGCATGGGTAGCCGCCGGTATGTTAGACCATTTACCTTACACCTTGTATAGTTACAACTATCTTATGGATGCCGCGAGGTCTAGATATGAACAGTATATGACAAACATTGTACACCTGGATAAGGAAATGAAGATTTATGTTGCTAATGGAAAATACTTAACCTGTGCTAAGAAAGGTATAGTTAAATTAGTTTATAATGATAAAGTAACTATAGATATTGAAGGGTTAATTGTTTCAGAGTTGTCACACAATTTATTGTCTGTGAGGAAATTGTTAGAAAAAGGGCTACGAGTCCAATTTTACAATGATAGTGTATCTATTAGCAATTCAAAAAGTAAAGTTATTGGAAATCTTAAAGGTAGATTATATATTATTGAAATGAAACTTAAAACTGAAATTTGTTTAGTTTCCAATGACTTGTGGCATCAGAGATTAGGTCATGCTAACAGGTATCAGCTGAAGTTGCTACAACTGCCATATAGTGAAGCGCCGTGTGAACCCTGCATGAAAGGTAAGTCAACAAGATTACGTTTAATCCAGTGCTAAAACCACGTTCAAAAGGTATTGGTGAATTAATACATACAGATATATCCGGACCTGTGACTGAGCCCACTATAACAGGTGAGATTTACTATCATACAATAATTGATGATTTCACACATTTTTGTGAAGTTTACTTATTGAAAAGAAAAAGTGAAGCTACGGATAGATTAATTGAATACATAAATAGATTAGAAACACAGACAGGAAACAAAGGCGAACAACTATATTTAGATACTCACAGGATGGGAAGACTCCAGCGCGTCCAGAGACAGTATAGACAGCGTATTGTCTATGGCGTATCCCAGCCTGGCACGCCATGTTGGCTCCACGGCGCTGACGCCCACGGAGGCCACGAAGGTCGCGAACCCCTCGTTGAGCCACAGGTCCGACCACCACTTCATGGTCACCAGGTTGCCGAACCACTGGTGGGCGAGCTCATGCGCCACCACCTGGGAGCGTTTACTTTCTAATCACATTCAGCTTCATCGCGTTAACGAGTTACGTAAGACGGCAACCAGAAGGATTACAGAAGGAGACGGCGATAAATTTACTACTAAAAGACATTGTTCCGTTCCCATACAAAGTTCGCCTAAGAACCAACAGTCATAAAACATTGATTACTGGATTCAAATAAATACCTTTTTATACTTGAGAGCAGATTAAAACAACGGACACGTGCTTAGAAATGACTTATTACCAAAAATATTTTCAATTTTGAGGTTATTTCAACTTTAACAATCAATCTGCTTGAACAAATAAATACCATCTTTATCCAATTGTAATAGAGCTGTAAACAGTATGTAGATAAGAAAAGATTCGCCGTTGTTCACCAAAAACATTACAGATGGCGTTAGATATATTAAATTATTGTACTTTCAATAGATGGCGTTGTTCAGATTACTAGCGCATTTAGCACTTTAAGCTGCGTTTATCTTGTTTCTCACGATACGGATCTAGCGCTGAAGCGGTGGTATTGCATATTATTTTAACCGGTAAGTTATTGATCTGTGGTTAATAATCGAGAGACGGAAACGTATAGTAATCAATTTAATACCCATTTATTTATTTTGTAATTAATTTGAAGTGTCCGTTGAATTCTAATATTTGAAATAAAGGTTATAAAATAAGCTAAGAATTACTGTATATTTCAAACACGTGTTGATTCTTAGGCGAATTTGGTCAATGTCCTTTATTAATGAATAGGCACGATGACTGATTTTGAAAAATGGTCAGATTATGTTCGGAAGAATCTACTATTTCGATAAAATATCTTATTTCAGCAGAAAAATAAGGTTTGGTAGATAAAATTGGCATTTGAAATTTAAATTTTAATATTCGCGCCAAAACGCTCGCGAGTGTCATGGCGTCGTTTGTGACGTCACTATTGTTTTTACCGATGCACTCTGTGCAGTGTGCAGTAAACAATAACGTGACTGTCAAAGCTCGAAACCAACAATTGTGACGTCATTCCCTTTTTGGTGTTTCATCCAATATGGCGGATTGATGTATTTTATAGATTTTATTTTATCAAAATAAATAGCAATCTCACTCGAAATAGAAAAATAAATACGTTTTTTATAATCCAAGTATGAATCCTATTTCATTAGATAAATTCATAATTTCATTGATTCTTGGTTACTGTCATCATGCCTATTCTTACATTATGGCCTAACCTAATGCTACGTCAATTTTAGACGCAGCGGTTCACATTATGACTACTTAGGGCTAACCTAATCTACCCTAACTAGCATCCTGCGTCGATGTCGATGTTAGACGACAGGATTAATGAACGATCTTCTCATTATTTCATTAGCTTTTATATCTTACATTATCGTACTAAAATCTAAGCGATGCTCGATGTCACGTTTGTTCGGACGTGATGCAATGCCATCTTGCAACGAAAGTATTTTTTCCATGACGCTGTAGGTATACGTAACTAACGTTGAGGCAATATTTTATTTTTATTTATTCGGGACGATTAACAATTACACATTAAATCTAATTATCACAACAAGAATAAAATATTAACAAATGTGTATTCCACCACACCATCCACGGGTTAACAATTTAAAACTAAAAAAAAAAATGAAGACTCCTTCTGGTCGTACAGCAGAGCCGTCTCCCGGTACGTGATGAGTCCCCAGTTTATTACATCCTCACCCCAGCGATTCTCTCGTTGTTGACGAAGGAAGACTCCTTCTGGTCGTACAGCAGAGCCGTCTCCCGGTACGTGATGAGTCCCCAGTTTATTACATCCTCACCTCAGCGATTCTCTCCTTGTTGACGAAGGAAGACTCCTTCTGGTCCTACAGCAGAGCCGTCTCCCGGTACGTGATGAGTCCCCAGTTTATTACATCCTCACCCCAGCGATTCTCTCCTTGTTGACGAAGGAAGACTCCTTCTGGTCGTACAGCAGAGCCGTCTCCCGGTACGTGATGAGTCCCCAGTTTATTACATCCTCACCCCAGCGATTCTCTCCTTGTTGACGAAGGAAGACTCCTTCTGGTCGTACAGCAGAGCCGTCTCCCGGTACGTGATGAGTCCCCAGTTTATTACATCCTCACCTCAGCGATTCTCTCGTTGTTGACGAAGGAAGACTCCTTCTGGTCCTACAGCAGAGCCGTCTCCCGGTACGTGATGAGTCCCCAGTTTATTACATCCTCACCCCAGCGATTCTCTCGTTGTTGACGAAGGAAGACTCCTTCTGGTCGTACAGCAGAGCCGTCTCCCGGTACGTGATGAGTCCCCAGTTTATTACATCCTCACCTCAGCGATTCTCTCGTTGTTGACGAAGGAAGACTCCTTCTGGTCCTACAGCAGAGCCGTCTCCCGGTACGTGATGAGTCCCCAGTTTATTACATCCTCACCCCAGCGATTCTCTCCTTGTTGACGAAGGAAGACTCCTTCTGGTCCTACAGCAGAGCCGTCTCCCGGTACGTGATGAGTCCCCAGTTTATTACATCCTCACCCCAGCGATTCTCTCCTTGTTGACGAAGGAAGACTCCTTCTGGTCCTACAGCAGAGCCGTCTCCCGGTACGTGATGAGTCCCCAGTTTATTACATCCTCACCCCAGCGATTCTCTCCTTGTTGACGAAGGAAGACTCCTTCTGGTCATACAGCAGAGCTGTCTCCCGGTACGTGATGAGTCCCCAGTTTATTACATCCTCACCCCAGCGATTCTCTCCTTGTTGACGAAGGAAGACTCCTTCTGGTCGTACAGCAGAGCCGTCTCCTGGTACGTGATGAGTCCCCAGTTTATTACATCCTCACCTCAGCGATTCTCTCCTTGTTGACAAAGGAAGACTCCTTCTGGTCGTACAGCAGAGCCGTCTCCCGGTACGTGATGAGTCCCCAGTTCTCCATGGCCCCGGCCGCGAAGTCCGGGATAGCTATCATGTCCTGTTTGGGCAGCGGGAACGATACGTTGAACCATTTCTCGAAGTAGGACAGCACTTTTGGGCCGATTTGCGCTGCGTACGCTGTCTGAAATTAATTTGTAATAAATAAAATAAATAAATTATTGTTACAGTTTTGTTCTCTACATATTTAATACTTATTATAAAAGTGTATTTGTTTGTTCGTTTGTCCTTCAATAACGCCGCAACGGGGCAACGGATCGGCCAGCTAATGTCCGCGACTTCGTCTGCGTGGTTCGAAGTTTTATGGTTCCCGCTGGAACTCCTTAATTTTCCGGGATAAAAAGTAACCTATGTGCTATTCTAGACTATAATCTATCTCTGTGCCAAATTTCAGCCAGATCCGTTCAGCCGTTGGGGCGTGATTGAGTAACAAACATCCATACATCCATACATCCAGACATCCACACATCCATACATCCATCCAAACTTTCGCATTAAAATATTACTTAGTAAGATAAGATGCTCGTATGTTTGGACAGCCTAGGGCCAAAATCCTTAATTTTCCGGGATAAAAAGTAACCTATGTGCTATTCCAGACTATAATCTATCTCTGTGCCAAATTTCAGCCAGATCCGTTCAGCCGTTGGGGCGTGATTGAGTAACAAACATCCATACATCCATACATCCACACATCCATACATCCATCCAAACTTTCGCATTATAATATTACTTAGTAAGATAAGATGCTCGTATGTTTGGACAGCCTAGGGCCAAAATCCTTAATTTTCCGGGATAAAAAGTAACCTATGTGCTATTCCAGACTATAATCTATCTCTGTGCCAAATTTCAGCCAGATCCGTTCAACTGTTAGGGCGTGATTGAGTAACAAACATCCATACATCCATACATCCAGACATCCACACATCCATACATCCATCCAAACTTTCGCATTTATAATATTAGTAAGATAAGATGCTCGTATGTTTGGACAGCCTAGGGACAAAATCGGCCACCTCTTGTATGGTCATAAAATACCTGATCGATGGCGTCACTTCGAGCCCAGATCTTGAACTTGGTGCGAGAGAGCTCCCTCGGGCTCTCCACGTACGAGAACTTGGATACGACGTACGCGACCAGGTACGTTGACATCGGGACTGACTTCTCGAACCGGTCCCATACGAACGATGATTTATCCTTTCTGGAAAATATATAAATTATATAATAACTAGCTGATGCATGCGACTTCGCATGTTAAATTATTTATTGCACATAACAAAACCACAATGCACAAAGGCGAACTTAATACCTAGAGGTATTCTCTTCCAGTTAACCTTTGGTAGTGGGGACACGGTTGAAATCACAGTGCGTACAATAAATATAAAGAGAAAAGTTGGGGTAAGAAGAAACATATTAAGTAGTAGGTAATAAAGTGAAGTATGATAATTTATTATGCAATTTAGTAAATGGCTTGAATAAGGAATTTAAGTCAAATACAAAGCACAAAATACAAAAAATAATGTAAAATACAATAAAATATAATAATATAATATACATTTGTAAATATAATATATACACATATGAGTTATAGTACATTACATCGCGAGAGGGGGAAGTACGCGTTTTCTGGTCGAGTGTTAGTTAGCCCGGCTATATACGAGACCAGAAATGCTCTCCCGGTCGAGGTGTGTATAGGGCTTTTCTAAAAAATTAAACAAGTCACTTTTTTTTTTTAAATATATTTTTTTGCGCTGTGAGTGCTGATCGCGTAATACGGTAGAGTTCCAAATTTAAATTATTTAGGCCAAAGAACATTATAACAAGTTACAAGATATTCAGGAAGAAAGATTCCAAATTCAAACTTATGATATGTAATGAAAATACATACACTCTTTACTGGCCTAGGCCGGGAAGTTTAACTTTCGAACTCATTTACAGGGTATGAAATGTGCACATTTCATATCATTTTTTAGGAAAATTAAAAAAATTAATAATTAAGAATGTGATTATGTGGAGGGATTTTGACATTTTTGAAAGTGCTCGTGTACTCGACGCTTAAAAACGTTTAAAGACCATAACCTGATTGCAGTAACTGTGAAGGAATCTGAATATAGTTTTGATTTGTGTTGCGGGTAGACAAGAATATCTACGTTTGAGGAACGTTGAACACGTCCAGATAAGCCAAGGTACTTATATGTTATTGCAGACTATAATCTATCTCTGTGCCAAATTTCATCCAGATCCGTTCAGCCGTGAACCTTGTACCTTGTACCTTGTCTTATCTGGACGTGTTCAACGTTCTGGCGTGATTGAGGAACAAACAACCATCCATACATCCACATTTTTTAGCTTCAACTGCAGCAATCGGAGAATTCTTGAAATGCCGAAACTTCGTGAAAAGATAATGTTAATTTTGACGATGATTGAAGGCATTAGAATTTCTGTCTTTCATCAGAATCTCTGTCATAGAGTCTCTGTCATCAGGCTTTTATCAGAATCTCTGTCATAGAATCGTGTCTAGTTATCACGATGATTACTACGTTTTGACAAGTCTATCGGGAATTCTCAGCGTATTTTACTGCTAATCTGCTTCCGCTAAATTTTATAAACATATAAAAATGGTTATACAAGAAACAAGGTTTCAGATACTTACTTGAACGTCTTGGCAACAGTTTCCCAAGGCCAGTGCTCTTCGAGGGAACTGAAAAGACAGGACTGTAGTGAATATTAAGTATTTACCACTTTTGAAGTGGTTAATACTTAATATTGGTAGACCTAAATCTTGCAACATACTGTGGTAAATTCTTAGTAATAAGCACAATAATTAATAGTTATTTTTTTATTCCACTACAAGTTAGCCCTTGACTGCAATCTCTTCCTGATGATAAATGGGGATGCAGTCAAGATGGTAGCAGGCTAACCCTGTTGGGTGTATGGCTGTTATATTAAACCCATACCGCTAGTCGGTATCTATACGGCATCGTACCGGAACGCTAAATCGCTTGGCGGTACGTCTATGCCTATGGTAACCGGTCACGGCCGAAGCCTTCCACCGGACCAGACCAGAGAAAATTCAAAAATTATAAATTCCCAAATTGACCTTGCCGGGAATCGAACCCGGGACCTCCACACGTTAAGACAACAGCGCTCAACAGTGCCCCAGGGAAGTCGTCAAAATTATCACTTGCCATCGTCTTATAACATCGAAGTCATAAAGAGCGTATCTAAGAATGGATATTTTACAAGAAAGGTACTATATACTAATTAAGAATTAGAGAGTTATTAGAGATTCCTCCGCGTGGATTAAGGTTTTTAAGTTCCCGCGGGAACTCTTTAATTTTCCGGGATAAAAAGCAGCCTATGTGTTATTCCTGACTATGATCTACATCTGTGCCAAATTTTATCCAAATCCGTATATCCGTTCTGGCGTGATTGAGTAACAAACATCCATCCAAACTTCCAGCTTCCATCTTCTGTGTTCCCTCATGATTATAATATGGGGCTCTTCAAAGGGCGGATAAACAAATATCTCAAGAGCCAGCAACGCATTGGCGGTTCCTCTGGTGCTGCAAATGTTCATGGGCGGCGGTAATCACTTACCATCAGATGACCCGTCTGCTCGTTTGCTCGCTATACATATAAAAAAATAAAGACCTTTCGAATATATATAAAAAAAAGAAGCCTTTATTCTCTTATCCTTGTATTTTATAGAACATTATGAATTAGTAGTACATTTTCCTTATTTCCTAGGTTAGTATGATTAGTGTCACTTCATTAGTCATTACTTATTAGATAAGAGCCCCTTTACGGGTATAGGCCTCCCCCAACCTCTTCCACTTCTCCCTGTCCTTGCCCACATTCATCCATCCTTTCCCTGCAGTTTGGATTATCTCATCAGTCCACCGTTTGTTTGGCCTTCCAACCTCCCCTTTTCCTGAAGGTCCTTCACATATATAGTTTATAATATTAGTACAGATAGTATAGGTACTTTGTGGTTTATTCTGTGGTTTTACGTACTTCTCACTGGAAGAAGCAGCGAGCGGCATGTTTGATATGGCGGTATATTCCTTGGAGTGCGCGACTTGGAGTGCAAAGGTGGCCTTATACAGCGGCTCGTCGAAGCAGGGGAAGGCTTTGCGCGCCGATATCGCCTCGAACTGCGTCGTCACCAGGTACCTGGGAGAAAGCAGGGGTACACTCATTATAAGGTCTTCTCAGTAGAACTGCTTTCCGAACCGGTGGTAGCTAGTATCCTCACATAATAAGTGACACAAGTTAACTCAAATGAAATATTTATCTCGAACCGGTGGTAGCTAGTATATGAGGTGACACAAGTTATCTCAAATGAAATATTTATCTCGAACCGGCGGTAGCTAGTATAATAAGTGACACAAGTTATCTCAAATGAAATATTTATCTCTAACCGGTGGTAGCTAGTATAATAAGTGACAAGTTATCTCAAATGAAATATTTATCTCGAACCGGTGGTAGCTAGTATAATAAGTGACACAAGTTATCTCAAATGAAATATTTATCTCGAACCGGTGGTAGCTAGTATAATAAGTGACACAAGTTATCTCAAATGAAATATTTATCTCGAACCGGTGGTAGCTAGTATAATAAGTGACAAGTTATCTCAAATGAAATATTTATCTCGAACCGGTGGTAGCTAGTATAATAAGTGACACAAGTTATCTCAAATGAAATATTTATCTCGAACCGGTGGTAGCTAGTATAATAAGTGACACAAGTTATCTCAAATGAAATATTTATCTCTAACCGGTGGTAGCTAGTATAATAAGTGACAAGTTATCTCAAATGAAATATTTATCTCGAACCGGTGGTAGCTAGTATAATAAGTGACACAAGTTATCTCAAATGAAATATTTATCTCGAACCGGTGGTAGCTAGTATAATAAGTGACACAAGTTATCTCAAATGAAATATTTATCTCGAACCGGTGGTAGCTAGTATACGAGGTGACACAAGTTATCTCAAATGAAATATTTATCTAAAACCGGTCGTAGCTAGTATAATCAGTGACACAAGTTCTCTCAAATGAAATATTTATCTCGAACCGGTGGTAGCTAGTATAATAAGTGACAAGTTATCTCAAATGAAATATTTATCTCGAACCGGTGGTAGCTAGTATAATAAGTGACACAAGTTATCTCAAATGAAATATTTATCTCGAACCGGTGGTAGCTAGTATATGAGGTGACACCAGTTATCTCAAATGAAATATTTATCTCGAACCGGTGGTAGCTAGTATAATAAGTGACAAGTTATCTCAAATGAAATATTTATCTCGAACCGGTGGTAGCTAGTATAATAAGTGACACAAGTTATCTCAAATGAAATATTTATCTCGAACCGGTGGTAGCTAGTATAATAAGTGACAAGTTATCTCAAATGAAATATTTATCTCGAACCGGTGGTAGCTAGTATAATAAGTGACACAAGTTATCTCAAATGAAATATTTATCTCGAACCGGTGGTAGCTAGTATAATAAGTGACACAAGTTATCTCAAATGAAATATTTATCTCTAACCGGTGGTAGCTAGTATAATAAGTGACAAGTTATCTCAAATGAAATATTTATCTCGAACCGGTGGTAGCTAGTATAATAAGTGACACAAGTTATCTCAAATGAAATATTTATCTCGAACCGGTGGTAGCTAGTATAATAAGTGACACAAGTTATCTCAAATGAAATATTTATCTCGAACCGGTGGTAGCTAGTATAATAAGTGACACAAGTTATCTCAAATGAAATATTTATCTCGAACCGGTGGTAGCTAGTATAATAAGTGACACAAGTAATCTCAAATGAAATATTTATCATCCTTACAATATATTGACCATTTAATAATGTTTTCAATAAATAATTTAATTACATATAAATAAATTAGCCATATTAATACTAAAAATTCCTTATATAGATTTAAGCCTTATAGGCTATATCGAATAGTTCATTAAAATAATGACTGTTTATATATATTTAGTAGGTTCGATTCCCGGTTAGTAAGCTTTTCAATTAACTTCAATATTAAATGTAATTTTCCTCTATGTCCCATTCGTTATTTCCATCCTGTATAAGCTCCATTCAGCAAAATCGGTTCAGACTTTGGAGAGTGATTCGTGAATGAATAACAATTAAATAACAATATCCAAACATAAAACATTACAAACATTCAAACTCTCGCATATATAAAATAACTACTAGCTTTTGGCCGCGACTTCGTCCGCGTGAACTGCACACATTTCAAACTCCTTTTTAACCCTTAGGGGATGAATTTTCAAAAATCCTTTCTTAGCGCATGTCTACGTCATAATAGGTACCTATGTGCATGCCAAATTGTCAGGTTTGAGCTGTGCGTTGATAGATCAGTCAGTCAGTCACCTTTTCTACTTATATATTAGTAAATAACTTACTCAGTCTGCTGGGTCTTCTTATTAATATAGGAACTGACGTAAGCACCATCCAACCCTTTGACCAGGTTTCCAAAGAAGGGTATGGTGAGGGTATAGTTGGCGTTTTCCTTCAACTCCTTATCCAAAGTTACAGTCAGGAAGTTGTACGTATCGTTAAGTTTCACTTCGGTAACGGTGACCGGCCCGCTGTCACCGGTTACCGTTATTTTGTCACCGGTTATTTCGAAATCTTGCGCGTGGAGGACGATCTTTGGTGTGCTTTTCTTGGCTATTAACTGAAACCAACAAGTCATAATTCAAAAAAATTATAAAACGGAAAAGGGACTAAAAAGTTAAAAATCTAAATTAATCTAGTTAAATTAGAATTTTATCACATTTTTATTAAATTATATTTTTTGTGAATCACTGGATATTGAACTATAGTGTTATATATTTTTGGAATCTACTCATCATTTTCTAGATGATGATTATATAGTTAATCATATTATCGATTTTTTTTCAAATTTAGTCTTTAATACGGGATTATGGTCACCTGCCTCGTTGGTCTAGTGGTTAGCATGTTTGACTGCGGCCGACGAAGTCCCGGGTTCGAGTCCCGGGTCGGGCTATAATTGAGTATTGGGTTTTTCTGACTAGAAATTCTCAGTACTAGCCCGGAGTTAGGAAGTTGGTGGTGTTACACCCCCGTGCCTCGGAGAGCACGTTAAGCCGTCGGTCCCGGTTATTATCACTAACATGATAATAGTCGTTAAAGCCCGCCAACTCGCATTGGAGCAGCGTGGTGGGTCTAAGCTCTAATTCCCACTCTCCTATGAGAGTGGAGGCCTGTGCCCAGCAGTGGGACGTTAATGGGCTGTAGTGGTGGTGGTGGTGGTGTTAACTTTTTTTTAAATTTTACTAGCTAGGGATTCTAACGATAACTCATTTATTTAAATCGGATCAGGCGTATAGAAGTTATGGTGGAATATACAAACTCACATACATACATACATACATATATGAACCCTGAAAACAATATACTCCTTTTTTCAGGCAGTCGTATAAAAAGGTATATTTTAAAATATCTTTTCTATAACAAAATTCCACAACCTATTTTAAACTTGCCTATACATACACAAATTTAAGAAATCTATTAAAAGTATGCTCCTGAAAAAAGCTTATTATACTGTTGAAGATTATGTCAATGATAGAGGAGCATGGATTTGATCACTCCAGCAATGCTAAGGACAGCGGTTACTTATGTACACATTCATATATCTAATAATTGTAAATGAATTATTTAAAAAGAGCAACCACAGAGTTCCTTGCTGGTTCTTCTCGGTAGGAATGGTATTCAAAACCAGTGGTAGATTCACTTGACGATTCAAAAGTACTTGTAAAAGTTTATTTGAATAAAAAACATTTGAATTTGAATTTATCGTTATAGATATATGATTTATTTGTCCACGAAAACAATTCACAATATGTGCTTACAGAAGTAAGTTGATTATTAAATAATTAATTTATTATCGTGAACAAATAAGGCATGACGTCATAACAAATCTTAAACTACACATAACCAAAATGTAAAAATCAATGTTTGTATGTTTGTCCTCTAAGTGTTCCGAAACCATTGATCAGATTGTGATGAGACTTTGGTAGGGTGTTTTGGGGACACCCGCGGGGGTTCCCGAACCAAAAATTCTATATATAAAAATATATATAGGAAAATGTTTTTTAACGTGGCATGCCGGGTACATCTAGTATTACTATAAATGCGAAACTGTATTTGTTTGTTCTTCAATCACGCCGCACATATCAAGGATTAACGTGATTTTTTGCATAGATCATAATATAAATAAAAAGTAATATAATACATTCATTTGTATTTGTTTAATTTATGTAAATATGTGTGTAATTTGCTGGTGTTGGTCAATAAACTTTTATTTATTTATTTAAAAATGTCATTTAAAAATATTGTTGCACAAAGTAATAAATATATTATTTCCAAGATTATTTCTTATCCACTCAAGAGCTGTTACAATACCTAATATATTTCTTTAGAAATTTGGGTCACACACGAAATATTGAAATCCACTCATTTTTGAATGTCCATTCAAATTCACTAAAAAGTGCGATGACCTCTGTTAACAATAAGGGGACACAAAAACATAATTTACGTTTTCGTCACAGCATCACGGTGACAAAATACAATAAATTCAATAATAGATACAAAAAAAACATTGTTGTCACCTTTAAATGTTAAGGTTGCCTATCTTTACCAATTAAATATCACTTGCTATAACGGTGAAGGAGGAAACTTGCATGCTCGAGAGTTCTTCATAATGCTCTCAAATGTATGTGAAACTGCCAATCTGCACACGGACAGCGTGGTGGACTATGGCTAGTTTTCCTTCACCGTTAAAGCAAGTGATAATTTATTCCTTTAAAACGCACATCCGCTGTGTTGATCGCTGTTTTCTTAACGTGGGAGGGTTCGATCCCAATTCAAGCCAATTTGGGAATTTATAATTTCTGATTTTTCTCTGTTCTGGCCTGGTGGGAGGCTTCGGCCGTGGCTATTAACCGCCCTACCGGCAAAAATGTGCCGCCAGGTGATTTAGCAATCTGGTAAGATGCCGTGTTGAACCGTACCGGTACGGTACGGTTGGGGTACGGCACGGTACGGTAGGCGATATGGTACGGTAGGGGTACTGTACTTTACTGTACGGTACGGTACGGTATCGGTACGTACCGTACCCCTAACAAGTTTGAGAGAGAAATATATCCTATCCAGTCCTTGCACCCAAAAACCCAAAAAATCACTTCGATCCATTGTTCTGTTGCAAACGAACACACTATAATATTAGTATGATTAACAGGGACGAAAAGGTACGTGACATAAAACTCGTTTTGATGTAATACACAACTGGGGCCATACTGCCAATCTTTAAAGCCATATTGTTTCATTATTGTTGAGTTTCGTTTTTTAAAATTATAATCCTTATTTTAGGAACGTGACATCAAACTGTCATTTTGATGTAATACACAACTGGGGCCATACTGCCAATCTTTAAAGCCATATTGTTCATTATTGTTGACTTTGGTTTTTTAAAATTATAATCCTTATTTTAGGAACGTGACATCAAACTGTCATTTTGATGTAATACACAACTGGGGCCATACTGCCAATCTTTAAAGCCATATTGTTTCATTATTGTTGACTTTCGTTTTTTAAAATTATAATCCTTATTTTAGGAACGTGACATCAAACTGTCATTTTGATGTAATACACAACTGGGGCCATACTGCCAATCTTTAAAGCCATATTGTTCATTATTGTTGACTTTGGTTTTTTAAAATTATAATCCTTATTTTAGGAACGTGACATCAAACTGTCATTTTGATGTAATACACAACTGGGGCCATACTGCCAATCTTTAAAGCCATATTGTTTCATTATTGTTGACTTTCGTTTTTTAAAATTATAATCCTTATTTTAGGAACGTGACATCAAACTGTCATTTTGATGTAATACACAACTGGGGCCATACTGCCAATCTTTAAAGCCATATTGTTCATTATTTTTTTGACTTTCGTTTTTTAAAATTATAATCCTTATTTTAGGAACGTGACATCAAACTGTCATTTTGATGTAATACACAACTGGGGCCATACTGCCAATCTTTAAAGCCATATTGTTCATTATTGTTGACTTTCGTTTTTTAAAATTATAATCCTTATTTTAGGAACGTGACATCAAACTGTCATTTTGATGTAATACACAACTGGGGCCATACTGCCAATCTTTAAAGCCATATTGTTTCATTATTGTTGACTTTCGTTTTTTAAAATTATAATCCTTATTTTAGGAACGTGACATCAAACTGTCATTTTGATGTAATACACAACTGGGGCCATACTGCCAATCTTTAAAGCCATATTGTTCATTATTGTTGACTTTGGTTTTTTAAAATTATAATCCTTATTTTAGGAACGTGACATCAAACTGTCATTTTGATGTAATACACAACTGGGGCCATACTGCCAATCTTTAAAGCCATATTGTTTCATTATTGTTGACTTTCGTTTTTTAAAATTATAATCCTTATTTTAGGAACGTGATATCAAACTGTCATTTTGATGTAATACACAACTGGGGCCATACTGCCAATCTTTAAAGCCATATTGTTCATTATTTTTTTGACTTTCGTTTTTTAAAATTATAATCCTTATTTTAGGAACGTGACATCAAACTGTCGTTTTGATGTAATACACAACTGGGGCCATACTGCCAATCTTTAAAGCCATATTGTTCATTATTATTGACTTTCGTTTTTTAAAATTATAATCCTTATTTTAGGAACGTGACATCAAACTGTCATTTTGATGTAATACACAACTGGGGCCATACTGCCAATCTTTAAAGCCATATTGTTTCATTATTGTTGACTTTCGTTTTTTAAAATTATAATCCTTATTTTAGGAACGTGACATCAAACTGTCATTTTGATGTAATACACAACTGGGGCCATACTGCCAATCTTTAAAGCCATATTGTTCATTATTGTTGACTTTGGTTTTTTAAAATTATAATCCTTATTTTAGGAACGTGACATCAAACTGTCATTTTGATGTAATACACAACTGGGGCCATACTGCCAATCTTTAAAGCCATATTGTTTCATTATTGTTGACTTTCGTTTTTTAAAATTATAATCCTTATTTTAGGAACGTGACATCAAACTGTCATTTTGATGTAATACACAACTGGGGCCATACTGCCAATCTTTAAAGCCATATTGTTCATTATTGTTGACTTTGGTTTTTTAAAATTATAATCCTTATTTTAGGAACGTGACATCAAACTGTCATTTTGATGTAATACACAACTGGGGCCATACTGCCAATCTTTAAAGCCATATTGTTTCATTATTGTTGACTTTCGTTTTTTAAAATTATAATCCTTATTTTAGGAACGTGACATCAAACTGTCATTTTGATGTAATACACAACTGGGGCCATACTGCCAATCTTTAAAGCCATATTGTTCATTATTTTTTTGACTTTCGTTTTTTAAAATTATAATCCTTATTTTAGGAACGTGACATCAAACTGTCATTTTGATGTAATACACAACTGGGGCCATACTGCCAATCTTTAAAGCCATATTGTTCATTATTGTTGACTTTCGTTTTTTAAAATTATAATCCTTATTTTAGGAACGTGACATCAAACTGTCATTTTGATGTAATACACAACTGGGGCCATACTGCCAATCTTTAAAGCCATATTGTTTCATTATTGTTGACTTTCGTTTTTTAAAATTATAATCCTTATTTTAGGAACGTGACATCAAACTGTCATTTTGATGTAATACACAACTGGGGCCATACTGCCAATCTTTAAAGCCATATTGTTCATTATTGTTGACTTTGGTTTTTTAAAATTATAATCCTTATTTTAGGAACGTGACATCAAACTGTCATTTTGATGTAATACACAACTGGGGCCATACTGCCAATCTTTAAAGCCATATTGTTCATTATTATTGACTTTCGTTTTTTAAAATTATAATCCTTATTTTAGGAACGTGACATCAAACTGTCATTTTGATGTAATACACAACTGGGGCCATACTGCCAATCTTTAAAGCCATATTGTTCATTATTGTTGACTTTCGTTTTTTAAAATTATAATCCTTATTTTAGGAACGTGACATCAAACTGTCATTTTGATGTAATACACAACTGGGGCCATACTGCCAATCTTTAAAGCCATATTGTTCATTATTTTTTTGACTTTCGTTTTTTAAAATTATAATCCTTATTTTAGGAACGTGACATCAAACTGTCGTTTTGATGTAATACACAACTGGGGCCATACTGCCAATCTTTAAAGCCATATTGTTCATTATTGTTGACTTTCGTTTTTTAAAATTATAATCCTTATTTTAGGAACGTGACATCAAACTGTCATTTTGATGTAATACACAACTGGGGCCATACTGCCAATCTTTAAAGCCATATTGTTCATTATTGTTGACTTTCGTTTTTTAAAATTATAATCCTTATTTTAGGAACGTGACATCAAACTGTCATTTTGGGTAATATTGGTCAAGTATTGCTTCAAGCGTCGTCGGCAGTATGGCCCCAGGTGTCAGCCCTAGTGTCGTAACGCCGCCTTTTTGGGCAAGAGCCGGTGGGCGACATTACAATACAATGCAAAAACAACAATGCGCTTTTAACCGGGTTACGACATTGAGCCGGAGCGTGCGCAAACTGCTGTTTTACCGATCGCCTTGACCAAGGGTGTTAAACACATCATTATGGGTGCTTATAGATATCCTTTTGGGGGAAAACTCTGGTTCCGCACAGCCCAAAATTAGAAAAGTGGAAGAAGAAGCTGGCCTTTGCCCAGCAGTGGAATGATATATTACATATACATAAAATGTATCCAAGTGTAAGCGACAATCCAGAAGTAGGTATTATTGAGAACCTTTTAATATATTTGTCTCATTTGAAACTTGCACGAATAAATGGTTAAACGTGTAGTTCCACGAGAGATTTAATGTAATTATATAAAATATAATAATTTTAAGTTAAATAGATCCCCGACAGGGTCAATTTGAGAATTTATAATTTCTGAATTTTCCCTGGTCTGGCCTGGTGGGAGGCTTCGGCCGTGGCTAGTTACCACCCTACCGGCAAAGACGTGCCGCCAAGCGATTTAGCGTTCCAGTACGATGCCGTGTAGAAACCGAATAGGGGTATGGGTTTAATATAACTGCCATGCCCCTAACAGGTTAGACCGCTACCATCTTGGACTGCATCATCACTTACCATCAAGTGAGATCGCAGTCAAGGGCTAACTTGTAGTGGATAAAAAAAAGCCATTATGAGGTAAAAACTAGTTAATAATAAGTGGGTATACCTATGGTCCTAAACCACGTGCCGACTAGAAAACCTTCTATGTAGCGTTACCTCGATGCATCGCGCATAATAATCATTTATTTCAACCTCTTTAAGGTAGCACGTACGTACATACCTACCCATTTAAATGCCAAGTTCAAATCGTATTAATAACAAAGCTGTATGGAAGCAATCGACGTCGGACCCAGCGCCCCACAGGATAACTTATACTATTATTATAAATTTTTATTATACGGTATTTAATTTAAATATATTTCAATCTCTGTAATGTAGCATGTACGTATCTACCCATGTAAATGCCAAGTTCAAATCGTATTAATAACAAAGTTGTATGGAAGCAATCGACGTTGGATCCAGCGCCCCACAGGATAGTATATTAACTTACACTATGGTATTTAATTTAAATACCTACGTACCTATTGTAATATTTTGTTTTTTAAAAAGAGGAACTGCTGAATAGAACTATGTATAATAGTGCTGTTTACCGACTACGGCAAAGCCAGAGCGAAATGATTTTTGACGACCAGATAAACGTATTACAATTATAACATCCCCAAATTGCCCCCGCATGGGACCTCCCACTATAAGATCATCATCCCAAAGGTAGCTCAGAAAAAAGTTCATTTACTAAATACCTAACAACATCTTAAACCAGATTAGACTTAGAATGAAATGGACCAAAAGTGAGTCACACTTATGTTGTTGTGCGCAAAACATTGATTTAAATCAAGGCTATCAAGTATGCAAGAACCTATCTTACGATGTAAGGTAAGCGATATAATATTATTGAGTTGTGTTCTAATAATGCGCCATGAACTAAATCGTAAAACAATGTTGTAAAGTGCAAATCCTGTTAACCTATGTTAACCAGTAGTCGGCAAAGTGCGGCTCCAGAGCCGCAAGTGACGCGGCGTTTGCTGTTCTTTCCTTTTTCGGTTCTACTTATATAGGTATATATGCGAACAATATTTTTCAAGCATGAACATTATCAAGAGTAAACTGAGAAGTCGTCTTATTGATAAGAACTTGTAATCATGCCTAAAATTAAAAACAACAACATACAAACCTGACTTACTCAAACTTTCCAAGGAGATGCAAGCACATCGTTCGCATTAATAAATATTTATTAAGTATGAAATTTAGTTTTATTTAGTGCAATAAAAGTTTACTAAATAAGCAGATTTGGCTCCCAATTTCTTTTGAAATCGTTGTAATGTTCATATTTGGGTCTTTGGCTAATAAGTTTGCCGACCACTAACCTAGGGTAATAAGTATATCTGGTCGTCGAATGGGAGGCTTCGGCCGGCGCTGATTCGTAACTTATTGTAAATATTCAGTGTATTTTTATCCTATCGTACCTAGGCAGTTTTTATTGCATTTGTTACATAATTAGCTACGGTTTGTATGCAAGAACTAAACATTATTTCAATGTCGTACACAAAAATCAGGGCCCTAATTTCTTATTTTGCGTATTTTGTAAATAAAATAAATGTGTCAAAATCATGGAAAGTACAATTAATCAGCCAAAGTAGGTACTACTTAAGTATACTTTGGCGGATAATAGGGAATTGAGCTTCTTGTTCCTTGATTATCATAGACTTCCGCAAAGTAACGTCTGCTTCTATCCAAATAAATGTGTGAAAATCTCAAATAGGTACCTAGTACTATCAAAGTATGGAGCTCATAAACTGAATAAGGAATATATCTTACAAAAAAGATTTTTCCGTATAGCTGCTCTCTCATCACTATTAAAACTATACTTAAAGTAAATTAATCGTACCCTTGGGCTATAAAAATATTACCGCACAGTTGTTACTTATTAGCCTAAGTACCTACAAAGTAGTGCAGTAATATTACTTTACACACGAGTGCGGTAATACGGAATCTCACGCGTGTTTGTAGTTCGTTAGTATGGACAATGGATATGTATAATTTTTTAATTAATTTTAAATGTAAATATATGTCTTGACAGACAGACAGACAGGCAGACGGACAACAAGCTATAAGGGTTCCGTTTTTGCCGGTAGCGTGGTAACTTATAGCCACGGCCAGCCTGCCAGTATCGTGGTAACTAGCCACTGCCGAAGCCTCAGGAAAACTAGCACAAACTTGTTAGGTAACTTGCACAGATGCCATTCTACCCCCAGACTTCAAAGGTTACACTTACCAGGATATCAACAACGCCGTAGAAGCTGAAGTTGGTGTGTGGATCTATGTCGTAGAGGAGGTGCACGTCATAGTGAGCAGGTGTGACGTCACCAGGCAGTAGATAGCCTGCGTAGCTCAGGTGGAGAACTGCCAGCAGCCACACACACGTGGGCCACCCCATTGTACTAGCTGCAACAAGGAAATGTGGGCGATTAATACTTGTACAGTAAAGTCGAGTGGAGATGTTCCTGATGATAAATTAAATAATAATAATAATAAATTCATTTATTCCAAAAATTCATAGTACAATTACCAATTTTAATAGTAGATTATACACCAAGGGGATAAAGCACTGTTTTATGTCACGGGCGCTACATTGAATCCTGAACGTAACGAAGGACTCCAAATTTAACTCCCGAGCGCAGCGAGGGTGTTATAAGTTAATTAAGATTGAGTCCTGAGTGCAGTGAGGGATTCAAGCGCCCAAGAAAAAAACTGCTTTATCCCGGTGGTGTATACTCTACTTTATACTTCTACCATAACAGTAAAACAAACTGTAACGGTTAGATATTTATTGCAAATCATAGTAAGTAATCATAGTAATCAAACTTTTTGCTTTTCATGCTGCCAGTGTTTATGCAGGTACACATACTCCTTGGTTTAAAAACTTTTATGTCAAATGGTACGATCGTTTGGTCGACCAGTCTGGAGCCTAGACTCTGTTGTGCATATTTACAGTATGGGGTTGGTCAACTAGTTGGGCGATCGATCGACTAGATTACGGCCCTAGGGCATGAAGACTGACTTTAGACCCGCAAAAGTATGATTAAACAGTGGTAAAGGTATGGTAGAAGTATAAAATACATAATATTCCTAAAATAAGCATTATACAAGGCATTATAGTAAATATATTCCTCAGTAGTACATATGAGGTATAAAAATGGATTCAGCCACAACGCACACGAGTAAAATTATGTCTACCCATTTTCTCGCGTGTTCTCTATTTGTCTACCAAAGCTAACATGGTTACACATATGACTCGTCGCGTTGGTTAAAAGCAGAGATAAAAGTAATATTTCTTATCTGTGCTAAAAGTAATATTTCGTATCTTATTTTTCTCTACGAGCCCTAACATGCCGACTATTTTTTGTCGTAATATACGCATTTTGTGTTTTGTATGTAGGGCAAACGAGATATTAGCCGGCAACGAAAACATCTCTCTCTCTCGTCACGAGATATCTCATCGTGCGCATGCGCAGGAAGTAAGTTAGGGCATACTTGAGATTGTAAATTCAGAGCCCATTCAGATTTTAGAATTACGAGCCCAGTACAGTTTCGGATGATGATCCGGATTTCGGAAACGATATGGACTATTTTCTGCACATAAGTAGGTGATAATTTTAGTAATAGGATAGATACATTTTTTTGTGTGTATTTCACTATCGCATTGGGAACCCCTGTAATGATAATGTAAGGTGGTGAACAAATAAATAAATGAATAAAATCTATACTAATATTATACGCTACCGCAAAGAAAATATTGTGTAAATAAATCGATAGGGTAGATTGTATATTGTAGCTCTAATCGATAGTGTTCAGGAAAACCCACATTGCAATAAGTACCCGAGTTTTTTCTTCGAAAGAATATACTTATCTTAGAATTTTCCTCTTCAGAAATAATACCTATTCTTAGGCAGAGAATTTGCAATCGTTATGTTAACTCGTACAGCAAAACTTCGGCTATACTGCCAAAGCCTACATACCTATTACTCAAAATGACAGTTTGATGTCACGTTCTTTGACGTTCCTAAAATCTATACATAATATTATAAATGCGAAAGTTTGGATGGATGTATGGATGTCTGGATGCATGGATATATTTGTTACTCAATCACGCCAGAACGGTTGAACGGATTTAGAGGAAATTTGGCACAAAGTTAGATTATAGTCAACACATCGGCTACTTTTTATCGCGGAATAATAAAGAGTTCCCGGGGGAACCAGAAAACCTCAATTCACGCGGACGAAATTGCGGGCATCAGGTTGTAATACATTACCTATTCTGTGGTCGGTAATACATAAGGTCACTTGACCTATTCTAGTATCGCTAAATATAAAAAACCAATTACCTGACTCTTCACTAACAAACGAGTAGGTAAGTAAGTACTTAGAACACGTTCAAAAACTACCTTTATGAGTAGCGGAAAAACTATTGACCCTTTACAACGACGACCAAATCAATGGCGACTGGTGTTTAAATACACGTCACGCACATTTTATTTGCATGCTAAATTATTGTTGCTCTTAAAGCTGTTACACACTGGAATTATGTAATCACTAATTAATAATGCCCATGACTTCACTCGCATGGATGCAGGTTTATTTTATTTCTCCGAAAACTCCCTTAAAATCTGGGGTGAAATCTGTAGTGAAATGTAGTCTATTTTGGTAGGAATGGTGTTCCGAACCAGCGCGAGATTCACTCGACAATTTGAAAGCACTTGTAAAAGTTTACTTGAATAAAGAAAGATTGAAGTTTGAAGTTTATGTGTTAATTCAGGTAATATGTGATTAATTCTAGGTGCACGCGATATCGTCATAGTGGATAATAGGTTATGAAAATCCTGGTACAATTATTTGATTTTCCAAGAAAAAAAATTGGTCCCTCTTCAGGCCCTCAACTATTCTACCTATGCAAAAATCACGTCAATCCGGAGCTCTGTTGTAGTTTGATTGAAGGACAAACCAACAATCAAACACACTTTCTTATTCGAAATAATATTATAGTTGCAAAATTCGTGAGTTGAGCATTAAAATTAATTAAAGCAAACGTCGGTGTATAATAAGCCTTAACGTTTCAAATGTTAAATACATTCCAAACACTAAAGTGATTTTAGAAATGTAGATCGCTTATGTATAATATCTCACGGAATATTCTCGCATGTGGCTTTTATTTATTGGTTACTCAAGTTTATATTATAAAATATTATATGTGCTATCAATGATTGAAGTTTGAAATTCAAATTTTAAGACAAATGTACTTATTAAAAATATGAATTTCAACCTTACTTCACCGCTTGTAAAACTAAGTAGAATTTTCCCACCCTAGAGCGATATAAATACTATTGCACAGTGTTATTAGCTTACAAAGGTGTGCGATAATGTTATTTTCGCACTAGTGCAGTAATATAATGGCCGTCATACTCAACAACAGTTCAATGTCTATGGCGGTCGCTATTTGCCGATTTTCTAAAGTATTTCCACTTTAAAATTTCAAGAGTTGTTTTTTACGTAAGTTAAATAGGTACCCACTTATACCTATTGAGTAATATAATAATTTCATAAATAGAAAAGAAAACGTTCATAAAGATCACAGAAACAAGGTTTAATACGTTCACGTACCTAATTGCCTAGTAAATTGTACGGTCAAATTCTGAGTTACCGACCTTGACATCGGCTGTGTGGCAACGAGAAAGGAGTGACCAACAAACACAAGGAAAATCGCTAATATTATGCATAGCGAGTTAGCTTTAACATCTTAGGTGCAAGGTACACCAGCGGAGCCCCGGATACAGGGATCAACCTGGTAGCTTACTATCGTCGCTTAAAGCAGTATTATTTGAATATTGTAGACGCTCTTGTTTCAGTATTATAATCGTTAGGGCGCCCCTTAACACCGCACTTCACTCAGGATTCAATTCAATTCAAATTATATGTAGGTACCTATTCAATTGAGGTACACTGTACATTTACTGACGTTTAATTACTTATAAAACATGATGGTGAACAATCAATTACGCTATCTTAAAACTAAAGGTACAAGGGTTCCAAACGAGTCTGGTCTGAGAAGAGACCACAACAAACTCAGCCATTTTTTTTAGTATCTCACAAATATCGTAAATACTTTAGTTATAATTATAATTAAAACAATTATATAAAGTAAAAGTAAAAGTAAAATATACTTTATTGTACACAAAGAAATGAAAAGACGAAAACAATCGTATTAATGGATACGGCACAACAGGCGGCCTTATCGCTTCAACAGCGATTATCTCTTCCATCCTTATCTCTTCCAGGCAACTTTAGGGCAGAGGGAACTTTTAAAAATGGTAGGGGAGTACTGAGTATTAGTAGTATTAGTAAATATTATATACATAAAAACCATGTATATATAGGATAAATACATAGTACAGAAGTAATAGGTACTTAATAGGTAATATATAATTAGCCGCTGGAACAATTCATACATGCCTTCCTATCATTCAAATAATCCTTTACACTGAAATAAGACTTTTCAATTAGTTTACGTAAAACTTTGAACTTGTTGAGAGATGCAACACCCTCGCTGCGCTCGGGAGTTACTCTAAAAGATCCCTCATTCCACTTGGGATTTATCCCGACGCCCGTAACGTAAGACATTATATTACCCCCATGTTGAATAATCTACTATTGCATGCCCACGGCTGAGATATTGTTTAGTACTGAACTTTCATTATTTTTGTAGGCTTCTGTACTGTCTTCTGTAGAAGAAGCTCGCGACTTCATTCGCGTGGATTAAGGTTTTCGATTAGCGCAGGAACGTTTAAAGGACATTGACCACCGCCCATACAAAGTTCGCCTAAGAACCAACAGTCATAAAACATACATTATCAGATTCAAAATAATACATTAATACTATTGAAAGTAGATCTAAACAACGGACACTTCAGAGAATTTATTTATTACCGATAATATTTTTGATTTTGAGGTTAGATTTTGGATGTCACCGCTACTCGGTCAAAGTCGGCAGGTACCTACTGAATAGTTAGCGATAACAATTATAATTGTTGATGAGAATGATCTACATACCGTTTATATTCTTAAACTTAACTATATTTTTATTCTTACACGATTTTTTACCTTTATGCTGTAACCGGGTAGGTTAGGTAGGTATGAGTCATATTTATTAGAAAAAATTACGTGCGATCCGATAAACCAAGCCGTTTCGACCCCTTTTAACAGCCCCCAACTGGGCACAGGTCTCCTCTCAAATTGAGAAAGGTTTGGCCATAGCTAAGTTGGCCAAGTGTGGGTTGGCAGACTTCACACTGAGAACATTACCTGGGGAGAACTCTCATGTTTTTTCACGATGTTTCCTTCACCGTTAAGCATTAAGCAAGTTATATTTAGTTGCCACAAACCCACTTAACTTCGAAGTCAGAGGTGACTGAAATTAAATAAGGAATAAATAATAATAACTAAGTGAATAACGAGTGTTTCCTTTTAATAATACCTAGATACATAATAAGGTAAGGTAATAACTGCCTCGTTGGTCTAGTGGTTCGCATATTCGACTGCGGCCGACGAGGTCCTGGGTTCGAGTCCCGGGTCGGGCCATAATTAAATGCTGGGTTTTTCTGACTAGAAATTCTCAGTACCAGCCCGGAGTTAGGAAGTTGGCGGTGTTTCACCCCCGTGCCTCGGAGAGCACGTTAAGCCGTCGGTCCCGGTTATTATCACTAACATGATAATAGTCGTTAAAAGCCCGCCAACCCGCATTGGAGCAGCGTGGTGGGTCTAAGCTCTAATTCCCTCTCTCCTATGAGAGTGGAGGCCTGTGCCCAGCAGTGGGACGTTAATAGGCTGTAGTGAATAGAATGAAACATAATAAGGATTTAATGAAACAAGAATTATGCTGAGCCATTTTCTTTAATAGTGATCTCTGTTTTCAAACAAAATATCGTCCAAAAATTGTGCCGGAGGGTTGACATTTTCCTGGTGTCTTGCCCAGCTTAGATACCAAATGATTGTCATCACATGGGCGCAGCATCCGACCGTTCTGCGCCCAGCAATACAATTACAGTAATGTTGCTTTATAGCATTTCTGCCCGTTTGGTTATTGTCTACTAAAATATAAACAAAATATTTTTTGTGACTTATGTGCCGGCTTTGGATTTTGCCTCGTAAAAGCCATGTGTTTGAATTATCTAGTAATTCTAATTCATTTATTAGCTCTTCATCAACCTCCCTGCACACCTCTATAATATAGGAACCATCTTCTCTTACATGTTCCCCATAGTATGACCGGGCTTGTTTTATTTGGTATATCCCCAATGGAATCAAAATTAACTCATTTAATTCCATGCGTGGAAAATCATTTAACATATCTCTTTCAACAATTATATTCGAAAACTGAGCTCTTCTCCTGTTTAAATTATTACGGTCCACAAAATCTGCCAATGTATTGTCGGTGAATATTTTTTCTTGTATTATTGATACAATATCTCGTGCATCCTCTCTGTCTACCAAAACAGGGTGAAATCTATTAATGAGAGCTGCTGCAACTGTAAAATCTTGCATTAAATGATTTGAGGCTTTATTAAAAAATTCTTGCCGCAGCAGCTTATAGTCCCTTTTAAATCTCCCGTTTACTACCTCTACTACCCAGCGACACAAAGTGACTTTTCGTGATTCGTTTGCATTTTGTGTAGACATTTGCGATTCACCTTGCTGTAGTGACAGAGGGTAGTGCACAGAGTAGTTTAATCTTTGCAATAAGGGAATGCTGTCTCGGAATCCCCTATCCAAAATAAAAACATCACCCTCTCTAAAATACTGACGTAATGGTTTTAGAGGATCACTGAACTCCTCGTTTAAAATGTCTGCATCAGATTTTGTGGCCGGAAAGGGGCCCAGCACATCTATAATATACCCATCGCAACATACTATGAGGAATGGTTTGACCAGGTTCCTATATTTATGTAGAGAATATGTCTTTTTTTGATACAAGTAGTTGCTACTTTTTTGAACATATATGTAAGTTCCATCCATAATCGCAATGGCTTTTCTGTCCTCCATGTTGCTCCCTGGGTTTCCAAATAACGAATTGGGAATGTATAGGTTTCTTTCTGCCACATCTCTTCTTGTTAGATGATTTAAGCCTAAATGTTGAGGAACAAAGTGTTCAACTATATTGGCTCTTGCATTGGATAAAAGTCTATGTAATGTAGTTCTTCCAATATTTAATAAAGTAGCAATCCTTTCATCTGAATCACCTGTTCTGAGCTTCATTAAATAAGCTCCAACTGCTTTATTTCGATTCTGGAATCCAGGCAATTCTGCTAATAACTCTCTGAATTGCTGTTTAGTGCGTCCCAGCCAATACCACACTAAGTGATCATCCATTTGCTCAATTTGATCAAAATCTAAAGTAATTTTATCATTTTTTAATAGCTCACAAAAATCTTCAATATAAGCCGCTGAGAAACTGTTAAGTACATTTTCAACTTGAAAGAGTTCCGACCAAGATTGTCTTTCTAAGTGAGATCTACAAATACGACAATTAGGTGGTATATAATATTTGTGGTCACTTAAGAGTCGTACCCTTATAAAAAATGGAATGATTTGCTGTGAGGTACTGTTACATTCTGGAAATATGCATCGTGCATGTGTATCTGGCGCTCTAGTGTAATTTGGCAGGGTAATTCTTTCAGCTTGTTGTGGAATTGGCTGGCTGGCAGTATCTGGAGTATCTGGAGGATCTAACATTGCACCGCCAGAGGCCTGTGTTCTTTGGTAGCATCTATGGCAGATACGATCCGAGTCTTGTACAGTGTGGCTACGAAATTGTGCCAAAGAGCGACCACATTGGATACAAATATTTTGATGACCAACAGATGGTGTAGATTCTTGTGAAGCTGATGTGACCTCTCTCTCATTGAATATAGAGTGACATGCATCGCAAATGTAATCTGTTGCAGTTACCTGAAAGTATGTTTATTAACATTAGTCTAAATTGCAACTTATATTGTAGCAGAGCATTAAACCTGATTTTAACTGACTTGCTAAAATCTGTTCACTAATTGCAGTGTGATGAATTAAAATACAGGAAGGCAGGTCATAAACATTAAGTACTTATTTAAAAAAAATTTTTGGTTGTACAGTTTGAAGTTATAGTTTTATTATAGAGTAACACTTACCACTCGAGGTGCTGCTTGTTGCTGTATTAGACTGAGAATATGTTCATCATATAAAATGTGTCTCCTCATTCTCATTATATTAATGCCACAATTAGCACATCTTAATTGACTTCTTGAGGTTGAGGTACCCGTTGATGTTGATGCTGAAGAAAAATGCCTGGCAGCCCGATCAGCTCTTTGCCAACAGGGGTGGCAAATAAAGTGTGATGCATGAACCTTAAATAACAAGATTAATATATCAAAACTATGATACCTAATTATGTTGAAATGTCAAAAAGGACCATAGCAAGAAAACCAATTTTGTCATACAAAAAAGTACCTGCAATGGCATAAGTCGTTCCAAAATAATGTTTTTGATATTCACATGATGTTGAGTATCTGTCCTTAGCGCAATGACTTGATGTGAACGTGTACGAACTGGCAATGCACAGTTACAAAGAGCACAGTTTCGTTCAACATTGCTCGTAGTCACATTAGTTAATGTTCTATGAGCTTCATCCCAACATATTGTACATACAAGATCATGAGCTTGAACCTGAAAACAAAATATTTTTATTTATTTATTATACATATAATATCATAAAGTACTAACAACAGTTAATACCCTACTAAAGTTACGATCTAGCCTATGAGTAAATAGAGCTAATGAGTAACATTATTTTAACCTAAACTTATAGTATAAAATTATATCTAAGAATTGGTCCATTGACTTATCTTAGTTTACGTTATATTATTAAAAAACAAAATGAAATTAATTGTTAACTGAAGTAATGATTGTGAGTAAACCAGTAGTGATCAATAACTTACTGTATTTACTTAATAAACATAACAATTATAAAAACCTAAAACAGTTTTATTTAAAATGACTTCCTTCACAGTGATTAATATCTTGGATACTTTTAAGAAGTAACATGGGAACCGATAGTAGACCTAAGTAAGCTACACTGGGGCTGATTCTATTGAACACTATCTCTAAACTAAACTAAAATGACAGCTTTAAAAATATTGCTAACCCTTTCATTACTATCTGCAGAAAGGGATTACAGGGAATTTACAGGTGTCATTTAAGTTTAGTTTCGAGATTGTGTTATACAGAATTGGCCACACTACCTACCTACATTTAAGTGATCAACGTACAATAATACTCAGCATTAACTTAGGTGATAGTTATCCAATATCCCCAGGTATACTAAATATAATGAATAATCACTAAATATTTTAAATCAAATAACTACAGGAACAAAACGTAAAAAGGTATAAAGGACACAGATCTTATTACATTAATTACTAGGTAGGGATGTCGTTTTATAAACATACTTTCGAGTTTTAACTCAGTATGTTACTAATTCCTGGTTAAAGCTACATTGGGGCTGATTCAACACACAATCTAAACTAAAATGACAGCATTAAAAATATTTCTAACGTTTCCATAATATTCCCTGTGGAAAGGGGCTTAAAAAGATTGAAGTTTAATTCAGAGATTGTGCTATGCAGAATAATTGGCCTCATTGCTTACCTATTTTAACAGCTAACTAGCTTACAGTGCCTGCCGCAAGAAAAATAGGTAGGTATATACTTATCTTAGAAAATAAAAACTTACTAACCGTGGAGCAGTCCAGTGCTGTATGCAATGAAGGATCCGTTCGTCTTGCAATATCATCGAACCACTAGCCGAACCACAATTTATACAAAATCCAGAGTCCAATTCCATTATGCAAGGTTGTCGTGTTCAGCGTTCACAATGTCCATAAATCAAAGCCAGGTCAATCAAAGGGAGCAGAAATCCAAGTCCTTCGCAGTTAGCCGGTTGTAGAAAAAGAAAATCGAAAAAATACACAAACAGAACTCCAAAAAGACGTTAACCACAAGCAAGCCAAATGACAAGTAATCTGTCATAGGTTTGAGCAAAAATATCGAAATCACTCTTTGGACATCACGATATTCGAAAATATCGATGTATCGATATTTTAATAAACGACTGCCTGAAAAAAGGAGTACATATATTGTTTTCAGGGTTCACGTATGTATGTATGTATGTATGTATGTATGTATGTATGTATGTATGTATGTATGTATGTATGTATGTATGTATGTGAGTTTGTATATTCCACAATAACTTCTAGCCTGAACCGATTTTGATAAATGAGGTATCGTTAGAATCCCTAGCTTATTCCGGGTGACATAAGCTAGTAAAATTAAAAAAAAATTGATGGGGTGACCATGGTCCCGCATTAAAGATTTAATTTGAAAAAAAATATTCGAAAATAAGATTAACTATATAATCATCATCTAGAAAATGATGAGTAGATTCCAAATATATATAACACTATAGTTCAATATCCAGTGATTCACAAAAAAAAATCATTTAATAAAAATGTGAATAAGATTCTAATCTAGCTAGATCAATTTAGATTTCTAACTTTTAGTTAGTTTTTTGGCAAGCCAGTCGTGTTTTTAATTTTTTTAATTATGACTTGTTCTATTATCGCTAAACATTAAGGGTATATTTTTTGATCGCGATAATATCATATCGGTATTCGATAATTACTCTTAGAGTATCGATTTCTACCTAATTTTTGACGCAATTATCAATGGTTTTGCAGACACTTATAGGCTGAGGGCAGTCATCGCCGTGCCGGTAGGTATGTTCGTTTCCACTCTGCACTCTGATGGTTGACCACTGAGAAGATCCTAGTGTTACATTAAAAAAATGTGTAGACAGTTCCGTTGGACATTCGAAACGCGCGAACGGCAGTGAGTCAGCCTATTAAAGGTGCGGACTTTTTAAAACATCCCAAACTTTTATATTATGACTTTCATCGTAGACTAGTTGATAAAGTGACAAACATAAATATTGTATCTTGTATCTTGTACTAAATATCTAGTAGGTGCCGAACCTACCTTGAACACGTTAGACGCGTCACATCCCTATTTTAATAATACGAATTTTGTTGAAGTGAAACTTCTTTAAAATCGTTGTGATTTGAAAATTCTATGAAACGCGACAAACATATTCATAATACGATTTAGCCTGCGAGAGAATGAGATAGAATACAAGTTATATTTATCTCATTCTCTCGTTGCACACACACACACCTTTTGTTTTTTTTTTTAGGAATAATGTATGAATAATCATGCTTGGCAAAAAATTACGACAGATAGTCGACTTTTTCATTCGATAATTAATTACCTACCGGTACTGTTTAAAAATATCGTTTTGTTTATGTATTTTCCTTTTCCCATCCCTATAAAATAATGTCTTTACTCTTCAGTGTCAAACTCAACATTAACTAAATGGAAACGTTTTATCTCTCACTCGGAAACTATGTTAATATATATTTGTTTCCTGCTCGTACTGTTAAGACAGCCATTTTCTATAGCATTGTTCCTTCTCGTGTACCACTAAGCGCTTTAAGCTGCTTTGGTTCGTAGTTGTTACTTTATTTTGCGAATCCAGCGCTTAAGCGGTGTTTGAGATATTATTCGAGGAACGGGAAAGAACTCAAATACATGCCCATTTTTTTGCATTATATTAATTAGAAGTGTCCGTTAAATTCTAGTAATTAGAATTAAAGGTATAAAATAAATTGAGAATTGTTGTATATTTCAATTGCTTGTTGATTTTTAGGCGAATATGGACATGGTCCTTTTCGAGAAAAAATGCCTACCTACTTGTCTAAAGTCTATGTCCTTCCCCGAGATACACCAACCAAACCCAAATTTCCATCAAAGTCGCTTGAACAGATGGTCCGTGAAAGCGTAGCAGACATACAGACACACCTTCGCATTTATAATATTAGTATGGATTTTCTCAATAAGTAGATATAGTTTTTCTTACAGTATTGATAAACGAAATGCAGAAACCTCGCGTTTCGCCAAGAGAACGAAAAAAGAAATCAACTCGAACATAGTCGAAGTATACTTGCATAGTATCTCTTAGGCCGGCCAAACATGGACTGCTCGAGCAGTTAGCCAGTAATCAACATGCACGGACTGCTCAAGCAGTCATAGTCAACAGCCTGAAGCTACCATTGATAACTGCTGCAAACTGCCCGAAGCAGTCGGTTCTGCTCGAGCGGTTCCATGTATGTGTGTACGTAGAAGACTGTTCACTATGCGGTCGCAGCTTGAAGCAGTCCATTCTAATCTCTTCAAGCTGTCCGTGTATCCGAGGCTTTAGTATTAATGAAAAACTATTAAGTATTTATTACCTGGTCAATAAATTAATGCAACATAACAGAACGCACTACACTTTCACTTCGAAAAAGCAATCTAAAGTTAATACCATTTTGTATTTGTTTGTACACAACAGTTTGCCAAATATCTAGTTGGCAACTTTGACACTGCGATCGATTGCAATTCGTTTTGATTAATGATGATTACGTAACCACAATTCACGTGACATTTTTATCTAAACGGAGGAAGATTTGTTTGTTTGTTTGTAATCGAATAAAACCACTCGACCGATTTAAAAAATTCGTTCACTTATATGTAGAAAGCTACTTTATCAGCGAACGAGCATAGGCTATATTTTATTTTCAAAAAGATTTGGGATCCCTATGAAAATTGCAGGAATTTGATCTAAGTCGGAAAAAATCGTGTCATCTGAGAGCTTCCGTGGCGTGCGCTGCGTACTATAGTAAAAGTTCACGAAAATAATGCATGGTAGAATTGGGTATTCCGTATTTGACTAAGTACCTACTATTGAGATATTTTTTTTTAATGATTATTAAATAAAGGATCTCCCAAAAATCGTAATATCCACGTCCCTTGCTAGTTTTATTTTGAATAACCATTTTAAACTATCGATTAAAGTGAAAAAAGTGCAACTTAAAATTTCATACAAAATCCATGCTAAGCACGCGTTTTGACGTTTGAAAAAAAAGTTGCTGATTTTACTAGTTGTCAAATGCCCAATTATTGTTCCTCTCAAAAAGTTCTAGAAAAAGTCTATCTTTTAAGGTTGTCTCACAATTTTATGATACCTAACTTGGTCTAGAACAAAGCTCGGAGAAGTTTCGAAGCGTTTTTCCTCCTTATCAAAATAAAATGGTTGGTTATCTCAAGTATTTATAATTTAATATAGACCAAATTCACCCTTTACTTACTTCATTTAATTCCGATTAATATCAAAGAGCGCAACAGAAATAGGGGCGATAAATGCGGATTTATCGCAGTGCTAACGTAAAACCTGATGTGCTGCCCAGTACCGGCTGGTTGTTATTGGGTATGGAATATTATGATGATTAGTGCTACCCGTGCGAAGGCGGGGCGGATTGCTAGTGCTACTATAAATACGAAAGTATATTATCCCATCAAAAACATAAATGTAAAATGAGAGCCAAGTTCAAAATTGTGATATATATGCCTTGGTTGTTGACTTCAGCGACAAAAGAAGTGAGATCTAAATGGGTGCCAAGTTCAATGGTCAGTCCTGCAATTTATATATCCCATCAAAAACATAAATGTGAAATGAGAGCCAAATTCAAAATTGTGATATATATGCCTTGGTTGTTGACTTCAGCGACAAAAGAAGTGAGATCTAAATGGGTGCCAAGTTCAATGGTCAGTCCTGAAATTTATTTATAACAACATATAATATTTTATAACAACTTAAAATATCATTTCTTCTTATAACGTAGTATAAAATGTTGAAGACTAAGGCTTTGGCTTGGCTAGTTTTCATATACGAATTATAGCGTTCACAAGTTGTAAAGCTGTAAGTTCTTATTTTATTCTTCCGAAAATTTGGCTTGCTGGTAGAAACTGTACTTTTAGGTACCTACTTAATAATAATTCGTATATGGAAACTAGCCAAGCCAAAGCCTTAGTCTTCAACATTTTATACTAAGTTATAAGAAGAAATGATATTTTAAGTTGTTATAAAATATTATATGTTGTTATAAATAAATTTCAGGACTGACCATTGAACTTGGCACCCATTTAGATCTCACTTCTTTTGTCGCTGAAGTCAACAACCAAGGCATATATATCACAATTTTGAATTTGGCTCTCATTTCACATTTATGTTTTTGATGGGATATATAAATTGCAGGACTGACCATTGAACTTGGCACCCATTTAGATCTCACTTCTTTTGTCGCTGAAGTCAACAACCAAGGCATATATATCACAATTTTGAACTTGGCTCTCATTTTACATTTATGTTTTTGATGGGATATCATTACTTTTTGTACAGAAATTATTGAACTCAATCTCAAACTCAAAACATATTTATTCAAAATATGTACCTACAAAGTACACCTTCTGAACGTCATGCTTACAGAGCATAAGACGTGATGGTGATAATTAACTACGATATCTTAAAACTAAAGCTACGAGGGTTCCAAACGTGCCCTGGTCTGAGAAGAGCCCGCAATAAACTCCGCTTTTTTTTTATTATCACCATTTCACTAATATTTGAAATTATATATATGTACTTATAATATAACATTACATAATCAGCCGTTATAACAATTCTCCATGCCTTGCTATCATTCAAATAATCCTTTACACTGTAATAGGACTTTTCTATTAGTTTAGTTTACGTTTTACGTTAGTAGGTACTTATTATTTGGTGTAAGGTCAGTGTGTCACCCACCAGTAATTCTATTGTACGACTCATTGTACAAGATAATTAAAGACGAGAATTCTCAAGAAAAATATATAGTGTACCTAGAGTTACACTGACATTGACAGATTACATCTATGGTCAGACTACCTCTACAGCACATTTCTACATCTCATCAATTTTGATTGCAAAAGTTCAAAATCAAAAGTTTTTTGTGAAACATTGAAAACAAGCACGGTAAACAGTCGATATCACTAAAACCACTATAAACAATGAATACAAATCACAATGACTGACAGCTTGAACTGACGACTTCAAATACGTTTCTTCTTCTTTTCTGTCAATGACGTTTCGTTGCACAAAATGTATGAATACGAAGGTAAGGTTTTAATGCAACTATATTATTATTCATTATTATTTACATTAAAATAATAATTATGTGTCATTTTCAATAGTTAAGGAGTTACTACCACCGCTTAAAGCAGTATTGTTTCAAACTAACGGTTGAATGTCACGTACTTTGACGTCCTTAAAATAATGATTATAACACTACAACATAAACGTCAACAATATTAAAATAATACGCCTATATGCAATGGTAGCATGCCTCGTGTCAGAGTTTTGATCTATACCTTTGATCATAAAAATGACGATTTTTGTACGTTTATATCTAAATAACCATTTGAGGTGTGCTTATGAAATTTGGAGCACATATGTATCTCACGGGTCTCAATATATGCGCCAAATTTGACATGTTTATGTGAAATAGTTTTTGAGTTATGAGGGGGTCAAAAGTGGCTCCAAATGGTTCGTGTAATATTACACACGGTGCTGCTCGCCAGTTTTTTTGAACTTTGGCTGGACACGCTTCCGCGTGTCTTGATGATGGTTTGTCCTTTAGCCCCTGTCCCCTACTCAGTAGATTAGGTAAGTACCTAAGATAGGATTTACCGTCCCATTAAGCTATAAGACTGAGGGAATATAGATTGCACCGGTGTATGCGCACAATAAACCTTGTTGTGTAATAAGTAAGTATAAAATCTCCCGCGCAGATGGCTATAATATCAGAGTGGCCGTTTTACCTGAAATTTGGTAAAGAAGGTCCTTGTTGTTCACGCAAGAACATTCAGCGTAATTTTCTGCATGGTTAAGTACTAAGTAGGTATAGCTGAGGACCTGGGAGGTGACATAGGGTACTTTTTATCCTGGAATATCAGAGTTATCCCCGGAATCATACAGCCTACATCAACGCGGACTAAGTCGCGACTATAATCTAGCAGAATAATAGGTATTAACTGTCACTTTGACAATGATGATATATTAAAGGCTACTTTTACCCCGGAAAATTAATAAAGAGTTCCCACGGGAACCATAAAACCTCAATCCACGCGGACGTAGTCGCGGGCATCAGCTAGTTTTGTATATAGATATTTTAGAGCGACACCGGACTATTATTGCGCGCTATCTTAGATCTCCAAAATTACATGGGTTGTACCCTAGTCCACCACGCTGGCTGCTGTATTGGCATACTCAAGAGACAAGAACACTTAAGTTAAAACTACCTAACTAGTGGTTCGCCCCGAACTGAGACCTCGCGGTATCCATTCACTGCACCGTACGCATTAAAACGCGCCGAATCTGATGACGTCAATCGTCATCCGCTTGCGTGGATGGGATACGTATACCTACAGTATTTTACTAAAATGCAGCTCGTTCGGTGAGCGGGTGTTACATAGCATACGATTTCATAATACAAGTCATAATTTAAAAAAATTAAAAAACACGAGTGCCCTGCCAAAAAACGTTCTAAAAAGTTAAAAATCTAAGTTACTTATTCTAGTATAGTAGAATATTATTCACATTTTTATTAAATGATATTTTTTGTGAATCACTGGATATTCAATAATAGTGTAATATATTTTTGGAATCTACGCATCATTTTCTAGACGATGATTATATCTTTGATTATATAGTTAATCTTAGAATTTCGCACGCTCATCTTTACGTTCATAGACATCAGTACTAATAATCAGTAGACTATTTTTTTATTACATGTAGGTTGTGGTAACGTCTAATTTGTAAGCACAAACGAATAAACTTTTACAGAGCGCCATCTTCACAATGATGTCAAATCTATTGACATCATTGTGAAGTTCTGTTAAAAATACTGAAGTTCATTAAAAATTAAATAATTTCGTTTCCATATAATATTTATCTAATTTTAGTATTTTTTGTTCAAGTACAGGATATAATTCAAATATTTGATACAATTTCAGCTCACCTTTCAGAAAATTGAGAGTTCTAAAGTCAACTTTGGACGTTAGGAAATCTCCACTTTGAAAGCCCCCCATTTCGTCAATTTTAGGGGGAAAACTTAAAAAAATATATTTTGGACTCTATTCCTAAATAACTTTAAAATAATATACCGCAACCCTATGTAACGCTATAAAAAATATTATACTTCGCATTCGCTTCTATGAGAGCCCCCCTGAAATAAAGATTTTCATAAATTTTTAAGCCATATTCGGCTGGAGGCCAGGTTTACATATTTTATTTAAATTTGAAGTAATTACGTTCAGTAATTCTGAAGTTATAAGGCTCTGACAGACGGACGGACGGACGGACGGACAAGTGTAAATTCACTCAAGTAGACTCGAGAGACCTTCGCTTCGCTCGGTCTTTATGGTACAAATACAAACCAAAGAGGCAATGACGTAGTTTCTTTAGCATTTAGGTAACTTATAAACAATTTAATATCCAAAGTGGTTTCGCTTTTACCTACAACAGTTTGGCCTGCGAGGAAATGTTGCGTCATGGGAGAAAGTCAAACACCGACGAATACCTACTGCTCTATATCAATACTTACTATACTTACCCACCAATATTTTATACTATAATTCGTGTAAATGTAAAAAAACTGTTCCGGCATTTAAGAAGTTGTGGTGGAATCATGAAACTCACATACGTATCTACATCGATACTTACTTAATCTTTCTTCTATACTAATATTATAAATGCGAAAGTTTGGATGTATGGATGCATGTTTGTTACGCCCAAACGGCTGAACGGATTTGGATGAAATTTGGCACAAAGATATATTAAGTATACTTATTATAGTATGTGGCATTATTTTATACACATAGTTTCTATTCCGGAAAACTAAAGAGTTCCCCCGCGGGTAACAAAAAACCTCAATCCACGCGGAACATCAGCAAGTACATAATATATACATACATACCTACCTCTCTTTGCGTAGTATTCCTCATTATTGAGGGTCGGGACCCCACTCCATTAATCACATAATGGTAGGAGTTTTCTTGGGATAATAATGGGTGGGTCCCATGTCCTTCCGCATACCTACGTCTAGAGTATTAAACTCTTAGGTTTTTGTAACGATTATTATCAGATGTTGGTGATAATAACCGGGACCGACGGCTTAACGTGCTCTCCGAGGCACGGGGGAAACGAAAAGGTGAAATTTGAACCTCCCGGTCACCCATCCAGTTACCGACTTGGGTCACAATAGCTATCGACTGATATGCGTTGTCACAACTAGGCCACTCGTCCCTACGTATACATATCTACATGAACACTGAAAACATTACCCCTTATAAGGGCAGTCGTGTAAAAACAGGTCATTGGTAGGCCTCCTTGATAGTTCTAACAATAGGTATACCTAATCAATAGTAGGTATATGGCGACGTTATTAAATATGTAGAACCTATAAACACACTATAAATAATCGACCGTTGGCGATCGTTACGACACGTGTTGGTGATTGAATATTTTAATTTAATTATACTAGGTATCTTTTACCCGCGATTTCGTCGTTGCCGTCAAATGATAGGCGTCCACTATGATCAAGACACGCGGAAGCGTGTCCAGCCAAAGTTCAAAAAAACTGGCGAGCAGCACCGTGTGTAATATTACACGAACCATTTGGAGCCACTTTTGACCCCCTCATAACTCAAAAACTATTTCACATAAACATGTCAAATTTGGCGCATATATTGAGACCCGTGAGATACATATGTGCTCCAAATTTCATAAGCACACCTCAAATGGTTATTTAGATATAAACGTACAAAAATCGTCATTTTTATGATCAAAGGATAGATCAAAACTCTGACACGAGGCATGCTACCATTGCTTAAAGCCGTATTATTTTAATATTGTTGACGTTTATGTTTTAAGTAGGTACCTAAAAGTACAGTTTCTACCAGTTCAACATTTTATACTACGTTATAAGAAGAAATGATATTTTAAGTTGTTATAAAATATTATATGTTGTTATAAATAAATTTCAGGACTGACCATTGAACTTGGCACCCATTTAGATCTCACTTCTTTTGTCGCTGAAGTCAACAACCAAGGCATATATATCACAATTTTGAATTTGGCTCTCATTTCACATTTATGTTTTTGATGGGATTACCTATTTAATATTATAATTGCGAAAGTTTAGATGGATGGATGGATGCTTGTTATTCAATCACGCCAGAACGGCTGAACGGATCTGGATGAAATTTGGCACAGCGACAGAACACCTAGTCTGGAATAGCACATACTTTTTATCCCGTAAAATGAAAGAGTTCCTAGTAATCTTCAAGTAGCTTTATAGTAGCTATACCCAGTCTTTTTTAGGGTGTCGGTCACGCGGACCGACACCGTTCCACATTTTTACCCCCTAGTCCCTAGTCCCTACCAAAGTGCTCAACGCGCCTAACCAAGTTTTCACTTCCAAAACATGTTCTAATTCCTTTACAAAAAATATTCCTGTAAAATACACAAATGGAAGCGAATCAAAATAGAGAAGTCACAACTTCAGAGGGAACTTCCGTTACCGGATCGTGAGCTAGATTATAATCTAACGATTTTTAAAATCTTACGGTGACATACCTATATATAAAATCGTTTGTCCTGACTGACTGACTGACCCGAGGGGGTAAAAAAGGGGGTGAAAGTTTGTATAAAAGTCCCGTAATTTCTCAAGTAAGTAATAGGTATCTATGAGACTTGATATTTGAGCTACCGGTTGAAAATAAAGAAACACGTGTTTCACAATTTTTGAAAATTCTTCCCGCAAAGGGGATGAAAGTTTGTATATTTCTCTAGGTATTTTACAATTTATATCCACGAAACTTTGTATTTTGGCTTTCGGGTAAACTTAAAGACGTGTTTTACAATTTTTAAAAATTCCACTCCCAAGGAGGTAAAAAAAAGTATGAAAGCTTGCATAGGATTTTAAGTAACGCGGACGAAGTCACATACAAAATGTTACTAATGAAATGGTTGCTACCCTCAGCGATAAACAACGCAACCAGAAATAAACAATCAATATCGTAAACGAGTACGTGAACGCACTCACCTGTTGTTGAACCGGGCACTACGTCCGACGCACCTCACTCGGCCGACACTACAACACTGACTGCTATTTTATGTAATACTAAGTTGCCGTGGGCGTTGTAATTAAATTCCTCTTACTGCTTGAGAATACGATGCGCCTGCGATTTGTGGATCGGACACAAGTTTACGTGTGTGAACGAATTTTTATTTTTTATATTTTATTTATTTTATTCATAAGGTTCGCTAGCGATTTTTGCGAGTTACATAAATTCAATCAAGGTTCGATCGATCAATCTATACTAATATTATAAATGCGAGAGTTTGGATGGATGTATGGATGTTTGTTACTCAATCACGCCACAACGGCTGCACGGATCTGGCTGTGTATGTCTGGATGTATGGATGTTTGTTACTCAATCACGCCCCAACGGCTGCACGGATCGGGCTGAAGTTTGGCACAGAGATAGATTATAGTCTGGAATAGCACATAGGCTATGACGGTATATTATGTTTATGACGGAAAATTAAAGAGTTCCCGCGGGATCCAAAAAACCTCGATTCATCGCGGGCATTCGCTAGTATTATTGATATAGATGGATTCAATCTAGTTTGACAGCTGATTAGCAATGCACAAATCGTTTCTGACTAACACGGTAATAAATTATCTCACTGACCCGCCATCGCGCTCGCTATTTAGATCCCAAAATATAGAATCTCATTACCTGTAACACCTATCGCCACTTGGACGATTTTATTATTTATACGGCTGCCTGACAAAAGGAGTATATTGTTTTCAGGGTTCATGTATGTATGTATGTATGTGAGTTTGTATATTCCACTATATTACTTCTATACGTCTGAACCGATTTTGATAAATGAGGCATCGTTAGAATCCCTAGCTTATTCCGGGTGACATAGGCTGGTAATTTTTTTAAAAATATTGATGGGGTGACCATGGTCTCGCATTAAAGACTAAATTTGAAAAAAAGATTAACTATATAATCATCATCTAGAAAATTATGAGTAGATTCCAAAAATATATAACACTATAGTTCAATATCCCAAAAAATAATGTAATTTAATAAAAAATATGAATAAGATTCTAATTTAACTAGATTAGTTTAGAATTTTAACTTTTTAGTTCGTTTTTTGGCAGGGCAGTCGTGTTTTTTATTTTTTTTAATTATGACTTGCGAATAGGCATGATGACAGTAACCATGAATCAATGAAATTATGAATTTATCTAATGAAATAGGATTTATGGATAATAAAAATCGTATTTATTTTATTATTAAAATTGATTAAACACCAAAAAGCGAATGACGTCACAATTTTTTGTTTCGAGCTTTGACAATCACACTATTGTTTACTGCACACTACACAGAATACATTGGTAATAACAATAGTGACGTCACAAACGACGCCATGACACCGGCGAGCGTTTTGGCGTGAATTTTAAAATTTAAATTTCAAATGCCAATTTTATCTACCAAACCTTATTTTTCTGCTGAAATAAGATATTTTTTCGAAATAGTGGATACTTCCGAATATAATCTGACCATTTTTCAAAATCAATCATCATGCCTATTATGGTAGATATACCAATCATCGTCAAAATATGTACTTAGCTAACTCTCCAATAATTGGTTTACGCACGATCGATATAATACCATGTGCGCACATGACTGTGTGTATAGTGTAATACATATTTAGAACCTAAATCTTTTCAAATATTTTATTTGTCGTAGCGATGTCGTATGTTGTAAAGCACAGTAACGGTCATAAGTCCATAGCTAATAGCTTCACTGGTGCGGGAACGAGTCTACAAAGTAACTTAAGCACAAATAACGACGTCACAGATTTTTAACAAGTTACAAGGAATTCGAAAGTCCTTTACTTGTGATGTACGGTGCCTTACAAGGTACCCTGACTGCCTTTACCCCTATGATGAATTTCCCAAAACGATATCCGTAATCGAGTTCAAAGGGCGCCACAAAAAATCTATATCATAGAAATGCCCAATTGTCTGTCAGTTAGGCTTTAACAGACAGACATAATTCTCTGTTAGGCTTCAACTTTTGAACTGATTTTGATCATAGATCCCAGGGACGGACATAGGCTATTTTTATCCCGGAAAATTAAGGAGTTCGGAAATCGCGGGCATCATCCAGTCACTAATAAAATACTACGATCACCTAAGCGCTGTGTGCAAGTGATGACTTACGGATCCAAAACACGGCCATAGTTCTATAGGCCTGATAAGAAGGCTCAGAGTAACTCAGCGGGCGATGGAATGGGAGTATGAAGTATTCCTACGTGATCAAAGCAGAAGTGTAGACGTCCGTAGGCGAACCAGAGTCACTCGAAGAGTTGCAACGCTGGAGTGGCAATGGGTGGCAACATAAGTAGTTCGGAGAACCGATGGACGTTGGGGTCCCAAGGTGCTGGAATGGCGACCCCGCACTGGAAAGCTTAGCATTGGCAAACCTCCCCACTAGGTGGACGGACGACATAAAGCGAGTCGCAGAGCCGTAATTCAATGAAGTATTCGAAACGTATTAACTCCCACTAGGGGTACTGTATTCTCAAGTCACAATAACAAATGTTATTTAATACTAACGATAAAAAATACAAAATGGCATCATATTATTCGAAGATAACGTCATTCGCGCATACGGCATCTCGACTTTCTTCCTCATGCCTTATAAAAAAAGGCTAAAGCCATTTATTTCCAAAGCACTAAATTGAGAAGGACCTCAATTTGGCGCGTATTTTGTGAAACAAATAGAGGAAGAGAAGTTTTAGTATGTTTTAATACATTTTGAGTCTATTTTTTTTATTGCGTTACAGGCTTGCGCTTGACGACAATCATGCTTAGTGCAAAGCAATGAGATCTAGGTTTGAACGCGCTTGCCTAGAAGATACCTATTCACTCTTGCATTGAAAGTAAGAAAGAAAGAAAGAAAGAAAACATATTTATTCACAAATGGTGTTACAGACAAACATCTGTCATACGTAGCTGTACACACAAATGTATGTTTGTCTATGACACCACCCGGAATGGGTGTACAGCTCAGCCGTGTGTCCGGCATTATACATACAAATGCATGCATGTTGCCAGACGCTGATTTTCAGCTGTGACCCGGGTGACGTCACAGCCAACGGATATGAATACTTATACCTCTAACTATTTTACAACTTACACTATAACTTAACACATCGATAATCCACTAAACCTAAGTCAAAGCATTCACATAAATATTATTCATACTCAAGGCCAAAGCAAGAGAATCAACAAACAACATATAAAAGTAAATATTAAAGAAATGTATACAAATATTAAAAGTATAATTATAAACGTATATTATAATATATATAACATATTTATGCACATTATACAACAGATCACATGCAAATAAATTAAAACAAGTATACCTACACCAAATATACTACAAATTAAATATATCTATTATTTTAACTATTTATTAAATGCCAAACTACATGCCTATCTATATAATTGATATATCAACAGCGACATTTTCATGTTCCGTTTGTTTTAACAAAATATACTGTTTTAATTTACGCTTAAAAGCATACATGCTGCATAAGTTAATACTTAGCATAAGTTACAGTAAAGTACAGTTAAGTACATAAGTTATTTTCAAGAATTTAGTGTAAACATTATGACTCATATGTTATGCTGTTATGATGTCAAACAATATTTTAATGATAGTCATTATTTTTATAGAGCATTGTTCTTGCGCGTAGATATTGTATGCTTGACAGCTAATAATTAAAATAAGATTTATGTAAATGCATATTTCCAAAACTTGCTTGGTTTGAGCATTATTTTGACAACCCCCTTCGAGATAAATCGAACTTGTCGTACTGGCCAAATACGTGCGAGCAGCGGCCGGCAAAAGTGTGAAAATCCATATCTGTCGCGGTTTAGCGGCCAAATAAATGACATAGTAAATTCATATCTGTCGTTTAATTTAAAAATGGAACGATGTTTTATTCCGAAACATTTGGTTGCCACCAACAAAGAGCATAAAGAACCAGGGGTAGAGGTACAACTCCATACAACGGGTACCATAGTTCTAAAATAAATTCTAGATGGCGTTACTTGTCTCGAATAAGTATAAATTTTGTTTAAATCAACCGAAACTCAATGAAAACATGTATTTTGTTGTTTTACTTTATTTTACCTATTTATTTATTAAGTTTAATTAACTATTAAATATAAAATTTTCATAAAATCCGATACCAAAAAGTTTATTTCAAAGCTTTCGTTTTAACGCCATCTAGAGCTAAGCAGAAGAACTACAGGGTATCAGCGATGATAAGCAGATTTTTGAATGCTTTTTGGTTAAGTTTGGAGTTGTCCCTCTACCCCTGGTTCTTTATGCTCTTTGCCACCAAGGAGGTAACTTATCAAAGGTTTTATTTAAATTTCGAACTAGCTAGCAAATAGAAAGCTGTTTATTGAAAAAAACAAACAAACACTATAACGCGGGAATTATTATTGTTGTTCGTTGTTCGTCATTGATTTTGAAATGTATTTGACAAAATGAGTTCAAATGGAGACAATGAGTGTGATGAACTTACTTTAACGCCATCTGAAATTCAAGAGGCGGCAAGAGCCGTAATAAAAAACTTGTTACCGCCAAAATAGTAAGAAAAATATATTTTTAAATAATAAGTACTGTCTAGGTACTACTTAGTTTTAATTTCGTGGATCAAGGTTTTTGATTTCCGCAGGAACTCATTGATTTTCCAGATAAAAAGTGACCTCTGGATTCAACCCACTGTTTTTTTAAATTTGATACTTTAACTCATTCAAGACTGATAGATGCAAGATAAAATCATACAAATATTATTAACGCGAAAGTGTGTTTGTTGGTACATCAAACACGCAACAGAGAAACGGATAGACGTGGTTTTTTGTTTTTTTTTGGTTTTATTTAGTCCATGCAGACGAAGTCGCAGGCATCAGCTAGTAAAAAATATATTAAAGGTAGTGGTGACATAGAATATTTTTTCGAGGTGAATGGTGATTTCCGAAATGACAAGATGTAGATCAGCATGGAACAATCTTAATATATTATGAGGTAAATGAAAGACAGTTATTTTAATACTTCTATACTTTATTGTAAATCAAAAATGAATATTTTGTACACGATTTTGATATTATTTTCAAAACATCATATTCGATTTAGTTTTTGGGGAAGATTGCACATAGTCGCACATCTATACCGACTTTATTCTATTTTTAACAATAAAACTTAACCTATGCATATTAAATTAGTAATTTTGAAAACGGGTTACCTAGAACAAATTTTCTATCTTTCTTAACGTTTTCTAATAAAAAACGCCTCGAAAACTTTATTTTTGTTTTCCATGAGCTCCGAAAATATTTTGTACGAACTATTTTAATGTTTTATTGTTAAAAACTTTTCGATAAAACTCTCGATACCCGAATTTCGTTTTCGAAGGTATTTAATGAAAAATAATGTTCTAGGTAGAACTGATTTCAAAAACCATTATTTTTTTATACGGACATGTTATTAATAGATAAAAGAAATATAAATGCAAAGTGACAGTCTGTCTTTTTTTACCATCTAGCTAATATCAGCAGAATTACACAGTAAACTTGCACTGGAATTTAACTTAGTTTTAGATCATAATATTTTTTTTTTATTTTACTAGCCCGCAGCTTTATAGTAAAAGACTGGTTTTATTCATCTTTTTATAAAAAAAAATATTTTTTATATTTTACTAGCCCGCAACTTTATTGTAAAAGACTGTTTTTTTTTCTTCTTTTTATAAAAAAAAAAATTGCCAGAATCTACTAGGAATTATAATTAATAACGTGTCCGTAATAATAACTTTACAAGTCACTCTGTTAGAACTTAACTAAAATAATAAAGTCGCAGTTTAAAATCTCGTACATCACCGTACTATACCGGTTTATATATAAAATTATAATATTTTCCACCTGTCTTTGATTGTATGATAAATGCATAAGGCGTCAATCCCACAGCCTATGGTAAGGTCCTAGGTTCTCTGTCCCGTTGTCCTAAGTATGCAATAGGGATGATGACAACTCAATCAAATCAGCAACTCTTTATCAAACTCAAAATCGCGCTTTTTCTATCCGCTTGACTGCGATCTCACCTGATGGTAAGTGATGATGCAGTCTAAGATGGTAGCGGGCTAACCTGTTAGGGGCATGGCAGTTGTATTAAACCCATACCCCAGTTCGGTTTCTACACGGCATCGTACCGGAACGCTAAATCGCTTGGCGGCACGTCTGCCGGTAGGGTGGTAACTAGCCACGGCCGAAGCCTCCCACCAGACAATCCTTCTAGTATGGATGGTTAGTATGAAATATATAGTAGAAAGCACTTTTGTTCTTTAATCTATACTTTTAAATGTTTATCAAACTTAAAACTAACCGAGGGTGTGAATTTTAGGTATTTTGGAAGACACTCTATTTAATAATCAGTAAGAAATGATTTGTTTTTGACATGGCCATCGTCCCTATAATATAGCTTGTACAGAAGTTTAATAAACGCCAATAAAGAGAAAAACATCACGGGAAATATGCGTGCCAGAGTTTTTCAAAATATCTCGAAAGTGTATAAAGTCAGTCTATCCAGTCTTGGCCAGTGAGGTGGACTACGGCTAAACCCTTTTAATTCTGAGAGGAGACTCGTGGTTAATATAGTGGAAACTGGTTGAAATGATAAATGTGACTAAGTGAGTCCAGCGTGATACTATAGTGGAATTTTTTATTGCACATTTTTTGACGTTTACAGTGTTACCAGATTTTTATGGAAAACTAGTGGGCCCACTAGATTTTCATAAAAGTCTAGTTTTTTAGCAGACGTTGTCCTGCCCTGAACCTGGAATCCGATTGCAGCGCCCCCTACCGGGGCGAATCTATACTTTATATTGTAAATGCCAAAGTTTGGATGGATGTATGGATGTATGGATGTTTGTTACTCAATCACGCCTCAACGGCTGAACGGATCTGGCTGAAAGGACATTGACCAAGTTCGCCTAAGAATCAACATGTGTTTAAAATATACAGTAATTGTTAACTTATTTTATAACCTTTATTTCAAATATTAGAATTCAACGGACACTTCAAATTAAATACAAAATAAATAAATGGGTATTTAATTGATTACTATACGTTTCCGTCTCTCGATTATTAACCACAGATCAATAACTTACAGGTTAAAATAATATGCAATACCACCGCTTGAGCACTAGATCTGTATCGTAAGAAACAAGATAAAAGCAGCTTAAAGTGCTAAGTGAACGAAACGAACAGCAATTGATTTTTATATATATATAGACCTCTCACCTTCAAGGCATCATTATTTTACAATTTGACATTAGCTAATGTCAAAATGAGTTGTCTAATCAAAAAATCGAGTATAGTTAGGAGCGGAACGCAGAACCCAAGAACGCTAGGCAATGGGACAGACACCTAAGACATAACTAAGGCTATATCTTTAGGCGATTTCATAAAAATATCGCCATTTATACAATTTATTTCCGAGTATAAATTAACACAATAATATTGATCTTCTATGGTGTAGAAAAAATAAATAGCACATTTGAGACAAAACAAACATAGATAATGAATTAATGTATACAAATACAAATACATGCATGAAATTAAATCAACTATTACTCATTAATTTTTCACACTGTGACAAAATTTAACCTCAAATTAACATAATGTTCATCACCATGCCAAAATTTAACGTTAACCCATTACAAAGTTAACGTAAATTTGTATCATACACGTTGGCCAAAATTTAACGTTAACCTATTACAAAGTTAACGTAAAATTGTATCATACACGTTGGCCAAAATTTAACGTTAACCCATTACAAAGTTAACGTAAGTTTGTATCATACACGTTGGCCAAAATTTTACGTTAACCCATTACAAAGTTAACGTAAGTTTGTATCATACACGTTGGCCAAAATTTTACGTTAACCCATTACAAAGTTAACGTAAATTTGTATCATACACGTTGGCCAAAATTTAACGTTAACCCATTACAAAGTTAACGTAAGTTTGTATCATACACGTTGGCCAAAATTTAACGTTAACCCATTACAAAGTTAACGTAAGTTTGTATCATACACGTTGGCCAAAATTTAACGTTAACCCATGACAAAGTTAACGTAAATTTGTATCATACACGTTGGCCAAAATTTAACATTAACCCATTACAAAGTTAACGTAAATTTGTATCATACACGTTGGCCAAAATTTAACGTTAACCCATTACAAAGTTAACGTAAGTTTGTATCATACACGTTGGCCAAAATGAACAACCTTGTCATTTTTATAACCAGTTTAATTTCATAACTTAACATCAAATGGTTAAAGCAATTACAAAGTCAACGTTTAATTCATTTAAGACCGTGGCAAAATTTTACATCCCAGACGTTTTATATACCATCAATTTCATTTTTAAACACCAATGTTAAACTTAGTTACAGTAACATAATTCTTATCTGTGTTTCCTGATTGACAATACTAATTGTGCGAATGTTAATAACCTTAACCAGTTTTCCATGACCGTGCCAAAAATTAACACTTATAATTCCTTTAGATAGATTTCATCACATTATTAACGTTAACACATGCCACGAATTTTTTTACACAATCGAACATCTCGTAACGATTAAATTCCACATTTTAACACTGTTAAAATGATTTTTAACACTGTTAAAATGAGTTTTAACATCTGTATTGATATTTAACATTCTTGATGTTTTACAAACAATAAGGCTACATAATTTAACATTATGTTACAACTTACAATCCATTAAATAAACAGTTTCTCTTGACCGTGACAAAATAAAAGTACAATTCTTTTTGTACACTTTTCTCTTTCTAAAATAGACTTACTATAATGTAAAAGGGACATTTTATATAATGTTTTGCGGGAAGAGGACATGCGAGTGAGAGAGCTATACTTTTGTAATATTACTTTAACCTTAAGAGTAAAATATATCGGGTACAAGTTTAGTCGTGGGGGGAAATTATTTAAGCAGTTTTCCAGATACAATTTTTTTTAAATAATGGGGTCGGTGGGGGTTATCTTTAAGGAACCACATTTGCAAAATATATATAATTAAAAATATAATAATATATATATGTCACCGCAAGATTGTAAAAACCGTTAGATTATAATCTAACTCGCAAAATTGTAAACTGTCGGCAGATTGTGAGCCGTTCAATGTTCTGAGTGTCAATTTTTGAAATATTCATTATATTTACGTTTTCTTGTGTCTTTCTTGTAGGTTAGGTTAGGGTTCGACACAAATAAACTGTTAGGTTTTATCGGGTTAATATACCTAGCATATTAAAATCTACCGAAAAATAATTCGTTAAATTGTAATCTTTCGAAAGTTTGCAATTTCGCGAGTTAGATTATAATCTAACGGTTTTTACAATCTTACTTACGGTGACATATATAAATATTTGAATTTGGAAGCATTAAGAGGCCGGCGATCGCCGCTCGCAATTTCTATTCAACCCGCAAATATAAATTTGCCGGTATATTGCTATCTCTATTTGGCTGATGACACATGATCGCGTGCTAACGCGATAGCAATAAGAGAATACAGAATTTGTTATACATCTAGTCTTGTTCCGTGAATACCAAAAATGATGAATGAAAACTTGTTGTGGTTTTAACTTCGTGTTGTTATTCTGTAACTTGACAATATAGGCTATGTTCCTGATCAATAAGTACGTAATATATCGATGGTTTTAATATTAAACAAATAATGAGAAAATATGTCATTTATGTCGTAAAATAACAAAACGTAATGCGCTTCAATTGAATGTTGGGAAAGTGTTTTGAAAACATGATTGTCCAGGGACCTAGATAAATACAAGTTAAATCTTAATAATCGCATGTTATGGTGGAAATATTCTCGAATTACAAATTATTTTGGTATTACGTTTGTATGGGTAATTCACCCTCCGCTGGCACCTTAACGGATTGAGATTGTAAATAAGGGTCGGGTTAAAGGCCGAAACATACATGTTAGTCAGTTTAGACTTTTGGCCTGAGGAGTGAGGGCATTTTGGATCTGGCTTCAGGGAAGCCAGATCCAAAATCTGTATCTGGCGACAGTTTGCAATTTCGCGAGTTAGATTATAATCTAACGGTTTTTACAATCTTACGGTGACATATACATTGATATAATAATTGTAAATGTTTTTTTTTTAAAAAGAGCAACCACCGGGGTTCTTGCTGGTTCTTCTCAGTAGGAATGGCATTCCGAACCAGTGGTAGGTTCACTCGACGATTCAACAGCACTTTTAGTAAGTTTATTTGAATAAAAAAAATTGAGTTTGAGTTTGCACGCTCATGCAGATGATGTTTCGGCCTTCAGTGGTAAGTCTTGGGGTTCAGTTTGGATTCGGTGGGGGTTGTATTAACGCAACGCCTCTTTCCGCAAAACACCTGATTCTCCAAAACCCCTATTATCTTAATAAGGCGGTATAAACCTTCGACTTACATGACGACACATCGCTTGGAGTCCCGCTCCGTGATAGGGGTCACAGGGGTCGGGGGGTCGACGGGGGTCGGTTTGATGGCTTCGGGGTCGAAGGTCTCCGTGGAGGCGACCGGCGCGGTCAGCGGGAGGTCTGTGTTGATGCCTACGATCTGCAATAAAAGCAATACAATTTTAATAAAATATCTATACTTTAGTGAATTAAAACCCAATGTTCATTAATATACTTTATTCCATCCGATAATATCATCTTCTAGAGTACCAAATTTTTTTTTTACTATCCTTTTTCCCTCTGATTTTCTTTTTGTCCTTCTCGCCCAATTGGCGGGAAGCGTCCCAATTGGCCCTCAGAATTCCCCCTTTTTTAATTATTTTATTTTACGGCCCTGGATTCAAGTCCTTTATGGCCTTATATTTATTGCGAATGTCGGTTCCACAGAATATAAAACTAGAAAATCATGACAATACTAATACTCAATCTATACTTTATATACTTTTAATATCATAAATGCGAAAGTTTGGATGGATGTATGGATGCTTGTTACTCAATCACACCCCAACGGCTGAACGGATCTGGCTGAAATTTGGCACAGAGATAGATTATAGTCTGAAATAGCACATAGGGTATTTTTTATCCCGGAAAATTAAAGAGTTCCCCCGGGAACCAAAAAACCTCAATCCCCGCGGAGTCGCGGGCATCAGCTAGTTGATAATAAAATATGAGCGACCTTTTTTTGTTAATTTTTCGCTTGGATAGTTACGATACGAAATCCCACAAACTTATCTGACCAATACATTTGTGATAAAACTTGAAAATAAAACTCGAGTAGGTAGGCACTAAAAAATGATTTCTCACGCCCATACTTATTTCGAGATTTTTGGCGGCTATTAATAGCGCGATTTATTTCTCACATCTAAAATACCTAATTGTTGATTTAATTTTATTATTCCCAATCACTTATACCACTTATATTCATTAATAATTTATAAGAAAAATCTCAATGAAAGTCAATATCATTATGAACCTGCTTGCAAGAAGAATTTTTATTTAGAAGTAAAGTGGACTTACAAAGGACTTGACCAGTGGAACTATGGCAGCTTGCCTAGGTGTCAAAAATCAATGTTCAGCAATGATTTCTATATTATTGTAATTGTAATATTTCACTGTTTTCAGATAAAAAAGTTTCAGGAGTCTGAAGGCTCGGAAAACTGCGAAAATGAACAAAAAAAGTTTCACCAAAAGATTGCTTTCCCACACTAGATGGCGCTATTCATTGTGTTGAGCGAGTCCAAAAAAATATTTTCAAGTATTATTTCTTTATTATTGTAATTGTTATATTTTATAGTTTTCAGATAAAAAAGTTTCAGGAGTCTGAAGGCTCTGAAAACTGAGAAAATAAATTAAAAAGTTTCACCAAAAACTGCTTTCCCACACTAGATGGCGCTATGTATTGTGGTGAGTCTAGAAAATATTTTTTGTTAACAAGTTCAACTATTCGACCACAGATGGCAGCATATGCAATGTGAAAGGGCGTTCCAGTTTAACTATTCGACCACAGATGGCGGCATATGCAATGTGAAAGGGCGTTCCTTTAAACGCAATATTTCAAAATGCTTTGTTCTATCAATTAGTTTGAGACTTGTCAAAAAAGAAGAATAATTATAAACAAAACATACATTTCCTTTTCATTACTATTTAATTGATCAAAAATAAATCATTCTTAGTATAATGACTAAGGTGATTAAATGGTATTCATGTAGGGTTACAAGATTATTATTAGGCATGGATATAATGGAACGTCAAAATGGAGTAGTGCTTAAAGAGGAAAGCGGACGCTCAAGATTTAAACAATAAACGTACTGTTTTTTTTTGTCATTTGAACCCTGACCATATTTGGAATAATAAATCCATAATAATTTCGTTTTTAATTTTTAAACCTTACTGTAAAAACGGAAATCCTGTACATTGTCCCGAATCGGAGGGCAATTACTGGTCATGTCCTTTAAAAAAAACTGCAAAAAAAATAGCACGAGGGCAGTAAATTTTGCAAAAATAGTACGAGGGTAGTAAATTCTGCAAAAAAAATAGCACGAGGGCAGTAAATTCTGCAACAAAAATAACACGAGGGCAGTAAATTCTGCAAAAAAAAAGGACGAGGGCAGTAAAATCTTTAAAAAAATTGCACGAGCAGTAAATTCTGCAAGAAAAATAACACGAGAGCAGTAAGTTCTGCATAAAAGTAACACGAGGGCAGAAAATTCTGCAGTAAAATAGTACCAGGGCAGTTAATTCTGCAGTAAAATAGTACGAGGGCAGTAATGTGCAAAAAATAGCACGAGGGCAGTAAATTCTGCAGTACAATCCTACGAGGGCAGTAAACTAGTAAAATAGTACGAGGGCAGTAAATTCTGCAGTAAAATAGTACGAGGGCAGTAAATTCTGCAGTAAAATAGTACGAGGGCAGTAAATTCTGCAAAAAAAAATAGCACGAGGGCAGTAAATTAGTACGAGGGCAGTAAATTCTGCAAAAATAATACGAGGGCAGTAAACTCTACAAAAAACTATCACGAGGGCAGTAAATTTAACTTACAAGCCCCATTTACTGCCACTGTAAGTGCATTTTTCGAGCTGTGTGTACTGATAAATAGTTATTCGTATCGTGTGATCACCTCGGCGGCCCTGCGCGCGGGCAGCGGCGTGGAGTGCAGGCGGAAGGGCTTCGCGAGGCGCTCCAGGACGCGCGCTCGCTTGCCTCGCGCGGCCTCCTCCGCCTCCGCGGCCAGCTCTATGGACTCCTCGTGGGAGGGCTTGCGCTTGCGGCCGACCACCGTGCCCGTCGGCCGGGTCGGCTGATCCGATACTGTGAACACATATTGAGCATTGAAACACCTGTTGCCCGTGTGGACTACACAAAATTCAAACATCAATTTTTTTTTTTATTTGTTTTTTGACAAACACTTTTTACATTTGCTTGGGTTCTTAACACCTTTATTTCATTTTATAGGGGCTAATTTTCAAAAATCGTTTAAATTCAAACACCAATATATATTTTTTTAAATTATTGACAAACACTTTCTAGAGCATTCAAACTAATTTACTGTACTGTACTGTTAGCTTTTACCCGTGTGGACTACACAAAATTCAAACATCAATTTTTTTTTTTCAATTTTGTTTTTGACAAACACTTTTTACATTTGCTTGCGTTCTTAACACCTTTATTCCATTTTATAGAGGCTGAATTTTCAAAAATCTTTACTTAGCCCCCGTGTGGACTACACAAAATTCAAACATCAATTATTATTTTTTAATTCGTTTTTTGACAAACACTTTTTACGTTTGCTTGGGTTCTTAACACCCTTATTTTACTCCCTTAGGGGTTGAATTTTCAAAAATCGTTACTTAGCCGATGTGTACGTCATTATAGCTATTTGTATTTTTTTTTAAATTATTATCCACTACATATTAGCCCTTGACTGCGGTCTCACCTGGTCAGTGATGATGCAATCAAGATCTAAGATATTTTTTTTATCCTCTACAAGTTAGTCCTTGACTGCGGTCTCACCTGGTAAGTGATGATGCAGTCTAAGATGGTAACGGGCTAGCCTGTTAGGGGCATGGGAGTTAATTAATCCCATACCCCTATTCGATTTCTACACGGCATCGTACCGGAACGCTAAATCGCTTGGCGGCAGGTATTTGCCGGTAGGGTGGTAACTAGCCACGGCCGAAGCCTCCCATCAGGCCAGACCAGGGAAAAATCTATATGCCAAATTTCAGCCCGATCCATGCAGTGGTTTAAGCTGTGCGTTGATAGATCAGTCAGTCAGTCACCTTTTCCTTTTATATTTATTTACATTAATGCAAAGAAATGAATCTGAAATGAAATTATTTATTTATTTCACGTACAACTTGTGCCACATATGAATTGTCATACATTTCATACATGGCACAAGTTGTTGTTTCTACCACCAGTTCAAAAAACAATCTGAAAAGAACCGGCAAGAAACTCAGCTATTGCTTTTATTTGCTCGAAAAAGAAAAAATAACAAAACAATTTCGTTACAAAAGTGATATGACGGAAGTTACATCCAAAAAAAAATTTTTGACGTAATCGGGTAACGGTTTTCAATACTTACGGATTTAATAATTATTAACGGATATATTTCGGATTTTTAAGAACCGAGTACCTCCTCCTACTCCTACCTCTTAATCGGTGTACTGTCTAAATTCAATCGATATGTCACCGTAAGATTGTAGAAACCGTTAGATTATGATCTAACTCGCGAAATTGCAAAATGTCGAAAGATTACAATTTAACGCATTATTTTTCGGTAGATTGTAATCTGTTAGGTATATTAACCCGATAGAAACTAAGTGCCCGAAGAAACAGACGAAGAAAACGTAAATACAATGAATATCTCAAAAATTGACCCTCAGAACATTGAACGGTTCACAATCTTTCGACAGTTTACAATTTCGCGAGTTAAATTATAATCTAACGGTTTTTACAATCTTACGGTGACAGATATAATTCTGTGAGGGTTCATGAATAAAATTTAATCGTTTCTGGACGATTATTATCTGAATACATAATATTATCTTTACAGTAACAGTCATCTGTAAATGTATGACGGTTACCTGTACACGGATAGCAGTTACCTATATGTGGTTGACGGTTACCTGTACACAGATGATGATTACCTGAACATAAATGGCAGTGATAAGATGACAGTTACCTGTGTGAGCGCTAGTGCTGCTGTAAACGACGATATTCCGCAGCGGCTTGTACGTCACTGAGGTAAGGCTCTCGGGCTCTTCCGAGATGATAGAATGCTGTGTTCATGACTGTTCATGATAAGATATAGCTCTAACTAGCGGCCTGTACATCAGATACTCTAGTTATATTAGATATAGTTACCTCTACGTAGCGGCCTGTACACGTATGACAGATACTCTTAAGATAATGATAGTTACCTGTGCAAAGATAAATGTTACCTGTACACGAATAGCAGTTACCTGTATGTGGATGACAGTTACCAGATGATGTTTACCTGTACATAGATGGCAGGGACAAGATGACAGTTACCTGTGTGAGCGCTAGTGTGGGAGCGAGTGCTGCTATAAACGACGACTTTCCGCAGCGGCTTGTACGATCTGCGGCCGCGGATGTTGCGCAGGCCGCTGAGGTAAGGGTTCTCGGGCTCCTCCGAGTTAATAGAATGCTGTGTTTGAGTGCTCAAGATAAGATATAGCTCTAACTAGCGGCCTGTACACGTATGACAGATACTCTTAAGATAATGATAGTTACCTGTACACAGATGGTAGCGACAAGATGACAGTTACCTGTGTGAGCGCTAGTGTGGGAGCGAGTGCTGCTATAGACGCCGATATTCCGCAGCGTCATCTCACGCAGCGGCTTGTACGATCTGCGGCCGCGGATGTTGCGCAGGCCGCTGAGGTAAGGGCTCTCGGGCTCTTCAGAGACGAACGACGACGTCTCTGTTATGTCCATCTCCATTGTTGTGTTGTTGCCTGAAAAATAAAATAAACCAGATTATTTACTTTAATAGTTTTCATAGTAAGAAAACCGGGTCAAGTGCTAGTCGGACTCATGCACAAATGGTAATAAAGATGTAATAACAACACCTAATCGTAGCTACAGAAGCAACCTAGTTACAGCATTTAAATATCAGTGACAGAAATATGCAAATTCATTTGGTGCGGTTTTTCATGGAAATATTGATTTAACCAAAACTGCAGATTCGTAAGTTTGCCATGGAGGTGACGATGTATGTAAGTTTCCTTCACGCGGATGACTGTTACCTGTATACGGATGACGGTTACCTGTATACGGATGACGGTTACCTGTGTACGGATGAAGGTTACCGGTGTACGGATGAAGGTTACCTGTGTACGGATGACCGTTACCTGTACGTAGATGACAGTTACCTGTCCGTAGATGACAGTTACCTGTATAATTGGCGAGCAGGGACGTGTTGGTGTGGTCGGCGAGTCGCGCGCTGCGACGGTAGGGCGACACTTTGACGCGCGACTTGGAGTAGTTAGTGTCCGCCTTCACGCGGCCTTCGTCTGTGGGAACACAACGTCAGACTAACACTTTCGTTGCACTGCTCTCTAACACCATTGGTAATGTGAAAGTTAAGAAAAATATACTTTATTGTACAACAACTTTCGCATTTATAATACTAGTATTAAGTATTATAATACTAGTATTAGTATTAATAAGATTAGTATGATTTCTGCAGACACTTTTGAATTGTTTTATGATAGGGTAGCCCTAAACCAGTGTCTCACTTGATGGTAACTGACGATTCAGTCTATGATGGAAGCTGGCTAACTCGGAAAGGTCCTGGTAGTTTAAATATATTCTCATAAAGGATCGTGTAATTTTATTTTACCTACACTCATTACTTTATAATTTTATTATGAATTAAAAAATAATGACTCAATGACATAGAGTAATCACGAACATCTGATTCTCTAATATAAAAATATATACTAAAGCAATAAATTCATACTAAATTGATGCTATAATTTTTTTACCACTAAAGATTACTCCTCAGCTCCGGATTCTAGCTTTTGAGAATTTGTTCATGCTTGCCAAAAACAACAATGAAATGTACGGTAATGTATGTACAATCAATATCAATAAAAGTTTGGGACAAATGATGTAGGTATGTAACTAAAATGTTATGGATTTTATAATATGCAGTGGCGTGCAGTTCATAGAGGCGTAAAAGCACTGCTTGCCCAATTGGGCTCATTTTTCCTCAAAACAGCTAGTAAATAGGTATTTTTAATAACGAATGCCTACCCTAGCCTCGAAATCTGTGCACGCCACTGAAGATAAGAGTATTAAAACACTCGTGTGATACTATTAAAACCATCGATTTGCTCGGTTTTTAATTGTTAGTTAGTTGCTATTATTCAACCGTTTCATAACTTCTATTACATCAAAATTACCGCCCCGATTCCCAGAACTACAAAAATCAAAAATATTTTTTTCATTTTTCATTTTCATTTTCATCCATTGCGTCAGGGGATGCATCAAAATTTAATCTGTATTGAATTTTTTTTTGAACAATTAAAAAAAACTCACCCTCATGTTCGACCTCCACAACCACTTCGATCTCTCTCTCCGTTTTCTCCTCCGCGGTTTTCTCTTTCTCTACCTCCATTTCGTCTGCTTTCTTCTCATTTTCGTTCTCGTGTATGTTGTCTTCTAGAACTACGACCGGTATGAGAACCTGCAATCGATACAATAACAGAATATAGGTTGCTAGTTTTTGTTCGCGTGGATTACACAAATTTCAAACCCCTATTTTATCCACTTAGGGATTACATTTTCAAAAATCCTTTCATGTCCACTTATGCGTAATAATAATGGCATAATAACTATCTGGATGCCAAATTTCAGCCCGATTCGTCGAGTGGTTTGAGCTGTGTGTCCATAGATCAGCCAGTCAGTAATCATTTCCTTTTATATTTTACATGTCCATTTTTGCCTGGTGGGAGGCTTCGGCCGTGGCTAGTTACCACCCCACCTACGATGCTGTGTAGAAACCAAATAGGGGTATGGGTTTAATATAACTGCTATGCCCCTAACAGGTTAGCCCGCTACCATCTTGGACTGCATCATCACTTCCCATCAGGTGAGATCGCAGTCAATGGCTAACTTGTAGTGGATAAAAAAAAATATACATAGATTTAATGTAACCTCACCTCACATCTATACAAAATTACATCAAAATCTGTTGAAAAGTCACGCCATTAAAGCGTAGCTGACATTCAGATAGACACACTTTCGCATTTATAATATTAGTATGGCTAAATATGTCACCGTAAGGTTGTAATGTAACTCGCGTAATTGCAAACTGTCGAAAGATTGCAATTTAACGCATTATTTTTCGGTAAATTGTAATCTGTTAGGTATATTAACAAGATAGAACCTAAGGGCACTACCTGATTATTTATGTCGAACCCTAACCTAACCTACATGAAACAGACAACAAAACGTAAATAAAATGAATATTTCAAAAATTCACACTCAGAACATTGAACGGTTCACAATCTTTCGACAGTTTAGAATTTCGCGAGTTAGATTATAATCTAACGGTTTTTACAATGTTACGGTGACAGATACACGAAATTGAGCTCTAATTCAATGGTGTTGTGGTTTATTTTACTTTGACGCTGAACTTTGACGATTGGATCGGCAATTCTTACATAATCGCACCTCTCTATACCAAATTAAATCAAAATATGTTGAAAAGTCACTCCGTTAAAGCGTAGCAGTCAGACACACTTTCGCATTTATAACAAAAAAAAATAAAATTAGTATACAAGCGAATCTGTCACTGGGTCAGAGAAGTTTGTGGTCCTGTACCTTATTGGTGGAATCAGAAGCAGTGCCCTCGACCCTATCCCTCTTGTCCTGTGGTTTGGGCGAATCGGAAGATCGAAGCTTGCGATCCGAAGACGGCATATCTTCTTTTAACTTCAGCAGTTTTGACTGGAAATCCGGTCAACAGTTAATTATCACCATCGCGTCTTATATGAAACTAGCTTTTTCCTGCGACTTCGCTTACGTTAAGTTCGATTTTCATACAGATTTTTTAGGCCTATTTTACCCGCTCAGGGATTGGATTTTTAGTAGAGGAGCCCAAGAGGGGATCTTTGGATTTAATCCAGCGCGTCAGATTAATATAAAGGGGGATTCTTTGGACAATGTAGAGTACCTTCACCATATTTGAGCCCTGTATATTGGTGGGTCTGTCTAGGACAGCAGATCAAATAATTAGATAAATAAAATCGATCATAAGAAATACTCGAGCGCGTCAGATTAAGGTAGTGAGTTAATTACATGCTGAAAAGTGTACATTCAAATAATCTGATGATTTGAGCGAGACCTAAAGGAATTGGAGTTTTTTTAAAGTTTGTAACTTTCCAACTCCTTTGGGTCTCGCTCAAATCGTCAGATTATTTGAATGTACACTTTTCAGCGTGTAATTAACTCACTCTACCTTAATCTGACGCGCTCGAGTATTTCTTATGATCGATTTTATTTATCTAATTATTTGATCTGCTGTCCTAGACAGACCCACCAATATACAGGGCTCATATATGGTGAAGGTACTCTACAGGGTCTAAAGAATCCCCCTTTATAATAATCTGCCACGCTGGAGTAAATCCAAAAATTCCCTCTTGGCCTCCCCTACTATTTCAAAAATTATTCAGTGCAGACCTTCGTCACAATAGCTTTATTTATGTCAAATTCCAAATTGACCGATCCGTCCAGTGGTTTAAGCTGTGCGTTGATAGATCAGTCAGTCACCTCCTCTTTTTATTATATTTAGACTAGCGAATGCCCGCAACTTCGTCTGCGTGGTTTGAGGTTTTTTGGTTCCCGCGGGAACTCCTTCATTTTCCGGGATAAAATATCTCTGTGCCAAATTTAAGCCAGATCCGTTCAGCCGTTAGGGCGTGATTGAGTAACAAACATCCATTAATTTTCCAGGATAAAAAGTAGCCTAGGTGCTATTCCAGAGTATAATCTATCTCTGTGCCAAATTTCAGCCAGATCTGTTCAACCGTTGGGGCGTGATTGAGTAAGAAACATCCATACATCCATCCAAACTTTCGCATTTATAATATTAGTATAGACGGACGTTCAAAAAGTGTACTGTGTACGTACTAATCCATACTAATATTATAAACTAGATGATTCACGCGGACGAAGTCGCGGGAAGACCAAGTTTTTTCGAGTCACGCGGGAACTCTTTAATTTTCCGGGATAAAAAGTAGCCTATGTCCTTCCCCGGGATATAACCTATCTCTGTACCAAATTTAATCAAAATCGGTTGAATAACCTATTCAACCGCCGGGCCGTGGTAGCGTAGTAGACAGACAGACAGACATACACACTTTCGCATTTATAATATTATTATAGAAATGTAGATTACACAAGTGTATGTACTAATTAATTAGAGCAAAATATATATTCAGGTGTTCTATAATAAATAATATTATTAACTTAACAACGGAATAGTATAAACACACGACGTAAAGTAGGTCATTATTATACGATAATTATATTAACCTACTTATGACCAATGACCCAGAATTACTGTATATGTTGTAGATTTGTGCAGAAAATGAGTTTTCTTGCTGGTTTTTTGTTGTCATTAAAAATATATAATTGTCCTGTTAAAGGCTTATTATACTGTTGAAGATTATGTAAATGATAAAAGAGCATGGATTTGACTCGCTCCAGCAGTGCTTAGGACAGGTAACTTATGTATCTAAACATAGTATGGTAATTGTAAATTATTTTTTTCAAAAGAGCAACCACCGAGCAGTACGAACGGCATTCCGAACCAGTGGTAGATTCACTCGACGATTCAAGAGCACTTATCAAAGTCTTCTTGAATAAAAAGATTTTAGTTTGGGTTTGAGTTCTCCCTGGAAAGCATATTCTACTGAAAATAAAAGACCTGTGAAATTGAACTAATATGTAACTATTCTATGACTATTTCTATACAAAATGCAACATTTATTATACGTCAAGCATCTTTCTTTAGTTAGACATGTATTTGTGACATAGCTCAAAAACGTGTTATTGCACGAGTGCATAATACAATGATTGATAAAGCTGTGTTTAATAATTGACTATTATTGCACTAGTTTAATAAAATAAATACCATAAAAAGCCCGTCTATAATTCATTATCACACGTGTGCGGTAATATTATCCTATTCAAATGCTAACTGCAGGTGACTTGGCTTGATACTAATTCCCGGTACGGTAAAACACTATAAGACCGCCAAACAGAACATCTGTTTTGAGACTGTCAGCATTAAAAAGGTAGTTTATTGTTTCTTATTACTAGCAAATGTATAGTAAAAGTTGTATGCGTTTTGAAGCCTCTAAGCTTCAAACTAACTAAGCTAACTAATTATCACCATCATGTTTTATAAGTAAGTAATTGACATCAATATGTGTGCCTAAAGTGTACCTAACTTGAATAAATGAATACATTTTGATTGATTGAAAAATTGGCGCAATTTAAATGAAAATCTACTAAACCTCGCCCATAATTTTCTACTTTGCGCACTAGAAACTTAAAGAATAATATAATATATGTGTAATATAATATATGTGTACGATGTAATAACAAGCACTCTACATGCAGCATGCGTGTATAAGGTAGCACTCACATCGTCAGGCACGTAGTCTTTGTCGGCTTCCTTGTGTTTGTCGGACGCCGGGCGGGGAGTCTCGGGTGTGCGTGTCGCCTTAACCTTCACCGAGCGATTGCTTTTGTTAGTTGCAAACACATTACACGATACGATATTTATATTCATTGATAACCAATTAGTTTAGAGCGCCAACGGGACATTATTAATAAGTCCAACTCGTACTTGGAAGATTTTTTGATTACGTTTAATTTTTTCGAAAAATGAATTCATCACCGTCAGAAGTGTAATTTTATGATAAATTGTTTCTATTACATTCATGGCTGTCAAAATGGTAAAAGTGGTAAGAACATTACTGCACTAGTGCGGTAAAATATTTAATTTAATTTGGTAAACGAGAAAATTATGCACTAGTGCGGTAAAATATTTAATTTAATTATTATCACACTCATGTGCAATAGTGATTATCAGCACTAATTGGTCTCATTATCTCTTATTAAGTCTGATGGAAATTAGTATTAAACTACAATTAAAAATCTATCACCAGGACACACACAATTAGGGACACTCACAAAACAAAAAGTAAGTACTTACGAAGCCAAAATTCGGTTTTCAACAAAACAAACACCAACACCTAGGTAAACAAAGATCATAAAACTGTCACTGACCTCGTTTAACTGGAACGTTTCCTTCTAATTTCTGGGAGCCTAGTACCTCCAGAAATTTTGTATGGTTTTGGGTTGCTTCAAACTTGGCTAGTTAATACCCCATGGAGAAAAAAGCCCGGACGAATGATCTAGTATCGATGCACGCATAGAAACTGGTTCGGTTCAACACAAATGCTACACATTTACCGGGTTATAGGCCTATTAAACTGCACTTTTCACAGGGACCCTTACACTTGAATCAGTGTAGTGTAATAAAATTTAGGGAGAAAGGGTCCCTAAATTGATCCTTATTGCTGTGTAATAAGCAACGCTCTAATTAGCGGCCACGCCCACAGGGCCCTGTAATAAGTGCAGTGTAATAGATAGGCCTATATAGCTCTCTACCATTTTAGACTGCATCATCACGTAAGACGTTTGATTCCCTGGTACTATGAAAGCTAGTATTATATAATTACTAGATGATTCCCGCGACTTTGTCCGTGGATTGAGATTTTGTGATTCCCGCGTGAACTCTTTAATTTTCCGGGATAAAAAGTAGCCTATGTGCTATTCCAGACTATATCTATATTTCCAGATTAACTATCTCTGTGTCAAATTTCATCCAGATCAGTTCAGCCGTCCTGGCGTGATTGAGTAACAAACATCCATCCATCCAAACGCATTTTTATTATTATAGTATTGATTAATCCCCCAAAATATGATCACAAACCTCATATAGTAGCGAACCAAGCAATTCCTTCTAACTTCTGGTAGCCTAGTACCTCGCGAAACCAAGTGTTACCGAAACATCAAACTTACAGTCCTGTCAATTTCCAGTCCACTACAGCCCATTAACGTCCCACTGCTGGGCACAGGCCTCCACTCTCATGAGAGAGAGGGAATTAGAGCTTAGACCCACCACGCTGCTCCAATGCGGGTTGGGGGGCAATTTCCAGTATGGTGGTACCAAACAGCAAAACTATAACCTCCTGTTGTTTCTTAGCCCCTGGTATCACAGGAACATGCACCCTCCATAACCCCAACCCCTGATCGTCAAGCGTGCCTGTTTCCTCCAAAAACCCAACCCCCCAGATCATCAGACGTACCTGGGAGCGCCTGGTGTAGCTGCGACTGGGCACCCCCTCAGGGGTCGGGGGTTCGAAATACTCCACGTCAGAGTCCTCGTAAACTAGTTCAGGGAACATCTCGTCGTCCGCGGCCAGATCCTGGAGCTCGTCCTCCGAACTCACCGTGTCGCCATTTTGTTCCCCGTTGACTTTTGCGCCGTTCTCTTTCGCTTTTGGCTCTGGTTTCTTGGTTTTCTCGTCGGTTTCGGTCTGGAATGCGGATTATTGAAATACAATTGGAAATTTCAACTTGGAAAAGTCTGGATGCGTTCCTTGGGATCGAATCCCCGGCCACCCGAATATGAAGCTGATCTTAAACACAAAGCTATCGCCATTTCGACGATCTCCGTGGCGCAGTGTGTAGCGCTGTTAACTTGCGGAGGTTCCGGGTTCGATCCCCGGCAGGGTCAATTTGGGAATTTATAATTTCTGAATTTTCCCTGGTCTGGCCTGGTGGGAGCCTTCGGCCGTGGCTAGCTCCCACCCTACCGGCAAAGACGTACCGCCAAGCGATTTAGCGTTCCGGTACGATTCCGTGTAGAAACCGAATAGGGGTATGGGTTTAATATAACTGCCATGCTCCTAACAGGTTAGCCCGCTAATATTTTAGACTGCATCATCACTTACCATCAGGTGAGATCACAGTCAAGGGCTAACTTGTAGTGAATAAAAAAAAAGGATATTGATACGCAGGTATTTGGATAAAAGCACAAAATTCGTAAAATCACACTGGGAAATTCGCAATGACTGAATTTACAAGGAAAACAAACTAAGGAAACTTATGTTTATTTTTGCTGTAACTATGTCTAGAAAAAATGAGAGTGTGAAAGTGATTGCGATCAATCATCACATTACAGCTGTATTCGATGTAGTCTTTTCGATTCAACTCTGGATCCTTCATCTTTTTAATGCAAAGCAAATCATTGTTTCTAAACAAACGAATGAAGTGCGAAACTACAAACTTACTTTTCCATCCTTCTCCTTATTGCTCTTGTCTTCTTTCTTATCATCTTCCTCCTTCTTATCTGAAGTCTTCTCCTTTTCTACGGCATTTTCTTTCTTCTCCGCTTCTTTCTTATCGTCACCCTTATCTGTCTTGTCTTTTTTCTCAACGCTCTTATCCAATTTGTCTTTTTTATCTAGGCTTTTGTCTAATTTACTATCTTTCTTGTCTATGCTTTTGTCTAATTTATCTTTCTTTTCTATACTCTTATCTAGTTTATCTTTTTTGTCAGATTTCTCAGCAGGTTTGTCTTGTTTATCTGTCTTTTCGAAAGTCTTCTCAGGTTTCTTTTCGCTGTGTGCTGTCTTTTCTGATTTCTCTGTGTTTTTTTCAGCACTTTGTTTTTCTTTTTCAGCGTTCGCAGCTATTTTCTTCTTCATTTCTTTCACTGGACTGTCCGTTTGCCGCTGGAATAAAAAAATTGGCTCAATATCTAGATTACTAAATAATATTCAGGAAACTTTACCTTTAACACGCAATAGTACATATCCAACAGTATTAATAGACGCGGGTTAAGTTTGGAGTAGCGTAGTTGTAGATAATACACTAATGGTTAAAGTGAAACGCCGTGTAGAAACCGATCTGAGTTTATAAACAACATTAACACTTGCAGTTTAGCACTCTTCCATCCAAAATCAAATAGGATTGCTGTTATTTGAATCTGGATACTGAAACGCAATTATTAGTTTTGATTATTAGAATAAGATTTGAATTTTGGGTCCAGTGCCCTACAGGATAGTATAATAACTTACACTCCTGTACAATACCTACGTAATATAATGTCTTGTTTTTTTAAAAGAGCAACTGCTGAGTTTCATGCCCGCTGTTCTCGGTAGAATCTACTTTCCGAACCGGTGATTGAAGCAAAACATGACTTAAAACAAGGGACACCTGTATATCCCACATGTAAAATAAATTGAGTATTGAGCATAAGCTGGTAACAACCACCTACCTTATCCTTATCCTCACCGACCGGCCCCTTACGCGTCACTATCTGGCTCATGATTTACCTGTAACAAACAACATACCTCACTATGAACTTTGCAAGTATGACTTTGAAAAAAAGTGACTTAAATCTACAGAAAGATATAAAATAAAAAGCACTCCTGTACTTATAACGTAAAACTGATTGCTACAATTTAACTATCGTAATCGTATGGCCTTTGGAGAAGACTTTGGAAAATTCCCTAACAAATAGTTCTACATTTGAATGAAACTATGCCTCCTTATAAACCCACATTTAGGCCACATAAACTAGATGAAGCCCGCGACTTCGTCCGCGTGGATTATATTTTATTTGTTCACACGGAAACTTACAAATTTTCCGGGATAAAGTGTATGTCCTTCCCCAGGATACGACCTATCTCTATGCCTTTCATTATTACTTCAACGGTTGCTATTGCAATTGTATTTGACCTGAAAAATCCATACTAATAATATAAAGCGAAAGTGTGTCTATCTGTCTGACCGTTTGTCTATCAGCTGCTTACTTAAAATCGGTTGTATAGATGAACCGTGAAAGCGTAGCAGACAGACATACAGACACTTTAACATTTATAATATTAGTATTCATGATACTTTTCAACGACTCATACGATATCATGCAGAAATTGAAATAATTAAAATAAAAAAAATACGACTGCCCTGCCAAAAAACTAACTAAAAAGTTAAAAATCTAAATTAATCTCGTTAAATTAGAATCTTATTCACATTTTTATTAATTTTTTTTTTGTGAATCACTGGATATTGAACTCACTATTCACTGGATAGTGTTATATATTTTTGGAATCTACTCATCATTTTCTAGATGATTATTATATAGTTAATCTTATTTTCGAATTATTTTTTTCAAGTTTAGTCTTTAATGCGGGACCATGGTCACCCCATCAATTTTTTTTTAATTTTTCTAGCCTTTGTCACCCGGAATAAGCTAGGGATTGTAACGATACCTCATTTATCAAAACCGGTTCAGGCGTATAGAAGTTATGGTGGAATATACAAACTCACATACTTACATACATACATACATGAACCCTGAAAACAATATACTCCTTTTTTCAGGCAGTCGTATAAAAAGTAGATGCACCTATACATACACATTCACTCCAAAAATTAACGCTCGCAAAAATGATTCAATGAAGCTGAATGAATGAATGAATGAATGAAATAAGCTGAATTGCTTTATTGATCAAATCTTCAAAGGAAACGATGCATTGGGCGACGACAAATAGGTAATGGTTAGGTATTGAATAGAAACCTGCTATTCTACATAAGTCGGTCAGACGCAGAAGCTTGATAGTGTTCATGCATATTTACAACTTGGTTTCCGGTCTAGATTCAGAGAATTTTAGAGCTTATGCTTGTGAATTCCTAGGATTCTATGTAGATTGTAGGTTTGCGTTTGGGTGGGTACCTTGCCTATTATTACAGAAATGAATCCATATTAATAATAATTATAAATGCGTGTCTGTCTACTACCTCGTTGGTCTAGTGGTATTATGTTCGACTGCGGCCAACCAGGTCCTGGGTTTGAGTCCCGGGTCGGGCCATAATTAAGTATTGGGTTTTTTCTGATTAGAAATTCTCAGTACTAGTTCGGAGTTAGGAAGTTGGCGGTGTTTCAGCCCCGTGCCTCGGAGAGCACGTTAAGCCGTTGGTCCCGGTTATTATCACTAACATGATACTAGTCGTTAAAGCCCGTCAACCCGCATTGGAGCAGCGTGGTGGGTCTAAGCTCTTATTCCCTCTCTTCAATGAGTGGAGGCCTGCGCCCAGCAGTGGAACGTTAATAGGCTGTAGTGGTGGTGTCTGTCTGTCTGCTACCCTTTTATGACCTATCTTTTCAACCGATTTTGACGAAATTTGGTACAAGGATGGGTTGCATCTGCATGCCGGGGAAGGATAGGTTACTTTCTGTCCCGGAAAATTCAAAAGTTCCAGCGGATATTTAAAAATTATACACTCGGCCGAAGTCGATCTAGCTCGTAGAAACCAGCTGTATTCCAGTAGTCAAAACTAAGAACAAAACTCATTCTCGGTAATTTTTATTTAAAAAAAGCTTTATAATACCGGTTATACCATTGTTACACAACTCTTATATGCATGTAAAAAAACAAAGGACCCGGAAAAAAAGCTCCCTCCGCCCATTATAACTACAGCGGCATTATAGACTTTTAAATCAATTCCCACAGAGTCTGCAAGACGTAGACGTGCCTTAATTAAAACAAAAGCCCTTATGTAAGATCTGTATCAATGTAACAGTGATTGTGAATTTGAAAACGAAATGTTTCAGGCTCAGTCTATGGTATTCTTGCTGCGACAATAGATTTTGGCCAATAGGGGAAGAATGTTAACTAATCAGAGCTAACTGCTGTCGTAACACCGTAAGTAACTATTATTTTAAAGTAGAGAAGCAGTTTATGTTGTGATAGCTACAGGAAACCCCTTCTTATTCTGAGAGGAGACTCGTGTTCCGATAAAAATGTACTTCCATTTTCGGAAACTGGTTAATAAATTTAAAAGCCCTGTCTAAAATCTAAAAATAGGTCAAACATGTAAACTAGATTTTAAACTTATAGTTACATATATTCTTAAATGTTTTTAAAAGATCAACGCTACGTATTTTAATAGTTAGACAATAAGATTAAATAGAGATTTGCTCCTGTCTAAAAACGTTGTAACTCTGTTTCATTAAATACGAATAGAGGCAAGAGGTGAACGAACTATTGAAAGCACACTGATGAAAAATCTCGTGCTCCAAGAAATAAGATATGGCGATTTAGAAAAAAATGGCATTTTTTTTCTAAATCGCCATATCTTATTTGTACCCTGAGCATCTATGGTTGTATTTGACATGACGAAATAAATCCATACTAATCCATATTGTGGGATAAATACATTTTCGCATCTATACCTACTAATATTATAAATGCGAAAGTGTGTCTGTCTGACTGCTACGATTTCGCGGCCCATCTTTTTTTGGACTTTGGAAGGTCCAACTGTTGGATATTGATTGCAATTCATCCCGTGAACAAACATAGGCGGTAGACCGGACTTTTTGTCCCAGAATATCAAAGATCATGTGTTCCTAAGTGCGGACTGGGGACTGAGGGCACAGTGTACCTACCATCGCTCAAGGGAAGTGAGGGAAAATTCCCTGCCTTAGTAGATTCTTTTTATATTCTTTTAATGTTTTATTTTATTTCTTAAGTGTTATATTTTATGTTTTATGTTTATACTATGCCTGAGATAAATGAAAAAAAAAAAGAGTTCCCACGGGAATTTTAAAATCTAACGGGATCTAAGGCACGGTTGGTTAGTCTAGTTGAATTTGAAAATAGGATTGTACGGGTTAAAATGGTTAGGGTTAGGTTATAGAAGGCATGACCCGCTTTCAAGCTGAGTGACTCACCTGTTGGTAGCGTTACACTGCTGTACAAACTTACAATTTATAATATGTATGTAGCTCATTTTTAATTTTGATTTATTTTGTGCATCTGTGTTTATTGCTGCCAATAAAGATTTTTCTATTCTATTCTTTCAGAGAACTAGCGTTCGCGTATATTTTGTACCACACAACGCACACTGGTACAGACTACACACTACACAAGTCAAGTCTCAGCTCGGCAAGGGCTAGTCATTAGTGTTATGAGCAGATGTGAGTGATAATAAACACTGGTGTAAAATTAGAACTCGACGGATTGACTCGATTGACAGAGTTGAAGGCCGGAGGACCTTGGCAACCTGTCTTAACTCTTACACTTCTAGACAATTCAGAATCAGAAGCTTCAGAGACCCGATTGTCTAAGCAAAACGTATAACTCGAACTATTTATTAAGTTTAGACGTGCAGGAATCTATGAACTCCTTAAACAGGACGAATTATACGTTTGACAAACGATTGCGATTACGATTTCCTTACACAATCGGAGGGCTGATTATTATTATCACATCAAATACTGATAAAATAGATGAAGCCCGCGACTTCGCCCGCGTTAAGTTGTTTTATTCCCGGCAGAACTTCTTAATTTTCCGGGATAAAAGTAGCCGATGTCCTTCCCCGGGATGTATGAAGATAAACCTGTCACTATACTAAATTTCATGAAAAATGTTTGAAAAGATGAAAGCATAGAAGGCCAAATATGCCAAAGTCTGTTATCCGTGGAGAATTACTTTTTCAAAAGTTTTTTTAACATAATTAGTAAGTAAAGTTACATTATACATAAAGCGCTTATTTGTTTATATGCATAGCGAGCAAACGAGCAGGCGGGTCACCTAATGGTAAGTGATTACCGCCGCCCATGAACATTTGCAGCACCAGAGGAACCGCCAATGCGTTGCTGGCTTTTGAGATATTTGTTTATCCGCCTTCTGAAGAGCCCCATATTATAATCATGAGGGAACACAGAAGATGGAAGCTGGTTTCACAATTTGCGAGTACGTGGCAGAAATGACCTGGAATAACGGGTGGTGGAAGAGGACCAGGCATCCAGGTGGTGAGGATGAAATTTGTTTTTTATAAGCTGAGCACAAAATCTGCTTTCCGAACCGGTGGCAGAGTCTAAACATGACGTAACATAAGCGACACCTGTATGTCCTACATGTTTTAAATAAATTGAATAGAATTGAATATACTATTGGAGCAACTCACTGCAGTACAGCGACCACGTGGATGATCGTTATACAAAATAAATAAACTTTCATTCTACTTTTAAAACATTTACCTTATATGGCTTATTTATTAACCTAATGAGGAGTGGGCCATGGTACATGTCACTCAAACCATAATACAAGGTGTTACAATAATAAAACATGTTTTTACTATTTAATAGTCACTTGAAGTATGTAGTGGCACAGAAAACAGACAACCTGACTGAAAAATATTTCGCAAACGACACAAAAAAAATATTAGGACCAAGTTAAATTCAGACAAGTAGGTAAGCAACCTAACTTAATATTAACTTAATATTAAATAAATTTTTATAATATTAAACTTAATATTATAAAGAGGTAGTTTGTGAGTTTGTGACGTTTTAAGGGGGAATCTCTGGATCTACTGAACCGATTTTGAAAATTCTGGTACCTACCAATAGAAAGCCACATTATTTGTGAGTGTCATAGGCTATATAATATTATTTTGAAAAATGAGGGAGTTCCGTGGAAATTGATAAAACTTATTTCACGCGGACGAAGCCGCGGGCAAGTCTGCTAGTATATTATAAAAGGATAAGGTGACTTACTGACTGATCTATCAACGCACAGTTCAAATCACTGGACGAATCGGGCTGAAATTTAACATACAGATACAGCTATTATGACGTAGTATCTATTAAGAAAGGATGTTTGAATATTCAATCCCTGAGGGGGTAATATAGGGGCTTGAAATTTGTGTCTACGTGGACGAAGTCGCGGGCATAAGCTAGTCAGTATGTAATGTAAAAGTTTGGATGTTTGTTACTCCTTCACGCCACAATGGCTGAACCAATTTGGCTGTTTGGAAAGGCAATATCTTATAACTATATCGCTTATATAGTTACAGTCAATTTGGACTACAGCGTACGTAAAGATAAGGGAACAGGTAGGTACTTATTACCACCTTATCTTGCCCCGCCCTGATGATCTAAGGCGTAACGTAACTATCAAGCATTTAGATCAAATAAACAAAAGTATCAAAAACGTTGTCTCTTTAGGGACTTCCGGTAAATGTATTGATTCTCCCGGATTTGAATCGGCAACCTTTCTGGTTATTATAGCGTCGTCTTGCACTGAGCCATTGGTCAAAAAACAAAATCCTACCATTTCCAATGCATTAAGTACTAGGAGATCATTAACTTTGAAACAATCATTCATTAGGTAAGTAAACTGTACTGGGACAGATATTGGATTTGTGCCAAAAAGCTATTGAACTTTAAAAGCTGTCAACCATTGTGTTCACATATTATGAACGAGATTTTTCGATTCCCCTTAGGAACTCTTCCATTCCTTGGGATAAAAAGTAACTTATCTAAGAACATAGGCTACTATTTACCGTCTGTAGCGGACTTAAGGGTCAGCGCATAGAAGCGGAGTGGAATAAGGCGGTGTGTTGATGTGTGTGTTTTGATGTTGATAACAACATCAAAACTCAACTTTGTTTACGTTGACATATACGCTTAAAATTGACTAAGGCAGCCAATCTCAACAAACAATTACAGCCATCTGCACGGGAGATATTAGGTATGACAGTGTCAAACACAAACACAGGTGCATTCTCTATTCCCTTACTCTCTCACTCCGATGAAACGGCAATCCGACACAACCAGAGCCAGTTAACGCATAACCAACAGATCTACGTGCTCTCCGGGGTAAGGCGATGATACACCGTCAACCTGTTTTTTCGACAGCCCTATTATGTAAAACCTGCATTAATTATTGTTACACTCTCAACTGCTATAACTATCTGCATATGTATAAATGGTAGAACCTGGGTGACCGAGCTTTGGTTTGGTTTATATTTTTTTGGTACATCGTGTTTTTTGGAAATTATTTACATTTAAATAATAAATTATATTTTGTTTTTTAAATAAAATATTATATTATATTTAAAAAAGGGTAAATAAATAATCGGCTTGGAGACTCTGGTCTTCTGGTTTTGGGACCCCGCCCGCTTTCCCATCTGAGCTATTTATAACCTTGTAGATGGGGGCGAAATTTACCTTTTTATGATATTGTAGCAGTTTTTCATTGCCTGAAAACTCGGATAAAACGGACATATTCATTTTCCGCCTAACAGTACCTATGTCATAAATTATATAGTACTCCATTAACATTAGCAAGTTAAATATGAAATTTGTAAAGGACCATATTATTATCTTTAGTTCAAGAGTCCTAAGAGAAACCTAGGCTCAAAACAAACACTGAATATAGGCATTGGAATTGCGAACGCTACTTGCTATTCAAAGTGTCTTTACAATTCCATGTATTGTATTTGCATTTGTAAAGTTATGTTTGAATTTGAAACACAAAAGTAGGCAGTTCCATATGGGTTAGAATAAAGGCTGACGTCCACTAGCCGAGCCGAATCGAGTGTAATTATTTTTTTAATCCAATTACAATTTAGACCTTCTTCTTCTTCTTCTTCCTGCCCTTGTCCCACGATACGTGGGGTCGGCACAACATATTTTCTTCTTCCATTCACTTCTGTTATCCGTCAATCTATCATTCACCCCTTTTATACGCATATCCTCTCCTCTCCTCCCCACCTCTTTCACACAATCCATCCATCTTTTCTTTGGTCTCCTCTCCTCTCCTCTCTACTCTTTTTTCCTTCCACATGCATATCTATCATTCTTCTCGTAATATGCCTGTCATCCCTCCGCATTACATGCCCATACCATGCTAGACCATGACTGCGATCTCACCTGCTGGTAAGTGACGATACAGTCTAATGGCTCGTGCAATATTCCGGCGATATCGCGCGACTTCCAGCGACGAATCACATCGCGACAGTGATCTCTACTCCACCGCAGAATGTATCGTACCGCATCGCTTAATGACTTGGCGGTATGACTTTGCTGTTAGTGGTCACCAGCCACGGCCGAAGACTCCCGCCAGACCAGACCAGAGATAATTCCAGAATTATTAAATCCCTAATTAGTTATAGGTCCTCCCGCTTTAAAGACAACTGGGAGGTTGTTAGAAGGTTTGTGACGACCTCCGTGGCGCAGTGTGTAGCGCTGTTGTCTTAACGTGCGGATGTCCCGGGTTCGATCCCCGGCAGGGTCAATTTGGGAATTTATAATTTCTGAATTTTCCCCCTAGTCTGGCCTGGTGGGAGGTTTCGGCCGTGGCTAGCTCCCACCCTACCGGCAAAGACGTGCCGCCAAGCGATTTAGCGTTCCGGTACGATGCCGTGTAGAAACCGAATAGGGGTATGGGTTTAATATAACTGCCATACTCTTAACAGGTTAGCCCGCTACCATCTTAGACTACATCATCACTTTCCATCAGGTGCAATCGCAGTCAAGGGCCAACTTGTAGTGGATAAAAAATAAAAGTTTTTTAGTATAATTTTTTTTAAACATAAAGTCGTCATACTACACTGCACAAACAATGTATCAAAAGTACATATAACTTTATCAATCAGTTTACCATACTGGTAACTTAACAGGGCAGTGAATGCACGCTTCAATAATTTTCACGCAACAGTTGTTTTGTAAAGATTAAAGGGCCGTGCTTCCTTCATGGTTATGGTTTCATTTGGTGAAGCAGTTTAAAATTATAACTTGATTATTTTATAACTAGCAAATGCTCATTTCTTTGTCTGTTTCATGTCTTATTTTTATATGTATATTCTATAGCCTAGCCTAACTAGTTGCTAAGCTACTCGCAAAGAAGTGCTTAACATGCAGTTATAACTATGACAACATAGTATGTATAAATATGACTGGCTGATGCCCGCAACTTTGTCCACATTAATTGAGTTTTTTTCGGTTCCGCGGGAACCCTGTAAATTTCCAAGATAAAAAGTAGCCTTTGTGTTATACCAGGCTATAATCTATCTGCCAAATTTCATCCACATCCATTCAGCCGTTGGGGCGTGATTGAGTAACAAGCATCCATCCATACTTTATAAACTTGTAACTAGCCACTGTCGTGGCCTCCCACCAGGAATTGTAAACTCCTAAATTGAGGATCAAATCCAGAACTCACACTTTTAAGACTGCAGCCTTCATTACTGCACCATTGTTCTGTTTCTGTGTGATTAAACACAATTTAATAGACTTATAATATTACTAGACCATGCTTGCGACTTCATCCAAATAAGGTTTTTAACTTCCGTGGGGACCCTTAAAATTTCCAGGATGAAAAGTAGTCTATGTAGTTTCCTAGGATACAATCTACCCATGTTGAGTAAATTTGCTATGAAAGCATAGCAGACAGACAGACATGCTTTCGCATTTATAATGTTAGTACGGATTATGTAGGACGTATTGATTTTAAATCTCAATACATGTAAATGTGATACCTACTGATAGCTAGCTAATGAGATCAAATAGGTGCTCAGAACTAAATTACTTTAGGGTCACTGACCTGTGCTCACGGATAGTGTTTACAAAGATATCTTTGCTTTATCAATGCATAGCTTTGTATTAAGTATATTAATAGTTAATATCCATCATTTTAAGAAAAAGGTTAATTGGTCTTATCTGTATCATACAAATATTATAAATATGAAAGTGTGTTTGTCCTTCAATCACTCCACAAAAGAGTAACAGATCATCGTGATTTTTGGCATAGGTATAGTTGAGGACCGAGAGAGTGACATAGCCTATTTTAAAACATGGAAAATTTAGGAGTTAAAATTTAAAAAACTTATTCCACATGGACAAAATTGGAGGCATCAGCTAGTGTGATAATAATATGATAACAGGTGAAATCTGTACAGTTAAATAATATGCGACCACAGCGACCAGCACAGGAGACGGGTGAGGGTGGCAAGTAGATTTGTTGACTTATATTGATATAATAATATGATACTTTGTATTATATGTTGATAGTAATTATTATCGATCAGTTTAAAAGGTCAGTGGTATTAACAGGTATAATCTATTAAATAACTGGGCTAACTCTGTTGCGGCGTGATTGAAGGACAAACCAACAAACATACAGACTTTCACATTTATAATATTAGTATGATATGTAACTTTCTTTGATATAGAGCTAGTGTGGGCAGGAGCAAGAGTAAATATCTACTTAGATCCCTTAGGATTGGTTTATTACTATTGGTACCCAAACCACAAGCTTTCTTATCAGTATTATAACTGCAAAGCTGAAATTTACCAGTATTGATTATATTATTGGAATGTTAACATTAAAACACTGTTAGGAAACACAATAGAATAGAGGATAATATTGTGCAAAAATATATATAGGAAAATAGCTTAAAATAATGATTCATGTAGGTAGCTAGTTCAATTTAAAGTTTTACCTATGATTTTTGAATCATAGTTCTAAGTTCTAACTCTAGTTTGCTAGAGCTGACATATAAATAATATGTAAAAGTGGGATAGCCCTTGGCATATTAATGAACAGTAATGAACTTACAGTAAGTAATTGAATCCCGCTTTTTTTTTAAATTTTGTCTAATTTATAAACTACTAACTTAAATGCCTCATTTTCCCACAAAAATAACTCAATAATAGGTGACATAAAAACTAGTTTGTACTATCATTACTTCATTCAAGTAAGTTCAAGGTAAGTATGCTAATACCTGAACACTTCCTACATTTTTTACTTAAGTATAGTAAACCAATATATTTGTGAACTGGATATGGACTAAATAGTAAAGAGTTATGCTAAAATGTAACATAGCACCAATATATATGTGACAAAAAGTTCCTTTAATATTCGAATAACAACTTCAAACAAGTATCAAATTACGCTTGCAGAGGCTGTTTTGTCCAACATGAGCAACTAATAGTTTTATAACCTCTTAATGACTCTTAAAACTTTCAAGCAACAAACAATATTTGGTTTTTAAAGTTGTTATATTTCGTAAATAGTATAAGTTTTCGTGGGAAAAACAGTGTGTGAAAAGTTTATACAACAAAAAATAAATTGAAAGAATGGCGGGCGGCGTAACATGGCGCGCGGCATTTTCTACATTTGAATTATGTGCAAAAGGACTTACGTTTGTATATAAAAATATCCACACTGAATTCTTGAAAAACACTGAAAGAACCAGCACTGTTTAAAATATGATTTTCAACAAATTAAATCGAATGTTTAGAACGAAAGCGTCGCTGCTACCATGTCTCGCAAACGAAATTATCAATGTTGCTATAATCATTAATGAGTAAATACAAATATTAAATTATATTACATTATATTATAGCGTATATATGTCACCGTAAGATTGTAAAAACCGATAGATTATAATCTAACTCGCGAAATGCTAAACTGTCGAAAGATTGTAAACTGTTCAATGTTCTGAGTGTCAATTTTTGAAATATTCATTTTATTTACGTTTTCTTGTCTGTTTCTTGTAGGTTAGGTTAGGGTTCGATATAAACAACCAAGTAGTGACCAAACCACTTAGGTTTTATCGGGTTTAAATACTTATCAGATTACAATCTACCGGAAAACAATGCGTTAAATTCTAATCTTTGGACAGTTTAGAATTTCGCGAGTTAGATTATACTCTAACGGGTTTTACAATCTTTTGGTGACATATACGCTATGAAATTGATCCCATATGCTAATATTATGTAATGTTATTTAAACGATAAAAAGATAAATTCGAGTTTCGATGTCGTTTCTTTTAATTACGATGTGACATAAATTATACTATAGGTTAAGTATTATACAGTGTATACTATTTTTATTGTTTACAGATTTTCACTAGTGGGTAATTTGAAAACAAGAATTTTAAGGGTTTATTTTCATGAACTCTTAGAACCTTTTTTTATCTTCGTTATATTATTTTACTTACGCGAAAAACTTAATTTTTAGAACGGAAAGATTTTTTGCATCTTAATAAAATTTTACAAAATTACAATTGGCCATGGTGCAAACAATTATATATTTCGTCTTCAATAGCTGTTTTTCGTGGACAATACTTAAAAAATATATTACGTTTTGTGACGTCACTACCAAGTTGTATCTTGCTTCGACTAACAGAGATAGGGTGCCTGTGCTTACGCTGTGTTTTAAAGTTTTGCAAAATATACGGATATCTCGTAAGACTTACCTAGGTTAGTTCTCGTCCTCAGTATGCCGATTACACTAAACAAGCTAATTATGGTTTTAAAATATTTAACAGAGGATTTCTAAATGAACTTATGCAATTATATATTAGGTTTTTCAATTCGCGCAGTCATTTATATTATACGCGGTGCATGACAATATGAGGAACGTTCTAATTTGGAAAATAACTGTAACATTACGATCATGTTCGAAACAATAAGTATGGCAACATTTGTACGTCATTTGTGGTCAACCTAGATGAATGTCAACGTGACAACCATGTACAATTGACAAAACAAAATGCCATGTGGTCATGTGTGTTTCATTACATTTGCGTTTTTAGTTTTTAACTTTTAATGTGCTATGGATTACGTGGTAGGCAGCATTGCGGCATTACTATCAGGAAATGTAACCCCTAACCGTCCTAAGCAATTGAGAAATGCTCAAACCCCTATGAAACACCAACCTTCTCCGAACGTTACGCCAAAGAGCGAGTTTGTTGAAGACCGGTCCATATTTTTGTCACCCACGATGCAAAAGAAGAAGGCTATGGCTAAAAAATCGCCTAAAAGAATATTCCAGAACCCAGATCCAGACGTCACTAACGGTGAGGATAATGATTCTAGTCTTGTGAGCCCTAAGGCGGACAAAGTGAAAAAACAATTGAAAGACGAATTGGAGGCTAATTCCTTGCCTCCTACGATTTTATTAAGTCCAAAATCGCCTAAAAATTGTGTAGTTTCACCTAAGAAAGGTAATAAGAACAGGTTAAGTGACAATATTGTAGTTGATGAAAATTCTCCAAAAAAGAAAAAGCGTAAATCAGAAACTGGTACCAATGACAGTACACTAAACGGAGTAGGTATTTCAAAAACAGATACTTTAGAAAACAGTAATTCTAAGAAAAATAATAAAAAGCAACAGAATAAATTTATTGTTGAAGAATTCAACATTAGTACCTCTCCAGAAAATAACTTTAATACAACTGATGGAAAACAAAGTCCAAAAAAGGATAAAAAGAAAAATAAAGTAAAACAAAATGGAAACATTGAGATTGTAAAACCTAATTCAACTATAAATGATGGTGATGAACCATCAAATAATAAAGATTCTAATCTAAATGCAGTCGCTGAAAGTCAGGGTCCGATGAAGAAAAAGAAAAATAGGAGAAAGAAAAAGCCAGAACAAACTAAAGATCAAGTAGAATCAGTTAATAACTCAGTTACAAATATGGAAGTCGATTCAAACAATCCAAATAAATCCACAGAAACCCAGGGCCCTAAGAAACAGAAAAATAAAAGGAAGAAAAAGGCAATACAAACCAAACAAATGGAATCACATATAGTAGTTGATGCAAATTATCAAAATAAAGCAGAAAATACACTTACTACAGATAATCAGAGTCCAAAAAAGAAGAAAAAGAAAACAAAACAGAATAAAAGCGATGATCAAGATGAAGCGGAAGCGCATGAGACTGTTGAAGTTAACCCAAATGCAGTCACTAATCAAGATAGTGACTCCGAACACGACTCAGATGATGAAATTGATTCAGAAGATGAAGCAGAAATGAACAAAAAGGTGCTGGACACAGGTAAATGTAGTAACATTTAATATCTTGGGTAATGTGGCCCCAAGGCAAACAATTAGGCCATTTCTGTTGTACACCATCTCTAAACGCAAGGAGTATTATGAAAGGGATAGCAATATAAATAAAGCTGCCATTTTAGTTCAAGTAGTTTAGAGATTTTGTTAAACAGAATTGGCCGCAGTATTACTCAATTTTTGCTAAAGTTTAACAATTGCAATCACACTGTATCATATCATGCAGGGTTAATATATACTCAAACTCAAGTTTTGAATCATTGAGTTGACTTGACCACTGGTTCAGAATGCCATTCCTACTGAAAAGAACCAGCAAGAAACATGATGCTCTTTGAAAAAACCATTAACAATTATATCAATGTAGATACATAAGTAACCACAGTCCTAAGCATTGGTAGAGCGAGTCAAATCCATCCTCTTTCATTGTTTACATAATCTTCAACAGTACTTATAATAAGCTTTTTTCAAGAGTAAACTTTTAATGGAATTCTTAAACTTGTGTAAAGGCATGTTTGAAATAGGCTGTGGAACAATATTTGTTATGAAAAATACTAAGTAATATCTTCTTATACAAAGCATACAGTATTATGCTGAGCTGGGACATCTTTAGGTTGTGCCACAAGTTGTCCTGTCACCATTGTCCCAGAACATCTGTCATAGGTAGGCACTGCCTTACCTTTAAGTCCTGCCATCAATACTTTACCTCAAGGGTGTGGTAAAACTAATTACGGGTATGGGTTTCATATAAATGCAGTACACCTAACAGCTTGGCCCTCTACCATTTTAGACTATATCATCACTTGCATACACGTATAGAAGAATAAAAACTTACAAATGTAATTTTTCTTCTTTCGCCATTGTAGGTCCAGCAGATAACAGCTCTGACGAGGATGAGAAACCAGAAAAAGAAAAAAAACCTAAAAAAGATGAAACAGAGCTTCATCAGAAGATAGCAGAGGAGGAAATAAAGAGGACCCTGTTTGTGGGGAATGTGCCCTTCAGCGCCAAAACCAAGAAGGAAATGAAGAAGATATTCAGCAAATATGGACAGATTCAATCTGTCAGGTAAAATTCACATGATTAATTTAACAACAAATCATTTTTATAATTACAAAAGAAGTAATAAACAATAATTTGTGTTAGTATGATTTATTCTATGTAAGTTAATATAATTAATACACATACAAACTAAAGCTGACATCCAGGTCGCATTGAAAGCTCTGTTCTGTCTGTCAGCTATTGCCTTCAGAATAATATTGGATCTGCTCTCCAATCTACTTTTGATTGAGGCGATCCTCTTCCATAATATGATTAGGAAAAAAATCGTCCACACGATTTTCCGCAAACATACCGGATGCACTGCAATACAATGCAATGGCAGACCCAACATTATCCTGAAGAGGTTATTATATGGAACTCTGATTGGCTATTCAGAGGAAACTTCGTTACCGCGACACAGTACACTGTAGTAGACTACTAACGCCATCTAGTGGCTATTGGCCGCTGTTGCAGAATGCGCACGGTACCAGTGAAGGACGCACGTGATACACCCAAGCTGGCCATCATCAAGAAAGAGCTGCACCCCGACAGAACCACGGTCAATGTGTACGTGCGGTTCACTGATGCAGATGCAGTGCAAAAGGTAATTTGGACCAGGGGGTATACTACCATCTCTTATTTTAATATTGTTGATGTCGGTATTTAGAATTGTAACCCTTGTTTTAGGGACTTATAAATTTGGCTTTTGAAATATGGGCCATTACGAAACTCTTGCCGATTTTTGTAGTCAGCTCTCGCGACTGTAAACCAAATTTGAATTGATTCTTTCTTATCTGGTAGTATTATTTGTTGACATTCGTAAGAGAGAAAGATTTAAGCCTAAATCAAAAAATAAATGAAACATAATAGAAATCCTTCCAAGATTCCCTAGTTCACAAGTCCAACCGCCTGGCTTATTTTTTTATATTATTTTTGAATTTGTTATGTTTTTATGTGGGAACTGTTTTATGGAGTAAGAAACATCAGAATTCCACGAAATAATAAAAATCAGACATTAGTCTAAATATAGGTGACTGGACTGACTGATTGATCAACACACAGCTCAAACCAGTGGATGGATCCGGTTGAAAATTAATAATAAATTCATTTATTCTAAAAATTCATAGTACAAGTACCAATTTTAAATACATAATAATATTCCTAAAATAAGCATTATACAAGGCATTATATATATAGTCCTCTGTAGTATATATTATGATGTATAAAAATGGATTGAGCCAGCAGCTTACCTAGGATCTTGCGATTCTGTATTAAAGCTGCCAGATTTTCTCTGCGCGGCTGAAGATTCAGCTAATAATTTGGACTATTAAATTTTCTAAACTAATTAATTAATTACATTGGAGGAAGTTTGAAATGAGTTTGTTAGTAATGCCTACATTTGATAACATTAGGTAGCTTAGTTATTTAGTTTTCCATCAAATAGTTTAATATAATAAACATTAGTAAACATTAAAATCCTATTAGTTTTCATATATATTATGTGTATGTGAGTGTGTGCGGGTGCACAATTGGTATACAGATACCTATTATGACGTAGGCATCCGCTTAGAAAGGATTTATGGAAATTCAACTAATGCTTTGAAATTTGTATGGAAATCGAACCTAATGTGAGCGAAGCCGCGGAAAGAAGCTAGTAAGTAAATAATTTAAAAAAAATGTTTTTCCTTACTCCAGGCACTAATAGAAAACAACACGGTACTGAACGGCTGCCACCTCCGTGTGCAACCCAGCGACTCTTCAGGCGTGCCCCACGACCCCAAGTGCTCAATATTCGTGGGCAACATGCCCTTCACTCTGGAAGAAGAGGTTCTGCGGGGCAAGTTCCAAAACTGTGGTGAAATTGAATCGGTCAGGATCATACGGGATAGAGCTACTTGTATTGGGAAAGGTGAGCGAGTTTTAAAAACACTTGCTATTTGAAACATCCTACCACTAGATGGCGCTGTATGAAGTTCCATCACGCTATAACAAACCAGCTTGATTGGATTGAGATTCTTTGGTTCCCGGGGGACATTGAATTTTCCCTGATAAAAAGTAGTCTATGCGTTATTCCAAACTTCATCCAGATCCAGAAAAATGGATGGAAGTCCATCCATTTTTTTTTTTTTGTTTATCCACTACAAGTTAGCCCTTGACTGCGATCGCACCTGATGGTAAGTGAAGATGCAGTCTAAGATGGTAGCGGGCTAACCTGTTAGGGGCATGACAATTATATTTAACCCAAACCCCTATTCGGTTTCAACACGGCATCGTACCGGAACGCTAAATCGCTTGGCGGCACGTCTTTGCCGGTAGGGTGGTAACTAGTCACGGCCGAAGCCTCCCACCAGGCCAGACCAGGGAAAATTCAGAAATAATACATTCCCAAATTGACCCTGCCGGGGATCGAACCCGGGACCTCCCCACGTTAAGACAACAGCGCTACACACTGCGCCACGGAGGTCGTCAAATCCATACATCCATACATCCATACATCCACCCATCCATCCATCCATCCAAACTTTCGCATGTATAATATTAGTATAGATCTCATACTATATTTTTTTATATTTTGCCCTTAGGTTTCGGCTACGTAAACTTCAAATCTAAAGATGGCGTAGAACTAGCTCTAGCGATGACAGAAGAAGATTTGACGATTAAAAACCGAATATTACGAGTGAAGCGATGCACACAGCCAACAGAAAAACAATTACAACCTAAACAAAGGTTTAATAAGCCAAAAGTATTTGGTGGTGGCAGGCAAGAATCTGGCAAGAAAGGAAATTTCAGAAGGCAAGAAAGTGGGAATCCAGGTAGAGGCAAATTCGGTGGCAGGCCTGACTTTGGCAAGAAAGACAATTTTAGGAGGCAAGACCAAGGCAATGAAACCGGGAATCCCGGTAGAGGCAAATTCGGTGGCAGGCCTGACTTTGGCAAGAGAGACAATTTCAGGAGGCAGGACCAAGGCAATGACGGTGGCAATTTTAGTAGAGGTAAATTCGGTGGTAGACCTGACTTTGGCAAGAAAGACAATTTTAGCAGAGGCAAGTTTGATGGTCAAGATGGTGATAAAAACAGCGGGGCGTATAGACGAGTTATGAATAAAAGAAAGACTGAGGTATGAATTTTTCATATATTTTTTATAGACATGTTAACAAACAATAAAAAAAAAATTATGAACACGACTGCATTAGGATTGTATGGTTCCGTTTTGAAAATGGTGGTTTTTGCCTTAGAATTCCCTTTTAATGTTCTCAAAGGTATATGAAATCTGTCAATCCGCGCTTGGCCAGCGTGGTGAACTAACAAAACGCACATCAAAGACACAAACAATCAAAGGTGGTGGAACATCAAAGGAAGTAAGGAAAATTCATCATTAATGAATTAATAAATTAAAATGGTTATATTCTAGGAGAGTGCAGAAGGTCCGCCCCATAAAAAGCAGAATTTAGACCAGCCACCGAGAGAGAAGAAAGAAAGAAAAGAATTTGTAGGCATGACTGCAGAGAAGAAAAAAGTAAGTTTGATTTCTTGCCTTTACACTTATTGCCTGCCTTTCAGTTGCAATAGTAATATTTTCTGAATTCTTACTAATATTATACTTACTAATATTATAAATTCGAAAGTGTGTCTGTCTATCTGTCTGTCACTGATATATATGCGCATAGATTGAGGTTTTTGAAAGTTTTTTTTTTATCCACTACAAGTTAGCCCTTGACTGCGATCTCACCTGATGGTAAGTGATGATTCAGACTAAGATGGTAGCGGGCTAACCTGTTAGGGGCATGGCAGTTATATTAAACCCATACCCCTATTCGGTTTCTACACGGCATCGTACCGGAACGCTAAATCGCTTGGCGGCACGGCTTTGCCGGTAGGGTGGTAACTAGCCACGGCCGAAGCCTCCCACCAGGCCAAAAGAATAAGAAAAGATTTTCTGGAATGCAAACTATTTTTGTGTCTGTACCCGATAAGATTGAACTTAAACTCGAATTCAAATTAACTTTAAACTTATACGAGTGCTTTTGAACTGTCGCGTGAATCTACCACTGGTTCGGAATGACATTCCTACCGAGAAGAACCAGAAAGAAACCCGGTGGTTGCTCTTTTGAAAATTAATTCATTATCATCTAGTTATCTTTATAAGATTACTAGCTGATGCCCGCGACTGCGTCCGCGTGGATTGAGGTTTACCGGTTCCCGCGGGAACTCTTTAATTTTCCGGGATAAAAAGAAACCTATGTGTTATTCCAGACTATAATCTGTCTCTGTGCCAAATTTCATCTAGATCCGTTCAGCCGTAGGGGCGTGATTGAGTGACAAACATCCATCCATACATCCATACATCCATACATCCATTCATCCAAACTTTAGCATTTATAATATTAGTATAGATTGGAATTGTACAATCTGGATTTACGTTGACATTCATTAATTAGTGGTAGAATGCTTGAATTATTATATTAAATTTAATACTATTATAATAATATGTATCTATTAATAATTATTGGCACTCAACGTCCTCCATTTACATAGTCTGGCCCTGTCAAACAAAGAATGTGAACTTTTACTAACGCCACTAGTCTGAAAAGCGGGACAGCGCTATGGCGGGGACAAGGACAGGCTTATACAGGTGTGGGGCATGCACCACAAGTTGGACGCCCAACTTTTTTCCAAGAAAAGGCCCATCAGTACCCACATATATAATATATATCGATGTTTGCACCCCATATGATAGGCAGATTGTGGCTCGGAACTATACTATTATTAGCCAAGCGATTTAGCGTTCCGGTACGATGCCGTGTAGAAACCAAATAGGGGCATGGGTTTAATATAACTGCCATGTCCTGACAGGTTAGCCCGCTACCATCTTAGACTGCATCTTCACTTACCATCAGGTGAGATCGCAGTCAACGGCTAACTTGTAGTGGATAAAAAAAAATAGTATAGTATAACTTGTTATGTGCTTCCCTACAAGACAATAAATAAAATGATCATTTTCACTCACGAGATCTACATAGGATTGGATAGGATAAAAGTACAAAGGAACTTTTCTTTTTTCAGAAAAACAAATTCAGCAAGGAGCTGAAGAAGAAGAAAATTCTCAGCGAAATTTTGACGAAATAAATAAATAATTTCAGTTTTTTTTTAAAACTTGATTTTTAGTAAAATTGAACGATTTTACTTTACTTTATGTGTATTAAAAAGTGTTAATTTTTATGGTTTTCCTCTTCATTTGTATTTTTACTCCCGATTTCTCTGTGGTATGTAATTCAATAATGTAAAACGTAAAGCCGTTGGTCCTGCGTCTGATCTCTCTCCGGTCGTGTTGGATGTTCTATCCCATCGGGCTATGAGAGTAAATGAACAGATAGTGCACCTGGGTTTGCTCATTCACGTGTGCACTGGGTAGGTATGAACCTAACAAATACAATACAACAAGTTAAATCATAAACAAGGGAAAGCTATTCACAGATAGGATTTCACAATTTATTAACTTTTACAGTACGACTTTTAACTACTATGAAAATATTGGATAGAATCGGGCGTTACTTTGCGGAAGTTCATGATTTAGCAAGAAAAGATTACAATTATTTGGCTATAATCCGCCAACAGAAAGGAAAGTTCAGTTTTAAATTATTGTCCCTAACAGTGAACCACTGACGTGATTCTTCATTTAACCATACTTGTTGGGCTTTTTTTTATGGCAATATTAGAAGCTCGACTGTGTGTGTTGGTCTTTAGATTAATGTAGTTTGGAATGACGTTTAAAAGTTTGCATTGTTGGTTAAACCAAATGTTTTGAACCGCGACAAGATGTAATTTAGTTAATTTGATGTAAAGTCTAGCCTGTACGGTCAAGCTCAAAGTATCAAAGCAAAAATAAACTGACATAGTTCCAATTTTGGCCACCGCCGGTCAGATAAGGTTGACAGACTATACGTGGAGCGTAGGAGTATCATGACATTTCACAAGTTGTCCCACGTGAAAAATAACATTTTATTTCAAAACGATAAACTTTTAGGTATAGTTCGCGCGTAAGTTGAATGCAGAGAAAATGTTTGGTGACACATACATTTACTCTGCATTCAACTCGCGCGCGAACTGTACCTATTTATGTATTTGACGACCCCCCTAGCACAGTGGTCTTATCGTGGGTATAGTCCGACAAACTTATCTGACCCGGTGACAGCGTCGCTAGTATCTATGATAATTAACTAAATTAAAAAAAAACTACTGCCCTGCCAAAAAAAATTATCTAGTTAAATAGAATCTTTTCACATTTTTATTAAATGATATTTAATAAAATATTGATTATACAGTTATTTTCGATTTTTTTTTTCAACTTTAGTCTTTAATGCGAGATCATGATCACCCCATCAATTTTTTTTTTTAATTTTACTAGCATCACCCGGGATAAGCTAGGAATTCTAACGATACCTCATTTATCAAAATCGGTTCTGGCGTATAGAATTTATGGTGTAATATACAAACTCACATACATACATACATACATACATGAACCCTGAAAACAATATACTCCTTTTTTTAGGCAGTAGTTTAAAAAATAAAATAAAAACAGGCAAAAAAATTAGTTCCAATTTTGACCACCGGGTCAGATAAGTTTGCGTCACTACACTATAGGTATTGTGATCATACAAAAAATGAGTCGACCAAATGAAGGGCCATTAAATAAAAACAAACAAAATTTTCGTTAATTTATTAATGGTGCATAATTTAGAGGTCGTTGATTCTTAATTAGATTTAAATTAATAACATACTAATTATATCCTTATTACGTTTATTTCGATGCCGTGCCGATTTGGTGATGTGAGCGACGAAAGCGACGTGATACGCCTCCATAGAAAATAACAGAGATATCTACGCGACAACGTATTGTCCCGTTGTCCTAGGTGAGCGATAGAAGCGACGCGACGCGATACGACGCCATAGAAACGTTTCGAGTACGTTTCGTAGATACATTTGTCATTTTCTATGGCGTCGTATCGCGTGGCGTCGCTTCCGTCGCTCACATACGACAACGGGTGATACTGTCGCGTCGTGACGTATCAAGTCGCGTTGTCGCGTTTGTCGCTGACATAGGTCGGGGCCTTAGACGTAGCGATACTGGAAAGCGTTGTTGAAGGTGAATCGACCGTTGTCCCGGGTAAACCCGCATGCGGACATTATATCCTGGAAAATAAAAGCGTCATTATAAATAATAATTTAATTGAAATGTCAATCCATCACCACTACTCAGAACAGCAGCCATATTATGAAACAGGTGGCGGATAAGGATTAAAAGTACAATGAGCTGATAAGTACCTTAGTCTAATGTTATAATATGCTCGGGTTTTTTATAAGACTGCCTGAAAAAAGTAGTACCTATATTGTTTTCTGGGTTCATGTATGTATGTATGTATGTGTGGAGTTTGTATATTCCACCGTCCGACCGATTAACCGATTTGATAAATGAGGTATCGTTAGAATCCCTAGCTTATTCCGAGTGACATAGGCTAGTAAAATTAAAAAAAAAATTGATGGGGTGACCATGGTCCCGCATTAAAGACTTATGGTGAAAAAAAAAAACAAAAAAAAAATTACTATATAATCATCATCTAGAAAATGATGAGTAGATTCCAAAAATATTTATCGCTATATTCAATATCAATTCACAAAAAAATATCATTTAATAAAAATGTGAATAAGATTCTATTTAGCTTGATTAATTTATATTTTTAACATTTTAGTTAGTTTTTTGGCAGGGCAGTAGTGTTTTTTATTTTTTTTAATTATGACTTGTTACGAAGTTAAGTAACTAAGGCAAGTTACTCACTATTTCGTTTTGCGATACGGTTGCGTGATTTCGTTGAATTTTTTTTTTCTGCTTTATATGAAGACCTGCCTACGACAATTGGATACCGATTCTCTTGCATATTGAAGAACAAGGAATTTTCCAATTTTTGAAGTGAAAACTTCTTTAGTTGAGCACTTTTTGAGAGTTTTTTACACTTTTCTTAAGACAAGGCCATTAGTATAAATATAGTACATTCGTAAATAATTAAGGTTTATGTTTAAAAGTGCTGTGTAACCGTGACTGACACCTCGCGTTGTTACGAAGGCAAAAGGTCTTAAATTTAAATATAGTACATTAGTAATTAAACTTATATGACTTAGTTTTAAGGTTTATATTTTAATTATTTAAAAAGTGCTGTGTAACCGTGACCCACACCACGCGTTGTTATTTTAAATATTCGTTTTCACTTCTATCGGCAGTCCCTATGACTGCTAATTTTTTTTTAATTTAACTTTAAAATATATAAGCGCTTGGCTGGAGGTCGATTCAACGCGGGCGATATCGGGCAGTTTAAACTTTAAAATGGGTATAGTGTCAGCTTTGTTTAAAATTAATATAGAATTTTTAGAAATTATATATGTTTGATAACTTCGTTGTTTAATTTACTTTAATTAAATTGATATTTGACGATATACTCCACTCGGTCGTTCGTTGACGGGATCGCCATATTGGAATTATTTACATAAATACCTACCAGTATTTTGACATTTGACTCAGAACATTGAACGGTTCACAATCTTTCGACAGTTTACAATTTCGCGAGTTAGATTATAATCTAACGGTTCTAACAATCTTAAGGCGAAATATACAACACAAGTACGAGCCACGCGTATGTAGTTCGTGTAATGCAAGAACTTAATACTATACTATACTTAATACACGTACGAAGTGCGAACCTGAGTAAAGCTGTCAAAGGCGGCCTGCAGGAGTTGCTTGATGTTTTGGGTTTGCTTCTTGTTCAGCCACACCTGGATCTGTCCCGAGTATACGGTTTCACTGTCCGCGTCGTGACCTGCAATAAACTAATGTTTATTTAGGCGTCTTTTAAGGACTAAGTCTGCCTGGTGGGAGGCTTCGGCCGTGGCTAGTTACCACCCTACCGGCAAAGACGTGCCGCCAAGCGATTTAGCGTTCCGGTACGATGCCGTGTAGAAACCGAATAGGGTATAGGTTTAATATAACTGCCATGCTCCTAACAGGTTAGCCCGCTACCTTAGACTGCATCATCACTTACCATCAGGTGAGATCGCCGTCAAGGGCTAACTTGTAGAGAATAAAATTAAAAAATATTTTATTCATTTTGCTGCTTGCTCGTTTACGTGTTTTGCGGGACGTTTTACATACCAGTAGTCAAAACCAATTTTTTTAATCTCAAAAGTTATCAAGTGTTTCAGCAATAGTTATTCCATAGATTGAAATCTATGGAAGATTATTTTTTAGAGCTGTTAACTGATGATTTATAAGTGGAGTGGAGCCCAGGCAGGACGTCTTTTTTTTATCCACTACAAGTTAGCCCTTGACTGCGATCTCACCTGATGGTAAGTGAAGATACAGTCTAAGATGGTAGCGGGCAAAACCAGACCAGGGAAAATTCAGAAATTATAAATTTCCAAACCCTACCGGGGATCGAACCCGGGACCTCCACACGTTAAGACAACAGCGCTCAAAACTGCGCCACGGAGGTCGGAGGTCGTCTTTCTTGCTAACAACTCAACTAGTCATTGGGGATTGGTGTGGCCGAAATACGGTCGGTTATAATCGTTCATATAAAAAAATCAATTGCTGTTCGTTTGTCTCGCTAAAACTCGAAAACGGCTGGGCCGATTTAGCTGATTTTGGTTTTGAAATGTTTGTCGTAGTCCAGGTAAGGTTTAAACGGTGAGAAAATATGGAAAAATTGCGAGAGAAGTAGTAAAAACAACAATTTCATTTTCCCATATAAACTGTTCTACCTACTTTCCTATCAAACATTTGACGTGCAATCGAGTTCTAACTTCAGGGCAGGACAACGTCTGTCGGGCCCACTAATATTCACCTAAAGCCATCTTAGCCACGAAAGCATCAGTGAAGTTCTCGTTCAAGTATACAACAGCTGAAGCGTCGATCTGTGACGTCCTCAGAGCTCGTACGGCTGAGTCCAGGTCATTGTAATACGTCTCTCTGATTGGCTGCTGCCAGAGGTAGGTGATGTAACGGCAGGAAAGGTTCCTCAGGGAACAGGTGTCGACATATTTGCACTGGCCGTCTTGTTGTGTCGCGTCGTGGTTTACTATTGCCTGTAAAAGAGAAGTATTAGTAAGTGGACTGGCCCATATGTTTCTTGGACTGGTCACCCCTCCCAATTGTGTAAGAATTGTCGATCAAATCGTCTAAGGTGGGTGTCAAAGTAAAATAAACCATATCATTATTGAGTTAGAGATCAATTTCGTGTATCCATTCTTATACGTTTAGGTATGTACGATTTGTACGAGTGTCTGTACAAAAAGCTAGTTTGGCGGAAGCCAAGACTTGGAGCTAGGACGATGATGCCCCCGCTTTTGATGCCACGCCATAGGTCTGCAGCATTTCGTGGTAGTTTTAAATATCTTGCCACGAAATGCTGGAACGACATACCGCCACCTTTTCGCGACGTTAGCTCTAAATTTACTTTTAAAAAATTATATCGTGCGTATTTACTTGACACTCAAAAGTCTGAAAACTAGCTTGTGGCATTAAACTCTATGACCTATATTAATCTCAATAATTTGTATTGTTCACGGGTAGGTTGATTTTATAATTTGGTAAATTTTAAGCAGATTAATAATTTGGATTTTACAAGTGCTTTTTTTCTGTTATTTTTAATTGTGTTATTATTTTATATTTTTGTTTTTTTGTATAACTTTAATATTGCAGTCACATATTCTTTTGTGTAACTTCCCTCATTTTGGCCCTAACAGAATAACAGCGTTGTGGTTACATTTTGTTCCCACAACATCAAGCTGAGTTAGGACCCTTTTGTTGGCACGACACATTCTAGACGTTGAGTGATTAAGTTAAGTTAGATTTTAAGTACTTTTTGTATTTTATGTTTACTATGTGTTGTATCAGCAAATAAAACATATTCTATTCTAGTCTATTCTATACCATAATCGTATGAGAATGAATACACGAAATTGAGCTCTATTTCAATTCTGTTACGGTTTACTTTACTTTGACGCCAAACTTTGACGATTGGATCGGCAATTCTTACATAATCACACCACAGGTCCCCTCGCCGGTCAGGGGAGGGGCGGTCTTTCTCGGAAACGTTCGGGAATGCCTATTGAGAGGCCCGCGAAAGGGTGATATAAGATATTTGTTGTGGGCGCTATAGAAGATAATAAACAAAATGATTTTAAAGATTAAAAGTTATACCAACTCTTCAATCATTTACCTGGGAGGCTTCGGCCGTGGCTAGTTACCACCCTACCGGTAAAAGACGTGCCGCCAATGCGATTTAGTTTCCGGTACGATGCCGTGTAGAAACCAGATAGGAGTATGGGTTTAATATAGCTATGCCCCTAACAGGTTAGCCCGCTACCATCTTAGGCTGCATCATCACTTACCATCAGGTGAGATCGCAGTCAAGGGCTAACTTGTAGTGGATAAAAAAAAACAAGAGTGAATAAGCATCTAGGCAAGCGCGCTCCACCTTAGGCTGTATCACTACTTCCAGCAAGTCTGATTAGACGCTAGGCGTCTTCGAGAAGAGCCCTAGGACTCAACGTCTTCCTAATGGTCGAACCAGTCCAAGTCTGATTGCAGCCAAGTTTTAGCCTATACAATAAAAAAAAAAATGATCTCGCTTTAGAATGCCGTTGGGACGAATGGGAGGTTGGTTGGATGTGTAGAAAACGATTAGAGGCATGGGCTTTTACTATAACTACCATAGCCGTAACAGGTTAGCTTACTACCAATTTTTAAAATGTGTTAATATAGTCTTAGATTGCATCATCACTTGCCAGGTGAGATTGCAGTCAAGGGCTAACTTTTATTGGGTAAGAAGTCATAATTAAAAAACACGACTGCCAAAAAACGTACTCAAAAGTTAAAAATCTAAATTAGAATCTTATTCACATTTTTATTAAATGATATTTTTTTGTGAATCACTGGATATTGAATAGTGTTAAGTATATATTTTTGGAATCTACTCATCATTTTCTAGATGATGATTATATAGTTCTAGTTATTTCAAATTTAGTCTTTAATGCGGGATCATGGTCACCCCATCAATTTTTTTTTAATTTTACTAGCCTATGTCACCCGGAATAAGCTAGGGATTCTAACGATACCTCATTTATTTAAAAAATCGGTTCAGGCGTATAGAAGTTATGGTGGAATATACAAACTCACATACATACATACATACATACATGAACCCTGAAAACAATAGACTCCTTTTTTTAGGCAGACTCACATACATACATACATGAACCCTGAAAACAATAGACTCCTTTTTTCAGGCAGTCGTATAAAAGAAGACATGCTTACCAATTTTAAGGTGTTAGAACCGATGACGTAGCTGACTAGAAAGATCTGCGTGAAACACACCACCAAGAGTGGGAGGCTGGCCTTCATCCTGTCTGTAAGGATAAGGGTGTAAATATAGGGGTATATATTTTAATATAAGGGCATTTTAGTATGCCTCTCTCATAGAGAGTTACATATTTGTTCCGTTTGCCGTGGAGCCCCTTGGGCCGTGGAGTCTTAGTGGCAAAAATTTTTGCGAGATATTTCACCGCGGTTAATTGCCTCATGGTGACGGAAGGGCTGGCTCATTTTTTGCGCAAAGGATCAGCCTGGCTGTCCAGCGCGGAAATGCAGCCAGCATTCTTGCCACCATTCCACGTGGGCATGGTTTATATAGTTAAGTTAATTAATTAATTTAATTATTTATTGACTTCGGGACTCACGCGACTGTATTAAACAGTAGCTGGTCCCTTTCACACTGTGGCCTACGTTGTGGACAAGTTGGTAATTTTTTTTTTATCCACTACAAGTTAGCCCTTGACTGCGATCTCACCTGATGGTAAGTGATGATGCAGTCTAAGATGGTAGCGGGCTAACCTGTTAGGGGCATGGCATAACTGCCATGCCCCTAACAGGTTAGGTTGAACCCATACCCGTATTCGGTTTCTACACGGCATCGTACCTGAACGCGTAATCGCTTGGCGGCACGTCTTTGGTAGGGTGGTAACTAGCCACGGCCGAAGCCTCCCACCAGGCCAGACCAGGGAAAATTCAGAAATTATAAATTCCCAAATTGACCGCGCCGGGGATCGAACCCGGGACCTCCGCACGTTAAGACGACAGCGCTACACACTGCGCCACGGAGGTCGTCAAATCTATGGCGTCGTATTGCGTCGCGTCGCTTCTGCCGCTCGCACAGGACAACAGGTGCATACTACGACGTCGTATCGTGGCATTTTGCGACATCGTGTCGCTATGCGATGTCGTGTCGTGCACGTGCATCGTAAACAATCACCACACGACGTCGCATCGTGGTAAGATCAACCGTACAACGTCGTGTCGCAAATGGGTCGGTGCTAAATCATATTTTGTTTCTTTTCATCTCATGTTTTGTCCCATAGCGCAGGACGGGTCATTCAGTGTTTTTTTTTTTTTTGTAAAAATGAATGTTATATATTTATTAATAGTTATTTTCATTAATTTTTTATAGTCTTGTATCAGTAATCTTAATAATTTATTAATAATTCCCCAATGTATTCTTGTGTCAGTTATGTACGACTTTTCCTATGTGCATGATGTAACTACCTATAAATTGAATTGCTTGTTACCTATTGCCTAAGCCATTCAACATTTTGTATACCTACTACGTGTAATTCTGTTGGTAGTTCAAATAAATAAAAATAAAATAATGACGCTCTTCCGCTAGGGATATTAATTGATATCCATCGATATTTTGCAGTAAGTACCATTACCTATTCCGTTGTTTTGCGTCATCTTTGAATATTAAATAACATGAAATGCGACACCGGTGCATACACGACACGACGTCGTGAGGTACGACGATGCGACATCGTGTCTTGATTTATTATGATTTACGTCGTATATCAACTTCGCAACGTGCAACTATGCGATGTCGTGTCGTGTATTTATCCAAAAAGGAGGGGGTTTTTAATCCGGTACAGCTTTTGAAGTTTAAACTTGGATGGTTTTGAAGATATAATACTAGAAAACTAGGATAATGAAAGTAAAAACGTTGTTTGGACAGAGAAAAATCTTTGTATATTGATTTTTGAATGACACAGTCATATATATGTCACCGTAAGATTATAAAAACCGGTAGATTATAATCTAACTCGAGAAATTCTAAACTGTCGAAAGATTGTGAACCGTTCAATGTTCTGAGTGTCAATTTTTTGAAATATTCATTGTATTTACGTTTTCTTGTCTCTTTCATGTAGGTTAGGTTAGGGTTCGACATAAAAAATCAAGTAGTGCCCGGGCACTTAGGTTTTGTCGGTTTTAAAAACCTATCGGATTACAATCTACCGGAAAATAATGCGTTAAATTCTAATCTTTCGACAGTTTAGAATTTCGCGAGTTAGATTATAATCTAACGGTTTTTACAATCGGTTACGGTGACATATTTAACAAAAAACATCCGAATATCGAAGATATCACTAAAGAGTGTTCACAGATGGGTTACGACTATTGTTACGCTTGAAGCCGTAGCTAACTATTATAGTAATCATCTAATGTACCGGAATAACCGGATACGATTTTTTGCTAACGAATAAAGACGTCAATCTAAAATAATTGTCGTTCTAGAAATGACCTGGCTCAGAGTTGCGTACCAAAATCGTGAAAAGACACTACGTAGTATTAAAAGGAAACCACGAGGAAGGAGGATTATCCACGTCACTTTAATTTAGCAATTTACACAGCCGCAACGCCATTACAGAGTACCTTATGACCACGCAGAGCCGTAGAGTACAAAATTAAGGTCTCTTTTAGCTCGCCAATCCGCATTGGAGCAGCGTGATAAGTCTAAGCTCTAATTATGCTATCTCCTATGAGAGTGGACGCCGGTGCCCAGCTGTGGGACGTTAATGGGCTGTAGTGGTGGTAGATACATAGGTATTAATCACCCCGACAAAGTGGTAAAAGGATTTTTTTAGGGTACCTACCTCCATAAACGTACTGTTAACATTAACATTAATATAACTTAAAAATTAAAAATTTGGGTGCAGTTTTAAAATATAAAAAAGGTCTAAATACAATTTTCAAAACTTAAGTCAAAATTTAAAATAATTGCAGTAATCAAGATATAAAAAGTCAAGAATAATAATAATAAAAACATGCTTAATTATAAAGTGGGAAAGAATTTAAGAAATATGCATGTTAGTGCTCTTGTATGTATTTTCTTGGTTTTTGGGTCTTACATTGCTTTTAATAAAAACATACCTAATAAATTTTATTATTAACATAAACTAAACTCTCTCGCCCGCGTACCAAAAAATGCATATGAGAACAAAAGGAGCTTTAATGAACTTACGTAAATATATATAGAAATGAATAAACATACGTACACAAATAAATAAATGGTAGTTATTATTATTTTATTATTATTATCCCATAAGATGCGTTTCCACCAGAGATGTGCTACGTTGCTAAGCTACGGATGTATGTGTCTTAAACCCACCAATTAAAGCGTTAAATTTTCATTGTACCTATTTTTCGTTTACAACCTTTTCCTTTGCCAAGGGACATTGGTAGAGATCACTTGAAAGATAAGATAAGAGCGTCCTTGTCCACTATGTTTCTGTTTTTCTAAGTATTTTATAACTTTTTGTACAAAATAAATTAATTAGCATATAATACACCGCAACTAGGGCTTTCGAATACCGATTTTTTTCAATACCGGGATCCCGGGTATTGGGAATAACTTAAAATTAGATAGATTGTTTTTAACTTATAACTAGTCTTTTCTGAAGGAAACTGCACCATAAAAACAGCTTTTCCATAAAAATATTTTTTCACCACGTTGACTCCAAAAGAGCACTTTTCCGCTTAAATTCAATGAAGAAATGCCATTTTTTTACTCATATATATACATAGTTTAGTCAAAACACAAATTAATTAAAAATTCAATAGTTATTTTTAAAAAGAAAATAAATCATAATAAAATATTGCATTCGATAAAAAACATATTTCTGAACGTTTCGTGAGTCAATGAAATAGTAATGCCAAGCCCCAGGGCTCTAAATACAATTACTTTAAATTTTCCCTCTGAGTGATCAAAAATGACTTTTCTTCACTGGTTTTAAGTGCAATAAAAGTGCTCTTATTGAGCTAATGTGCTTAAGATACAAGTTTTAAACTTAGCCGAATAAAAACAGTGGCATGTACCCATCGATATATATGTAGGTACTAGATGGGCCCTTTCATACAAAAATGGCGGGCGACCAACTATGAGAGCGCGTTCCTATAACCTGTCATAAGCCTGTCTGTCCCCGTCGTAGCGCTGTCACGGTCACTCATCGTGTAGATAATTTGTTATTAAGTTATCATCTAAAGTTTTATTAGTTTGGCACTGTATAACTTTTATTTTAAGGTAAGTGTTTCAATTCACAATTATACATTTCATAAAAAACGTTATTTAATCTTCCTATTTAATATTTCTATCCATTACGCAATCATTTAATTTCCGCGGCAAACTGTATGATATTTTTTTTTTACTCACTGGCCTTACGGCTTTGGGTTCCAACCCTAGAATAGTCCAGTCCAGTACGATAAAAAAATGCAACCAAGATTAGTTAATGCATAGATGGGCAGAACGGACAGTAGGCAATAATACCTTCCGAGACGCAATATTATGCTATTATAATAATATGATAAAATTAGTTACTGACGTGAGTTTAATGTTTAAACCAACTTCAATAAATAAAGAGTTTTCATTTATTAAAGTTGGTAATTTTTATTTTGTACTAGCGAATGCCCGCGACTTCGTCTGTGTGGTTTGAGGATTTTTGGTTCCCGCGCGAACTCCTTAATTTTCCGGGATAAAAAGCCTATGTGTTATTTCAGACTATAATCTATCTCTGTGCCAAGTTTCAGCCCGATCCGTTCAGCCGTTGGGGCGTGATTGAGTAACAAAGAAAAAGGGCATGGGCAAAGGTTACCAGAAAAATTCAGCCATATTGATTTTATTGTCGCTGGGACCCTTAAGCATTTCATGGGTTCAAATTTGTTTGCAAGTTTAACATTGCACGCCTTGGAGCAACCAGGCACCTTAAACCACCGAACCCATATAATTCGAGCCATTATTGAAATATATGCCAAAGTTAGGCTTCATCACGAAGCCAAAATTGACCCCCAAATAAATACGAAAACTAGGCGTCAAAAAATGACAAAATTAATTTTATTTGATGGCAAGTAGCATACTTAGAAATGTATAAAATAAAATAATTTCAAATGAAGTATTTTTCTATGACTCGATCCATTAGTACTCTTTCACCTCTCCCATTCCAGCCCCTTTTATTATAATACTACTTATAATTATTTTTGAATTCTTTCATTTGCAATAAGGTTTGGCGAGGATAATTTTAAACTGTTTTAGCTGTTATTATTTTAAATTTCAAGTTTTTTGCATTAGTAGTTACCGAATTATGCTAAGTGTGACGGACAGTCATGTCGCACCACAAGGGTTGTTTTCTTATCATTTTGGTACGCAACCCTAAAAATGACTTTATTTCTGTCAATTTTTCGACAAAACTTATCAACAATTAACAAATAATTAAATTTAAAAAAAACCCACGATGAACTGCAGCGCCCCATTGTGTTGACTTTGATCTTTAAATATATCTTAGAACCTTCTCACAAGCTATATATATCTAATGCAAAAAACCGCATAATAATCGGTCCAATGGTTTTCCAGGAAACTGGTAACAAAAAAGTGGTAAAAATAACAACATCATACTAACATTTATCGTTTACCTCAGAGAGTACACTGATGTAGGTATTATTTTCGACAAGCGCATCTGTACTAATCTATGACCGAGTCATACGTTTTCAAGATGGCGCATATGTTGCAAGCAAGTTCCCGCTTTTCAGACTAGATGGCGTTGATGGCGTTGCTAAAAATACGCCCACATTCTTTGTTTGACAGGGCCCGTCTATGTAAATTGAGGTCGTTGCATGTACCAAGAAATATATGCAATAGTCACTGTTTCGTTTATAGTTTCACTAATACCGGTATCCCGGTATTAGACATTTCAATACCGGTATTGAAAACGGACGAAAAATGCCCGGGATCCCGGAATACCGGGATCCCGGACATTTTTCGTCCGTTGGCTAATAAGCCAATACCCGGTATTGGAAGCCCTAACCGCAACTTGTTCTTGATGTTGGTCAAGCGGGGCTTCCCCGCTCCGTGAGGACTCCGTTTAACTCGCAGAGGAAAACTTCCAAGCACTTCTCGACTAACAAAGAGCTAGGAACTAAGCGAGTAAGGTAACGGGCCCCTATTTCGTGATAGTACGTCTTTTCGTTAGTTTTGTTTCTGGTGCAAAAAATAAGCAATTTAAAAATTATTTGTTTAAATTATACGTTTCTATAAAGTCTCTATCATTTAAACTATCCAAAAAATCAAGTACCACCATTTTGGTTACTAAACTGAAAGATATACGACCCCCGAAACTGTCAGACGGCCACGAACAGCTGTGGGGCTTGCTTTTATGACTCGTCACCGTAAGGGTAGCGCTCGTATTTCTTAAGCTTACAGAAAGGCATAGCTAAGTCCATTTGAATAAAAATTTTAATAGGGCTTTTATGTGTAACAATCGATTTGACTCGGAAAAAGTTAAATAAAAACATAGGATTCCTTTTAAATTGCAATAAATCGACTCACGAAATAGCGGTCATTTTATTTCTCATGTGTACCCTAGTTCGTGATACTACCGAATTAGGGATATTCGAGAAACATTTTTGTAGCTCGTGCATTTATATACCTAATAATTAAGATAATTTAAATGTAAATTTAATATCAAATAATGAATTTAATTAAGCTTTTTAGGAGCTAAATTTGTTATATGTTTTGTTTACTAGAATTCTTATAATACGAGTTCGAAGGTGACCTGAATTTACATTTTTGAGGTAAATTCGCACAGGACTTCCAGCTTAATTTTGTTTGTTATTCGATTTATTTTCCCGCGGGAAACAAAAAACTTATTTGTTCAACCGATTTTGATGAAATTTGGTACAGTGATAGGTTGTAACCCGGGGAAGGACATACGCTACTTTTATCCCGGAAAATTCAAGAGTTCCTGCGGGGATCGACAATCTTTATCCACGCGGACGAAGTCGCGGGCATCATCTAGTTAATAATATTTTTTAATAAACCAAAGTTACAAACAAATGAGACGAGTTTTGTTTTATTTTTTAGTTTCAAGTAGGTAAGTAGTAAGTACCTACAAAAAGCTGTCAGGTTGAGTCTCACTCTCACATCTTTTTTATTAATTATTTTAATAAAAAATATCTGTATCTTGTTCTTAATTATAAAACCTTTTAAATTATTATATTTTTATTAATAAATAATCATAACTCGCTGTAAAAACTTAATCACGAAATAGGGGCCGCGAATCCACGAACTTAGAAGCAGAGCAAAATTGTATCACGAAATAGGGTCCACAAATAAATTAATATAAAAAAACTACGAAAAAAAATTACATAATTAACGCATTTAATTATTGGCAAAATACCAATATTCAACAAACAAAAGCTTTCAAACTGATTATCATGTTTAGGAATATATTTTAAAAAAGATCTTACGGTCTTAGGAGCCTTAAAATACCGAAAAAGGGTACACTTACGTTAAAAAGAGTTCAAAAAGAGCCTAAATTAGGTCGAAGAGTGTTTGTTCAGTAACGCCGCTACGATATGGATTTTGGCCCCTCTTCGGTCAACGTAGAGCGGGATGTAGAGAGCGATAGACGCGTAACACATTTTTTAACGACGTAGTGTGCTCTTCCTGAGATAAATAGCAAAATGTGTATGATAAATAATTGAAAAATATGTATTTAATTTTTTTTATAGGTATACGAAAAACAAGACGAGAAAAATTTCACCAAGAAAGTAGCATTTCCCGATATATTACGGTGGTAACTTTTGCAAATTCTCAGATAAATAACGATTCAAAAATTGCATATTGTTGTCTCCAATAGTTTTGTTGTTAGTTTTATTTTTTATTTAGTCTTAAGATAAATTGTGCTCAACCGCTAACAATAATGTAAACAATAAAGCTTTTATGTATATTACAGACTATTCAGGCAACTGTCAAAACTATTTTTTTTGGAAGTGTGAACCTATTTTGTCTACACAGAGTCCGTTCCGCTTGTTCCATTTCTCGCTCATTACCCTTTTGCAGTGGAAACTGGAAACCCCACCTTAAACTCATGGACATACCTATTAATTAGTTATTAATTATTTAAACACTAAACTTACGTGTTGTGTCGGTCCGACTTATGATATCACTGAATTTATATACGTGTTTATTTAATTGACCACGGTAAAAGGACGTAAGTAAAAGGTCAACGACTTCACAAATCAAACGGCCACGGTTTTAATAAAATAAAATAAAATAATATTGAATTAATTTATTCTAAACAACTAAACGACACGGCAGTTAAGATGTAGCGATAAAACTAAACATTTTATACGTAGTAGGTAGATATGTCACTATCTTAATCATAAAACGGGTTTTTAGTGTTCCGTAGTCAACAACCCTTATAATTTCGCCATGTCCGTCTGTGTTAGTACTAGAACTGTAATTTGGCATGGGTATAAGTGGTAAAATAAATTTTTCAAAAAATAAATTTGGGTACCTCATTAATTTTTCAAAAAATAAATTTGCGTACCTCCTTACACGTAGAGTGGGGATATTTTTTTCTCTCAACAATTCATGAATGGTGTGGTATGCTGTTGGATAGGTTTTTAAAAAATATTGTGGGTATGGGAAAACCATGTAACAGTCAACACTCATAACCGGCCAAAACCACTTTTAACTGCGAAAAACTAATAAAAAGTAAAAAAGTGACATATGGTTACTGTCACTCTTTAACCATTTGTAAAACTCAAACTCAAATTATATTTATTCATTTCAGGTACACTGTACATTTATTGACGTCCAATTACTTATAAAGATGATGGTGATAATCAGTTACGGTATCTCAAACTAAAGCTACGAGGGTTCCAAACGCGCCCTAACAAACTCAGCCGATCACCTAAACCATAGGTGGTAGAGTCACGACATTTCATAAGTTGTACAAGGCACAAGTTGTATTACGTGAAATATCAATCAATAAATCATTTCAATCATACACATTAATGTATCAGTGACAGAAGTGATAGGTGACAGGAGGGCTGGTTCATTTTTTGCGCAAAGGATCAGCCTGGCTGTCCAGCCAGGATTATTGCCACCATTCCACGCGGGCATGATTTATGTAGTAATTACTCAATACTCAATATATAATTTATTCAATATAGGTACACTGTAGGTACACTTATTGACGTTAAAAATTACTTACTTAAAAAACATGATGGTGATAATTGGTTACGGTATCTTAAAACTAAAGCTACGAAATTAGGTAAGACTTGCTAGCATTAAGTTCTATCGTATTATTTTCAATAAATGTATTTTAAAAAAATGTATCACTCAAAATCGCTTCTGATACATTATTTATTCCAAATCAATATTTCCCAGTAGATTCGCGAACGCGAACGTCCATAGTTAAAACTACTTTTGATTGTTTTGTTTTCTTCGTTTCGTGTTCGAGTTTTGACCGTAACATATTTATCGAAGTTAAAACGAACTATTACAGCTAAGTAGGCTTTACCATCGAAATATAACGCATCATTGGAAACGCAAAAGCATTATTAGTCTAAGGGCTAATTTTGCAATCGTCAGATAAAGTTTGTCGGAGGAATAAATTTGACGTTTTGACAAGTTTTGTATTGAAAATCCGTCAAAGCGTCAAAGGAGGATGGCGAGAATGCATGTATTTTGGGACCCACTGAAAAGGGTATCGTTCGTCATGGAAACTTATTAATAATAGTAGAACGTAACAAAACTAAGAAAAAAGCAAATAGTAAGTAAGTCTAAAAATATGGGAGACAAAAGAAACACCTAAAAGTAGAATATAACCTAAAAATTATTAATCAAAAACTATTACTACGGGAAAGTGCTATTATTCAATCAATAATTTGTATCAGTATTAGTACGAATGATGAAAAGGTAGGTACTTATGCCTGCGAGAATTCCGCAATAATTCTACTCACACCATATTTCGCAATAACTCTTATCTGCTTAGATTTTTCTTATCTTTTAACAAATTGAGTAACAATAATATATCAAAATAAATCTCTTTTGCACCACTGGTACCTCTATGCGGATTCTGGCCAGTGAATTCTTCGATACCTATAGCCCAAGTTGAAATGATTCGCTGACCAATAATTCAGATTGTTTTCTCATTCTGTAGCCTGATCTTCCTTACATTAAGCGTTTTATTCCTCTATATACTTTGATTAACACTTGCATTAAGTACTTATTTACTTTTCCTATGAGAGCTTTTTTCTTTCTCTTATAACCAAATCCATGAGAAGGAAGTCGCGGGCGTCAGCTAGTGTCATATAAGTAGTGATCACTGATACTGATAAAATCATTTACATAAAAATTAAGCAGTATCGATACGATTAGGTATCGATACTTTTAAAGTACTCGTGTTAGTATCACAAGACGATAGTAATATTAAGAATACTCATTTCCGTACAGGTATCGGTGATACATCGATGGTGTCGGAACATCCCTACAAAAATAAAAAATAATGGCAAGTGTTGTCAAGTCAACAAAATGTCTATCTATATTCTATATCAATTACGTTCCGTTAGTGCAAGATGACTTATTTTTTAATAAATTATAATAATTTCTTTCTTTTGAATCCCGTATCTCAGAGTCTCAATATTTTTTATATAAACATCATATAAACATATGATTATAATTAATATAAACTTGTACTTGAACGATGCCTCCTTAATTTTTAAATTATGTGGGTCCAAGCTCGCCATTGTTCTTTATTCCTCCAATAAACTTTATCTGACAATTGAAAGATCGGCCCTAAGGCATTTACAAGTTAACATGTAATAATCGACCAAAGTATAAAATGACCACGTATTGTGACAGGCAACTACGGAACCCTACAATGCGTGACCCCACACACACTTAGCCGGTTTTTTAGCATAATAAAGACAAAATAACTAAGGTACAGGTGATTATAGCACAGATATAAAAAAATTATACAGTCGGTCCACGAAAACGTCTGGACTAGACTAGACGGAGCGGTCTTTGACAACCTCACTGACGCATTGGGGAGCGCTGTCACTTGTCTTTTAATGAGGTCCCGGTTTCGATCCCCAGGCGGATCAATTTGGGAATTTATAATTTCTGAATTGTCCCTGGTCTGGCCCGGTGATGATGCAGTCTAAGACGGTAGCGGGCTAACCTGTTAGGGGCATGACAATAGGGATGATGCCTATATCAAAAATAAATGATTTCTAACTGATTATTAAATAGAGGGTCTACAAAAAGACCTAAAATTTACACCTTCGGTTAGTTTTAAGTCTACTTACCATTTTATAATGTAGATTAAAGAAAAAATGTGCGTTGAAATTTGATGACGTCACAATTCTACTAGCAGGGCGTTTTAAAGTTTGATAAAAAGTTGCTGATTTGATTGAGTTGTCATCATCCCTATTATGTTAAAGCTTTACCCCTAGTCGGTTTCTGCACGTCTTTGCCGGCAGGGTGGTAACTACCTGGACGAGGGAACTAATCAAGGTCCTGAAGATGTGGACAAAAGAAAGCATGTCGCATGTCGTGGCAACCAAATCCGGTTAAAGATGAGAAAATGTCGCTCAATGTACTGAAACGTACACTTTTTGAGTATCTCTTGTATCATACTTTTTACAGTGTGGCTGAATACCTAAACAGTTAAATATAAATGTATGATTTTATTATTATTTGACTTTCATGGATTGACATTATTGTATCTCGACTAGTTGTATTGACATTGTTAATAATTAAGATATTGTGACAGTAATGACATTATATTATAAATATTGTATTTAAAGTAAAAAAGAATAATTGGATAGACTTTGATAATTAATTAAAATAACGCTGTAAAAAAAAATATAATGTATACTTTATAATATTGCATGCCGTATATTTAAGGTATTTGGATGTACACAACAATATTACATTAAGACCTAATGAAAACCCAAATTTGCAATAAATGAATAAACAATAAATCTAATCCAAGTGATTTAAACATAGTATATGATTCGTGTACCATAAAAGAAACAGAAACAATATCTTTTCTTGGAATAACCCTAGATAAATATTGCAATTGGAAGTCTCACGTTGAAATTCTGTGCCAAAAAATAGACCGATTTATATACGTCCTAAAGAGACTTACACACGTGTCAAATATAAAAACTGCCTTACTAGCTTATCACGGCTATGTTTCGTCAATTCTACGCTATGGCTTGGTTTTGTGGGGAAACTCAACAGATGCGATAAAGGTGTTTATTAAGCAAAAGGCTTGCATGAGGTCTATTTTCCGGGCCGAACCTTTAGACAGCTGCAAACCACTGTTTAGGAAAAATAAAATATTACCACTGCCAAGTCTTTATATATATGAAGCATTGCTTTTCGTAAAAAAGCATCCCGACGTTTCCTACACTGAGTGAAAAGTATTCAAACAGAAGAGGTAGGCCACAAAATAGACTCTGGGTACCACCAAGAAGGCTCGCCCTATGCGCAAAAAATTCACATTGTATGGCTGTGGCTCTATACAATAAACTTCCAAATTGCTATAAGGATCTGCCACTGATAAGGTTTAAACGAGTAATTTTTGACATTCTAAGTAAGAAGAATTACTATAGTGTAAGTGAATACCTTAATGATTGTTTATCTGAGTAAATAAACTGTAATATTTTAATAACTGATTTTGTATAATGTTTAATGTATGTAAATTTAAAAGGTGTCATAGCTGATGTATGAATTATTTACTTATTATTTGATTTTACATAATTTTGACATTTACTCTTATATAATTTATAATATAAATTTATAATAATCAATTTTTTTTAACTTATTTACTAATTGACATTGAAAATGGAAAAAATAAATAAATGAAAATTATTCAACATACATTATTATATTGACACATTTTAAATGGTTGACTTAAACTGACACTTAGGGGAATTATGTTGGATATACTTAAATTATAAATAATTGATTAAAAAAATCACGGAACTTGTGGATCTACATGTATATTTTTGCACACTGCCACTGGCGGTAAATTGTGATAGGGATTAATTATTTTAAGATAACAACTGTTGTTACCCACAATTTGGCAAAATAAAAATTATGAATTATGAATTATGAATTATGAAACAATAAACAATGGGGTGGTAGACAGGTGGCTAACGGTCACGGGGTGTTCAACACATATCTCTTCGCAATAGGAAAATCACCGACAGAGAACTGCTTCTTTTGCGGAGAGGAAGACACCCCGAGACACGCAATCTTCGATTGCTCTGGCTGTGCAGACCTACGAACAGAGGCGCTGGGAACGAGCGAAGCTGTCAACGTCCAAAACCTCATACCACGGATGCTGTCGAGCGAGGAAGCATGGCAACGCTATGGGCAAATGCTTAGGGCAATAATGATGCGAAGAGAAGAGAAGGAAAGAGAGGAAAAAAGAAGCAAGAGTAAGAACTAGAGGGCAGCACGAAGTAATACTAAAGTGGTTCCGTGCTGACCTGGACGTGGGGGGAGGTTGTTTTAGTCCGTGCAAGTCGGACATGCCCTGCCTACAGGCAGAAGTCCGGAGGGATTTTTTCCTCCCCCACACCAGAAAAAAATAAAATGGTGGTAACTAGCCATGGCCGAAACCTCCCACGAGTAATCAGAATTTATTAAAGTCGTATAATTAAAAGTTATCTTTGAGAAGTTGTTATATTTAAACTTGAAACTAACCTTGTGTACAGCTCAGTGGGACGTCATAATCGTTTAAACATCTAATGGTGTAGACGAAGTTGCGAAAGAAAAAAAAACTCTGTCTGCGTATAAATGACCTCAGTTTTGTTTCCGTTATGAAGTAATTAGTATCATACATAATATTATAAATGCGCAATCAACTGTCGAAAGATTGTGAACCGTTCTATGTTTACAATATCGCGAGTTAGATTATAATCTAACGGTTTTTACAATCTTACGGTGATAGATACAAACCGTGATGGAAAACATCGTGAGGAAACCTAGGCCATATTGCCACGCTTTTAAAGCAAAAGCTTAAAACCAATAGTAGATTGGAGAGTAGTTCCAATATTATTCTGAAGGACGAAGGTAATAACTGACAGACAGAACAGAGCTTTTAATGCGTACTGGATGTCAGCTTTAGTATCTATTTGTATTAATTACTAAATGATGACCGCGACTTCGTCCGCGTAGATTAGTTTTTGTTTATTCCCGCGGGAACTATCAATTATCCGGGATAAAAAGTAGCATATGTCCTTCCCCGGAATATAAGCCGTCCCTTTACCAAATTTCGTCAAAATCGGTTGAGTAGTTGGGCCTGGAAAGCGTAGCAGACAAACAGACACACTTGCGCATTTATTCGCAATATTAGTATGGATAATAAGTAAACACCTATTATATTGTTTATTATTTATATAATGAGCTATTAATACTAACATAGCATTAATACTAACATAGCATATAGTAATTAGGTTAGGCTAGCTAGCATTAAGTTCTATTGTATTATTTTCAATAAAAAAAAAAAAAACATAGCATTTAAGTCTGGTAGTAACATTTATGAACCTCTGTAGTCTATGAAATAAAATTATTCATTCATTCATTAAAGCCATATTGTTTTATTATTGTTGACTTTCGTGTTTTAGAATAATTATATCCCTTATTTTAGATACGTACGTGTACGCACATAAATGTACGTTGTATCATACTGTCATTTAAAGTAATATTGCTTAAGTATTGCTTTAAGCGTTGGCAGTAATGCCCCTGCATGCCCGAGGGTTCTTTGTAATGTTCTGGATGGTGTATGAAGTCTGCCCATACACACTAGGCCAGCGTGGTAGACTATGGTCCAACCCTTCTCATTCTGTGACTCCACTCGTGCTCGGTAGTGAGTCGGCAATGGGTTCCAAATTATAAATTCAAATCTTTTTTATTCAAGTAGGCTTTGACAAGTGCTTTTTTTATACGACTGCCTGAAAAAAGTAGTAAGTGTATTGATTTCAGGGTTCATGTATGTATGTGAGTTTGTATATTCCACCACAACTTCTATACGCCTGAATCGATTTTGATAAATCAGGTATCGTTAGAATCCTTAGTTTATTCCGGGTGACATAGGCTAGCAAAATTAAAAATCATTGATGGGGTGACCATGGTCCCGCATTAAAGACTAAAGTTGAAAAAAAAAATCGAAAATAAGATTAACTATATAATCATCATCTAGAAAATGATGAGTAGATTCCAAAAATATTTAACACTATAGTTCAATATCCAGTGATTCACAAAAAATATCATTTAATAAAAATGTGAATAAGATTCCAAAGGCTTGTATGCAAATCGCTTCTTAGGGAGGTTAACTCCAAAAATAATATGGCAGAGCAGTCGTATTTTTGAATTCGTTATTATCCACTACAAGTTAGCCCTTGACTGCGATCTCACCTGATGGTAAGTGATGATGCAGTCTAAGATGGTAGCGGGCTAACCTGTTAGGGGCATAGCAGTTATATTAAACTCATACCCCTATTCGAATTATTATGCTTTTGAATAATCGAGCGTATCTACCACTAGTTCGGAATGCCATTCCTACAGAGAAGAACGAGCATTAAAACTCGCTGGTTGCTCTATTGAAAAATTAAGGTTGAAATGACGATGATGATAATGAATTCGAAACTTTGAACCATTTTAAGTATAATGATTATGCTTCGACCTTAATGCCGGAAATACATAAATAAGAACTTAAATCGCAGAATATAGTAATATGGTGTGCACTTGAGAGTTTAGTTAACAAATATACTTTAAAAAATCAAGTTTTGTTAAGTTTTTGTGGCTTATCACTATGCAGTAGTCGATTTAGTAACTAATTACGCATTGTTATTTTTTTCAGGCGATCTGCCGGTTTTTATTATACATTTGTCAACGAGAAACGTGTTAAAAATCGTGATTTGAAAAAGCGAAAAACATACCTATTCATAAAAAGATTTAGCCTGCGAGAGAATGAGATAGAAAACAAGTCATATTTATTTCATCCCTTGATGCACCCGTTAGGCTACTTCTCTGAAGTTTCACTTCTGCCATGTGTGAATTGCACACACACTTTTTTAGTCATAAATATATCGAACAAGAACACAAACAAATACATTAAAAAACTACGCTAATTTATACACTATTATTACTTAATGCTTAAAAGTCTGCCACGTTTCTGAGACGCGAGAACATTACCTAACAATAATAAACAATAAAACGAAAACTTCAATTGATTACTATGGGTAAATTTTCACCGACTATTCCTAAATGTAAGGGATGTCCTTATTAGTTTTTATTAAGAGTTGTTTTCTAAAGTTTAGGGATTGTCGAAACGGGAAACGAGCATCAGATTACCTAATACTACAACTAAAACACTAAATAAATAAAATAAATAATAAAAATAAAATAAAAATATATTTATTGCCAAAATTTACAGTTACAGTCATCTTAGTTTAACTTTGGTCTCCGCACTAGGGAACCTGTATCGCGGAGACCGTATTATGATTAGGTACCTAAAATTAGACTTATCCGAGGACTGACTAGGGCACAAGTTGTTTAATTGATTAAGTAAATCGTTATACAAACAAATTTAATTTTATGCTTCTGCAAATCAATGATTTCGGATTTTTGTTTTTCTTTTTAAATTTTAATTTGAGATAAGTATTATAAGTATACATACATATACGGATAAATAATGGTGCTAAAAGGTAAGATAATGTAAGTATATTTGATTATGATGAGAGCGTGAGTATCAGTATTAGAAGAGTAAAATAATGTATATCCACACAAATAATATTTATAAAGATTATGTTTTATAAGTTGTTAGTATGCTTTCAGTGTCTTTGTATGTTAGTGATTTCAGCCATTCTGCCAAGGCTTTTTTGGCCTTCCTTGTTGAATAGTTTCTAATGTTGCATGACCGTGATACATTGTTGTAAACCTGTGCAACAATAAAAGGCCCAAAACGTCCAGCAAAGGCAGTTTTTACAGCTGGCAGATCTACTTTGACCACTCGTCGCTTGAATATTTTATCTGCGTTCGGGGATTGTAGAATTTGCTTATGTTTTAGTAAAGTAGCTTTTAATATAAACAATTGCCGGACAGTAAGCACTTCAGCTTCCTTGTAAAGGAGTGTAGTTGAGTATTTAAAAGGTTTATTAAGCATAACTTTTAGGACGGATCGCTGTGCTCTTTCTGCTTCTAGTAAAAAGGTTTTAGCTGCGCTTCCCCAGGATAGTATACAATAACTAAGAAGCGATTGACAAAGGGATATATATATTAATTTTAGGGTAGGTGCGTCTGCTACATCTCGTAATTTTCTCATAATACCGGTGACTTTACGAACTCGGCCAGAGAGGGAAGCGATATGGGACTTGAAGGAAAGTTTGCAATCCACCTGGATTCCAAGGTACTTGATGACGTCGACCACACCGATCTCGTCACAGTTGCATTGGCATCCTGTAGAACCGGTTGTATTTCCGCAATTGTGTATCTTAAGGCTGAGGTTGTGAGAACTTCGAGGAGCGGTTATTGCAGTTTTATGGAAACGCAGGTATTTTGTTTTGGCTACGTTTAACGTCAGCAAGTTTCTGCTCAGCCACCTCGAGACTCCAGAAATTCCCTGCTGCGCATTGTAGTATGTTTCATCCCAGGTGGAGCCGTGAAAAATCAAGGCCGTATCGTCGGCGTAGCAGATAATTTCCGCGTTTTTGAGTGGTAAGTTATGAATGTCATTCACATATAAAATAAACAACGTAGGACCAAGTATGCTACCTTGCGGAACACCGAAATTAATACTTTGCATGTCACTTTTCATACTGCCTACTTTTGTGCACTGCTTTCTGTTCGACAGATAACTCTTAAACCACCCCAGTGGCGTACCTCTAATACCAGCGCATTCGAGTTTTTTCAGCAGCACCGTGTTTGAAACAGTATCAAAAGCCTTAGCAAGATCCAAGAATACACCTATACAACCCTTCTTCTGGTCCAGAATTCTAGAAACAGTTGAGGTCAGAAGAAAGACAGCATCTTCTGCTGACTTGTTAGGCCTGAAACCGAATTGTCTTTCTGACAGAATGTTGTGGGACTCCAAAAAAGCCACAAGTCTCTTGTTTACAATTTTTTCTAGCAACTTAGAAAAGGTTCCAAGCAATGATATTGGTCGATAGTTTTCAGGCTTGTCTTTTGAGCCCAATTTGTGTATTGGGCTTACTAATGCTATTTTCCACTCGTCCGGAAAAGCTCCAGTGTATAGGCTTAAATTGAAGATCGCTGTTAAAGGTTGGATGATTTCCTTTCCTATTTGTTTGATAAGTTCATTATTTAGTTCATCAATGCCTGAAGACTTTCCATTCTGTAGCTGGGAGATAAGTGTTTCAACTTCATATTCATCTGTTGGATTCATAAAAAAGGAATTACATGTAGAGCAGTTTAATCTTACATCAGCTGCAATAGTCTCCTCAGTTTCACCGGTTGCAGATAGAATACGATTTGCTAGGTTTTGGCCTAAAGTAGAAAAATAGTCATTACATGAATTTAAAGATTCTAGTTTCTGAGTGGTTCCTAGTAGTTCTTCTATATTTGATTGTGGTTTTTTAAAATTAATTATTTTTCTAATTGTTTTCCATAGCTTCTTCGAGTTTTTGTAGCTTCCATCGAGTTCCTGTTTTTCGTAGTCAGTTTTGAGTTTTCTTAACAGGCTGTTGCAAAAGTTACGATATCTTTTATAAGTTATTTTAAGCATCTCGTTTTTTTTATCTGCTCGGTACTGCTTGTGGAGTTTGTCGCGGTGTTTCATACACTTTATTAGACCAGGTGTTATCCAAGGCTTGAGGTTATACTTTGAACGTGTTAGCGTGACAATTTGAGAGTGTTGGCTTATAATATTTATCAACCGAGTCATGAAATATTTTACTGCTACGTTAACGTCGACGCTTTCATTTGTTACTAATGACCAGTCTTCATTTTTTAAGTCGTGAATGATGGCTTCAATATTTCGCTTTAGCCTTCTTCTTGGTAGCCTTTCGACCGTAAAATTAAGTGAGAGTCCTGTTATAGCTATATTGTGATCAGTTATATCCGAATCGCAGACCACACCCATCGCTTTACCAGTGGATCTTACCATAATGTGGTCCAGGCAAGAGTCTCCCCTAGTCGGCATGGTAATACTAGATCTCAGTCCATGCTCCGCATTAAGGCAGAGGTATTCTGCGCAGCTGCTTAAATTGTTGGTAGATGGGATTATATTAATGTTTATATCTCCACAGATAACCAAGTTTGGATAATTTTTTAATCCGTCGAGAAGACTGTCGAGAGATGTGAGGAATGAATCTGTGTTTCTTATAGAAGGTGAACGATAGATGCCGACTATGGTGACAATTTTATTAATTTGAATTAAGAGACAGTCAGAGTCGGGTAGCTGGGGTTCTTGTTCAGTAGCATTGTGAGAATTTTCCACATATATAACCACGCCTCCGTTCTGGTTTCGTGTCTTCGATGTTATGTGTGAGGTGTAACCTGGTATTTGGGGAATAATAGAACTCTCATTCAGCCAACATTCACTTAGTACAATGACGTCGATTTTTGAGCTTAGACGTGTAAGCGTAATATAGAAGGTGTCAAAGTTTTTGTCTATACTTCTTATGTTAAATGTCAGAATTTTAAAATTATAATCTGAGGGAAATATATTTTTACACAGTTCAGGGTTGTTTATACAGAGGCAATCAATTTGAATTGTGTCTATATTCATACCTAAATCATCTTGATTCATATGATAATAAATGTATATATTTTCCTAAGAGTTATTGTTATTATAATAGTTATTATTTTTTTAAATAAAAGTTTGGATTCGTTGTTTTAATTTCATATAGAAGTAACTGTGTATAGTTATGTAATTAATTATACTCAATGTAGTGTTGCAGCAGTACACATAAGAAGACATAATAATATAATGAGTTAGTAATTTTGAATATTAATAGTCAGCTCATAAACAGTGTAGTAAGCTCAAAAACTCGGACTCATCTCAGTAGAACGGAAAGCCAACATACTCAAAACATGTAAAGTGCTTACTGTTGATATTAGCCATAAATATTCTAAGTATTTAAATATATTTGATATATTAAATTGTTTAAGTAGTTCTATCGTTATTATAAATTTTAATGTCTTAGCGTAGCAGTAATTTATAGCAAAAATAATTCATAATAAATTAATAATATATATAATAAATGTTAAGGTAACTAGATGTAACAACATTAAGTGTCCAATAGTAGATATTCTAGTGACTAAGTATTAATTTAATATTTGCACGCCTTTAATATGGCAAGACATGTTTGGCATCATTATGTATTATTATTGTATTATGTATTGTCATCTATCTGTAATGTAACCCATGTTTCAAGCAAATAAATGAATTTATTATTATTATAAATAATTCTCAGTTGTGTAAGTGGCAATTCATAGTTGTCCTACGTGAAATAAATCATTTCATGTCTTTTCCTACTATTTTATACCTATCCATACTAATAGTATAAATGCGCAAGAGTGTCTGTCTGAGCCGAGTTTCTTGCTGGTTCTTGTCTTCTGGTTCAATACAAGAAAAAAATAGTCGGCATGTAAGAGTTCGTAGAGAAAAATACCACAAACATGAAATATTACTTTTGTCTCTACTTTTGTCGTAATGAGAATAGTGTGTGTCCACCATGTTAGCTTGGATAGTCAAATAGAGATAACGCGAGACAATGGGTAGACCTAATTTTACTCGTTGCAAGCTAGCCTTGTTGGAAAATCTGATTTTCCTTAACATAAATCATTAGTCATAACCATAATATAGGTACATAATATGGAATTGTTATTTGACATGATCATAACATGTCAAATAACAATTCCTTTAATGGGAAAAGAATAAATAGATGCATAAAATACAATGGATAACGTAATTAATTTAGAATGGAAATTCCTGATACTCAGCTAGGTATAGAATGAAGCGCGTGCCTAGTTTTTGCTAAACCTTTGTTTACAAACTTTGTTGCGTTCTCAAATCTTAGTATTATTATGTCAAAAGCATTAAGTATGGGTAAGTTATTAATAGCATACTTCTCGATACAATGTTAACTTGTCTACATAAAACTGAAAACTTTTACAACTTTTTTCTTTTTTCATCAAAAAAAGTTTCAAACTTTTCACTGTACACTCTAGACATCCTAAAACCCGTATAAAGTCAGCCCGACCGCCGACGCATCAGGGCCCATACTCCGTACTGCCAACGCTTTTAAAGTAATACTTACTCAAAATGACAGTTTGATCTCACGCACCTTGACGTTCCATAAGTAAGGACTACTTATAATTCTAAAACACGAAAGTCAACCATTATCTTAAGCGTTGGCAGTGTAGCCCCTGTCCGTTTGAATTCTACAATACGATACACAGAAACGATTCCATCCATAAAATATAGATCGACAAAAGAGTGTCTCAAGGATATATTAAAATAAATTAATGTAATAACATTACAAAAAAACAAGCTTTTCGTCCGCCATATTGAATTTAGCGTGACGTCATTTTAATTTTCGTATTCTTCTCAAGCAAACCCTCTAAGAGTCTAAATAGATACCCACATCACGGGGGTGATGACCTAGTCCGCCATATTGGATTTAAAATGACGTCACTTACCTAGCTAATCATGCATTGTCGTCATCCAAACTGTTATGCAAAATTTCAGTACAATCGGTTGGGGATAATTGTTTTAAAATTTAGTCGCAAGATTAGACTTAAAACACACAAACTTCGCATCCCTGGGAAGGACATAGACTAATTACTTCTTATCTCGGAAAATTAAAGAGTTCCCGCAGGAATCATAAAATCCTAACCTACGTGGACGAAGTACGGGCATCATTTAGTGGTCGTATCGTTATTCTATAGCTACGAGGGTTCGAAATCCTCCGTTGTCTGAGAAGAAGCCCGTATTAAAAGTCTCAGTGGGATGATTTTTACCATACTTATCATTTCACCATCTCAAAATACACTTTACAGAGCTGTTTGGTCAACTCAAGCTTTCTTTTCATATAAATTAATGTCCTCCCGACCGAATTTCGGCCACACGGCTTATCTTCAGAGAGATTTAGCCATCTGCGCGGGACATATTATTTTGCATTTAATTTAAAGTGTGTGCAGTTGTAGGTTAATATGTTTCTTGGTGTGCACATGCACAGGTGCAGTCTCTGTTCCTTTTCTCTCATAGCCCGATGGGACACGACCGGAGAGAGATCAGGCCATTGTACATATTTTTCTATGGATCAGGCGAACTACCGACGGCTTAACGTACTCTAATTTAAATTATAAAGTATTTAATGGGATTTTCAAGTTCAATAGAACCTTGCGCAGTTTGGATCTAAATTAGTTGAAATATCCGGTGTTACAGCTCCGAGGCCGAGGGCAAATGCTAGTTACCTCTGATAAATTATAATATTATTTTTCTCTTCTAAATAAAAATAAAAATGATTAGCTGTTCGTTATTCTCGCTAAAACTCAGAAACGGCTTTACTGATTTTAATGGAATTTTTCGAGTGTTTGTGTGAGCCCCCGGATGGGTTAAGGGAAAAGTATCGATACTCGTCAGATTCTGAACTTCGCTGACTTTGCAGCTTTGTCAGTTTGCTGTTAGTGAACTTAAAGCAAAACAAATTACATTACAAGATAGCTGATTTATCAGCATTTTTTTAAATATAAATTTAGAACTAATTAATTATTATAATGATTCTAAATCTTTAAAAAATACAAAAATGAGTGATTTGTACCAGTATCCGTCAGATTTGTCCCGATTATCGTCAATATGTCCCAGAACTCGTCAATTTTTGACAATAATTTAAACTCTATTGTCTTAGACATAAAGTTTATTTTAATTTCATTTTCAAGTTCTTATTTTTTTAATAAAGCTGCTTCAGCTGAAATAATGCCTGGTTATATGCTCAAAGGTGAAATCTCAATTAAACGCGTCTAATATCAGTGTAAATAATACAACAATTAATGAACTTTTTACTACACAAATTAAGGTCATTGACATTATTATAAGTCAGCCTTTAAAATAAAGATAAACTTACTATCTGTCTTTAGATAGTAATGGAGGTGTAGCAGAGATGCTATACCTCCGTTACTCCGTTAAAGCCGTTACTTCGTGATGACCACGACCACTCCGTCAAGAGTGTAACGACGAAAAAGAAGATGCTATACCTAAGTACTTGTTACATTACAATACTGCCACTTATTACATGAAGAAAGAGGATATTCCCTCAGTTTTTTATTACTTCTCCATCAACCTGAACGCTCAACAATCTTTTCTTCACAATTTAAAGCCTCTTTCTACAAGTATAATATACAAGCTTGTGCCCGCGACTTCGTCCGCGTAGATTGAGGTTTTTTGGTAAAAAATTAGGCTGTGTGCTATTTTAGACTGTAATATATCTCTGTGCCGAATTTCATCCTGATCTTTTCACCCGTTCTGGTGGGATTTAGAAACAAACACTCATCTATCGAAACTTAATACGCATATATAATACTAGATAATGCCCGCGACTTCGTCCGCGTGGATTGATGTTTTGTTGATACGGGAACTCTTAAATTTTTCGGCATAAATAGTAGCGTACGTCAGGATACAACCTATCCCGGTACCAAATTTCATCAAAATCGGTTGAGTAGTTGGGCCGTGAAAGCGTAGCAGATGGACAGACAGACACACTTTCGCATTTATAATATTAGTATAGATTCTTGCCTAGCGGAGTACCACCTATGAAAAACCACTACGACATACATTTTCGGCTTCTTTGGCTGTTCTTTGCTGTTATCGTGATTTATTCGGTTGCTTAGCTTCAGCCTGCAAGATAAATCGTTCTTTGTTTATAATAGTACTCAAACAAATTGCCTTCCTTTTGACTGTATGAATGTGCTCATCAAGTTCGATTTTCGGATATTTTCCGTTGAGCATCCGTCTCAATCTTTTAGAGCCTTTTGTACTTGTACAGTTTTCTAGATATTAATCGAATATAATAATAACATTATGTCCGTAACCTTTGAATGATGCTCACATAAACAATGTAAACATCAGAGTATGTGCCCTCTTTTGGTCAAACCGCTGTATAACAAGTATCATAGATCCACAATCCGAAATGTAAAATGCTTAAAATACCCGCGTGGGCTCAGGGACAGTATTGAAAAGGACATATAGGGCTGATTTTTTGTTTATCTTATTCCTCCATTTTTTTTAAGCAATAAAAGGGGTTCTGTCGTCAATTCTTGACCAAAACAAGCGCGTAATTCGCTTGGGGGAGTGGATAGTACTAACAATGTCGCGGTGGTTGGGCAAGATAGTGACCTTCTCTCTCTTCTCTCCCCTAGCCTTTTCCCATTATTTGGGGTCGGCTCTCCTCGTCTTTTTGCGCCAGGATATTCTGTCCTGGGTTGTCTTCTCTAAAACTGCTTCGCGCTCCATGTCCTTGACTACCGTTGCCCACCACGTAGCTGCAGGGCGCCCTCTGCGTCTCGTGTTTTGCGGGAGTGCCAATGCTCTCCGCACAACATGGTCCTCTCCTCGCCGCATGATGTATCCGTACCCACGTAAACTACCCTCTACCATTTTATCGGTTATTGGGGCAACTTTGAAACTTTCTCTGATGTGCTCATTTCGCACTTTATCAAGTCTCGTTACACCTCCCGCCCATCGAAGCATCTTCATCTCGTTGACATGTAATATTTGCGTGTGAGTCTTTTTGGTTGCCCAGCAGTCTGCTCCGTACAGCATTGCAGGTCGAACTGCCGTTTTGTACACCTTGCATTTTGTCTTTATGGGCTTCCGGTTATCACCCTGTGTGTCACATCTTCATCTATTGTCGCATCTGTTGTTACCATGGACCCTAGATATTTAAATTTACTTACTTTTGGTAGCGGTTGTACCTCTAAGGTGATAGCTGTATCGGATGATGTATTTCCACTAAAATTGCATTCGAGATATTCGGTTTTGCTTCGACTAATACGTAGGCCATTATTTTCTAGAGCAAGCCTCCATTTCTGAAGGGTGTTTTGTAATTGAGTTGGGTCTCTATCCATTAGTACGATGTCATCGGTGTAAATTAACACCAAGGAAGAGGGGATTGAATATCTTTTGTGAGATAGTCTATAACCAGATTAAAAAGGAACGGGCTGAATGTGGATCCTTGGTGGACCCCCACCTTTACTTCAAAGGGTTTAATCAAACCAGCCAGATTCTTTACTTGTGTACTAACTCGGTCATATACATATCTCGCACCAGCCAAATATAGTACTCTGGTATGCCTTGGGATCGCATGGATTGCCATACTAATGTACGTGGCAGGCCGAAGGCGTTTTCCAGATCTATAAATACCATATGCAGATCTTCACAATTTGACCGGTGCTTTTCCATCATAATCCGCACTGTTTGAATCTTCATTTTAGTCGAGGAGGATGGTTTTTGGCAATGTTTTTACGGCCGGTTACCACCTGATGCCAAGACTGTCACCTTAATGGCGAACCACCTCTTCCCTTCAGATACCAAAAGTGACATCTGACGAGAGTTTACCTATCCGCCACTCGGGGACAGGGGGGGGGGGGGAGCAAGATAGTGACCAATAGGTCTTTTTACTAGGTCGAGACTCTAGAACATGTATACTTGTTTAAAGAGGCTCAAGACTGTGAAGAAAAGATGGTACAGCGATAAAGGCTCAATTATTGAGGGGGAAGTAATAAAAACTGAGGGGAATCAATCCTCTTTCTTCATGTAATAAGTGGCTGTAATACAATGTCAGTATTTTATGGCAAAGGAATTTATATTAATAATTTAATTATATTCAGCGCCAAAAACAAATTTCATTTACAAATTAATTAACTTGCAAGGAATCATAATATTTTTGTATGAAATGGATGCTGCTCAGGAGGAAGTAAAAGAAGTAGTAGAAAGATTTATCCTCGCTTTGTATGGGGCTAAACAAACCGATAACAGTCTTGCCTAGTTATGGTACCTTCATTTTAATAAATATGTTGATCTTAAAAGCAACACAGTCATACTGTCCAAGTTACCACCCTTTTTAGCTGCAGCCATTTAACATTCAATGCGTACTTTTCATCAAGTGCAACTATGGCGAGGAAATGTGTAGAGTCTACAAAACTAGATCTTGAAAGAAAATTGCAATATTTTTCGCCCAGCTCCAGCATCGAGCTGATCTCTTCAATGATTATCAGAAAGCCCCGCGTGTATGGACTCAATTGGTTAGTTTTAAAGATTCCAAAGGTGTTTTAAAACCAATTTAAGGCTTATTTTCCTGAGTTGCGATTTTTAGTCAAATCAAATGCACCATAGCTTGTATAACTCATATTATATTATATGTTATGTATTTGTAGGTAATTTATTAAGAAACAATGTTTATTTTGACAGTTTTGTCCTAACTTGTATAGTTTTCTTCAAAATCTAGGAAATCTGTAAAATAGGACACTTTGACACTTTTCAAGGCGGGAGAGGGGGAGTTGTGTTTTAAATGTACTCACTCATAGGTAAATATAAAACAACAGTAGTTAAACCAATTATAAATTTTGCCGTTTTGCCCATACATTGAAATCTAGAATGAATAGACTAATAGCCTATATCGTCAAGTTACAACAACACGAAGTCGAAAATACATCAAGTTTTCATTTGTAGGTATCGTAACGATACCTAACCTAACCTTACCTAAACCTAACCTAAACCTAACCTAAACCTAACCTAAACCTAACCTAAACCTAACCTAAACCTAACCTAAACCTAACCTAAACCTAACCTATACCTTTTTTTTTTTTTTTTTTTTTTTTAGCAGGCAGTGTAAAACTGCGATGCTTCCGAGAGGGTATGTGGGACTCACTGGCACTCCAGAATACCCACTAAAACCCAGCGGACCCGTCTTCCGTCGTAGTGAGGCGGTACAGGATCACAAAAATGTATTCTACTGTATCTCCTCAACGGTCAAGGCACTATGTTTCCTCGCCTCTACGGGGTTACTTTAAGGCAAGGGCAGGTGCGCATATCGACGCCTCCTGGCCCCCTGGCGTCTTCGGCGCATCGGGTGAGCGTCGGGTGCCTCCTCTCTCTCCCGCTCAGACGCCTCCTTCAGTGAGAGCACCTGCTCACAAAAAGACACTATTGCGTTCCAGCACGTCTCGCTTCCGATCATACGATTTATTACGCTCAGAAGCGAGAGGTCTCCGCCGAAAATGCACGACAATATGTGCCTCTGCGGCTCCCAGGCTGCGCATTCCACAAGGGTGTGCTGCGCCGTGTCGGCTGGTGCGCCACATTCGTGACAGGCAGGCGTCTCTTCACGCCTCGCAATCTGGTGCAGGTACTTACCGAAACACCCATGTCCCGTAAGTACCTGCACCAGCCGATACGTTAACGTACCGTGGCGTCTTTTAATCCAACGCTCGAGGTGAGGCTGGATCGCATCCACCGTCCATGCACCGGCAGTGGAAACCTAACCTATACCTAACCTAAACCTAACCTAAACCTAACCTAAACCTAACCTAAACCTAACCTAAACTTAACCTAAACCTAACCTAAACCTAACTTAAACCTAACCTAAACCTAACCTAACCTAACCTAAACCTAACTTAAACCTAACCAAACAACCTAACCTAAACCTAACCTAAACCTAACCTAAACCTAAACCTAACCTAAACCTAACCTAAACCTAACCTAAACCTAACCTACACCAAACCTAAACCTAACCAAAACCTAACCTAAACCTAGGTTTTGTGGTATATGGTATACAATATATACCTATGGGAATCAATGAACATACATGAGACAGCATGCTTTAATAATAAAACTGTACTTTGCGGAAGTCGGGTGAAAACCAAAAGCATTGCAACTAGCAAGCGAGCAATATCTCATTAACCCTAACGATAAAAAAAAAAAAAAAAAAAAAAAAAACTAAACATTGCCGGGTCGCGCCTACTGCAACCAAAAGAAACTCTTATCACGATGCAATAAGGTTTTAAATATAAACAGTGTCGCTTTTACGTTCAATTTTATAGTATGGCCCAATAACCGTCAAAATTGTATCAATTTCGACGAGTTCTAGGTCAAGTAGCAATTTCAAAGTACCAATAGATGTCACACGGCTTAAATCAAAATAATAATAGGAATAATACAGTTTTATAGATTACTTCGTTAGAAAATTAACTTGACTGTTGTATAAAATAATCACATTTACCAAACTCGCCAACAGATCTTCCAAAACTAATCTCGAATACTGGCATGTACTACGACAATTCAGCGTTATAACATCACAAAAAACACAGATATTCGACAACGCAATGTTTCGGTACTTTTTTCTCCAACGCCATTAGAGTTTTGACTAAATGTTGAGATACTAATAATGCAAAATATTACCAAATATATATTGCCATGAAAAGTTTTTATCTAGTTTTTGGTAGAAATAAATAGTCGGCCTTTATTTACAATCTGATGGGTATCGGGACACTGTCGACATTACCAGCGCTTACGTTATATTCACAATTGGACCCGGTAGGGGGCGCTGTAATCGGATCTAGGATCTGGGCAGGACAACGTCTGCCGGGCCCACTAGAGAGTCAATTATCTCTAAAGTTTTAAATTATCAGCTTTAAATCTAGTTTTGTCCCATTCCGCAGGGAGTATTATGAAAGGGTTAGCAATATTTTTATCATGCTGTCATTTTAGTTTAGTTTAGAGATTGTGAACAACAGAATCAGCCCCATTAATTTGTTGAACCATAATTGTATGAACTGGTTTATGCTAACGGCGAGGATTGATTGGCAGTTTACTTCAGCTAAATACCAGCCAACTACCTAAGCCAGCGCGGAATTTTCAGGTTTTATTTTCAAAATAATAGAAAGAAAATAAGTATATATTCATTAATGGCGTCACATACAAACATTTATCATACTGTCGTATAATACGATTATCTGTGTAGACACCCAACAGAATGGGTGTACAGCTCTGCCTTTTGCTAATACTGGAGCTGATTCTGCATTGCAGTCTCTAAACTAAACCAAAATGACAGCATTAAAAATATGTAATATGCTAACCCTTTCATAAAACTTCCTTTTGTCATTTTTAGTTTAGTGATTGTGTTATACCGAATTGGCCACATTTGTCTTTAACATAACACCTTTCCGTAGGGCTAGCATGCGCACAATGAGTAAAATTATGTCTACCCGTTATCTCTATTTGTCTACCGAAGCTAACATGTTTCCTACCACAGTGTGGCGCACAAATAATATGCGTAACATGCTTTAACTTATCAAAGAAATTATAATGTTAAAAATAAGTATTTATAATTAAAAAACCTTCACAAACAGACTTACAGCATAGTCAACTAAAGACTTCATATGCCTGAATTATTTTAGATATATTTAGTTGGTTTTTAATTCTGTGCATGTTAGGGTAAACGGGAAATTAGCCGGCATCGACAACATCTCTCTCTCTCGTCGCGAGATATCTCGTGCGCATGCTAATAGGCTTATTTCACTGCACTTTTCACAGGGGCCCTTACACTTGAATCAGTGTAGTGTAATAAGATTTAGGGAGAAAGGGTCCCTATATTGGTCCTTATTGCTTTGTAATAAGCGACGCTCTATCTAGCGGCCACCACAGGGCCCTGTAAAAAGTGCAGTGTAACAGGAGCCTCCGCTCCGTGTTTGGACCTACGGACGGACGCGCGACGGCTTAACGTGCTCTCCGAGGCACGGGGGTGAGACACCACCAACTTCCTAACTCCGGGCTAGTACTGAGAGTGTTTTGTCAGAAAAACTCAATACTTGTTATGGCCCGCCCCGGGACCTTGCCAGCCGCAGTCAAACGTCCTAACCACTAGGAGGTTCCTAAACTTTATTTTCTCATAGACCACTTTCAAAATTTTGCTGGTTCTGGTAGACCCCCTGCAGCTATATTTCTACCATATTCCCAGTCGACACAAAATGTGAAGATTAGATCCAACTATGGAAAGGACATTGTTCTGTCCCCATACAAAGTTCGCCTAAGAACCAACAGTCATAAAATATTGATTACTGGGTCCAAATAAATACCTTTTTATACTTGAGAACAGATTAAAACAACGGACACTTGCTAAGAAATGACATTACATATGGCGGTAGATATATTAAATTATTGTACTTTCAATAGATGGCGTTGCGAGATTCAGAATACTAGCGCACTTAGCACTTTAAGCTGCTTTTATCTTGTTTCTTACGATACAGATCTAGTGCTCAAGCGGTGGTATTGCATATTATTTTAACCTGTTAGGTAATGATCTGTGGTTAGCAATCGAGAGCCAGAAACGTATAGTAATCAACTTTATACCCATTTATTTATTTTGTAATTAATTTGAAGTGTCCGTTGAATTCTAATATTTGAAATTAAGGTTATAAAATAAGCTTAGAATTACTGTATATTTTAAACACATGTAGATTCTTAGGCGAATTTGGTGAATGTCCTTTGCGTTGCGACTGAGTTCCAATCACAATCAACAGCGAATATACAACCTTTTACAGTAACAATGGTCTGCCTACATTGATAAGTGAAGTCAAGCCAACATTTTAGTTCACTATCGAAACCAGATGACTAGACCAACGAGGTAATCAAACTATAATATATCTGTCACCGTAAGATTGTAAAAACCGTTAGATTATAATCTAACTCGCGAAATTCTAAACTGTCGAAAGGTTACAATTTAACGCATTATTTTCCGGTAGATTGTAATCTGATAGGTATTGAAACCGGATAAAACCTATGTCGGATTATTTATGTCGAACCCTAACCTAACCTACAAGAAAGAGACAAGAAAACGTAAATAAAATGAATATTTCAAAAATTGACACTCAGAACATTGAACAGTTTACAATCTTTCGATAGTTTAGAATTTCGCGAGTTAGATTATAATCTAACGGTTTTTACAATCTTACGGTGACATATCTCTCGCGTGAATGCCTAATCTCTGTAGAGGTTGGACATCGTGGCGGATATTAAGTTGGAGCATTATTATCTCTGTTGCAACAGAAATATTTTGTTTTAGTGACCATACTGCCAACGCTTATAGTAGAAAAAAGTTAATGTTAGTTTTTTGTATCTACTGATGTTTCTAGTCACTCTCTGCAGAAAATCTTAGAGAAAAATGATTGTAACACGTTGTAGTTAAATAAATATTTTTAATTAATTGGGTTATCAGTGGCTTTTATTACATATGCAATATTAGTTACAAGCCTTAATTAAAAAAATTAAAAACACGACTGACATGCCAAAAACCGAACTAAAAAGTTAAAAATCTAAATTAATCTAGCTAAATTAGAATCTTATTCACATTTTTATTAAATGATATTTTTTTGTGAATCATTGGATATTGAACTATAGTGTTACATATTTTTGGAATCTACTCAAAATTTTCTAGATGATGATTAAATAGTTAGTCTTATTTTCGTTTTTTTTTTTTCAAATTTTGTCTTTAATGCGGGACCATGGTCACCCCATCAATTTTTTTTAAAATTTTACTAGCCTGTGTCACTGGAATAAGCTAGGGATTCTAACGATACCTCATTTATCAAAATCGGTCCAGGCGTATAGAAGTTATGGTGGAATATACAAACTCACATACATACATACATACATGAACCCTGAATACAATATCCTTTTTTCAAGCAGTCGTATAAAAATGACAGTTTGATGTCACGTACCTTGACGTTAATAAAATAAGGATTATAATAATTCTAAAACACGAAAGTGAACAATAATGAAACAATATGGCTTCAAGCGTTGGCAGTATGGCCCCTGATGGAAATAAAGTTGGGTGAAAGAAAACAACGGCTATAATATTATTTGGTACAGAATTATTATATTATAATTGTCATTACAAAAACATGTCGATGTTAGCAAAAATAATCACAGTCAGACACTTCTATACTATTCTATATACTTTAATTATACTATTTAGGAGAAAAATAATGTTGCCCGCTCAAAAAAATGTAGTAAAATTGAGACAAAGTAATACAAAATACGTACTTACAAGCATGTTTTTACGTAATGCTACAATGTAAAAAAAAGAGGGAATAAATACATTAAGTCTTAACTCAAAAATCATTTACCAAAAATAGAAAAAATATACAAATAAAAATTGCGTAAAAAGTTGCAGTTTTACTAAGTTATGCTTTACGTCATCCTTATACCTATACTTACACTTTACATACATATCTATCTACTAGTAATAATAATATATTGCTTCATACAACCATTCCAGTAGTAAATTAATATAACTATAAACAAATTCGCTTCAAGATGGCGCAAATTCATACAAACATATCATACAATATAATAGAAATGTTATGTCTGTGGGTCTAGAAATTTCCGGTAGCGCAAAACCAATATCTTTTTCAGATTACTTATTTTAATATACTTTAAATTTCATTTAAAAATCTGAATAAGTTTACTTGAATTTATCTTTAAATTAGCTTGGAATTAAATAAAAAAATACTTGGACACTTTTTGTAAGTATAAAATCATAACGTAAGTACTTTTCATATTGTTCTAGGCTTGCCAAAATATTGCGTTCAACGTTTAATTTAAAATTATCCTATTAAATATTGGTTTTGTCAAAAAGGGATTGACTAAAATTTGTTAACAAATTATTTTTTATATTTGTTAACAAATTAATTTTTAGTCATTTTTTAGACAGACTTCACAAAGACGTTGAAACAATTACGATAATTGCGATAAGTACATCCTAAATTATTGCCATAAATGTTTTGGTGTTGCCAAATCAATTAATTGGTGGTAACTGGTAGATTTTAGTAGATTTTGAGAGGAAATTGAAAAATCACCATTACGTCTATGGCACCATCTTATACTATGGTAACTCATTATTCAGGTATCATCTTCGAACATTCAACTTATAGGAGACTGCGGACAAAAAGTTACTATAAAAATAAATAAAAAAGAATGAATTTTTTCAGACATCAAATATATAGCTGAAATTGGATATAAATTTAGCTGAACACTGGTTAAGAAATACAAAAAGCCATATTTTCTTAAAATTTTACTTAGTACCGGCTACACTTTCAGCAATTAATTGCCCAAGATCTAGCCAGTAATTTTAAACTTTGTCAATGTATGGTCGTCTCCTATTGGTTGATTATTCGAAAGTTATAATTAACTACCTATACCGGAGGACCCTATAAAAAGCGTTCGACCAATCATAATAATTGCTAACATGCCCTAAACCTTAGTACTAATGTACTTGCTACTATAAATATAAACTAATATGTACACGTCGACTAAATAACAGTCATTTAGCTATAAGTACTAGAATAATTATTATTTACGTTACTATTTCGTAATCGATTCCATTTTTCATTTTATCATTTTGAAATTTTAAGGCAAGATTTTAAAATAACCATTTTTTAAGCGAAATTATAATTAGACTAAATTTCTATGTTTAAACTGAGTAGTAGTTTATTCAAATATTTTAAAATTAAGGTATAATCTCACAAAAATTCCTTCAAATGATAATTTTTTTAATTAAAACAGTAGAATTTAATTTTAATTACTGGCAACATTGACATCGATTACGAATATAATAGATAAACGCTTCACATAAAATCGTTGAGCGGTTGAGCAAATTGTCATTGATATGATTAAACAACTCGTCAAGTCATAAGTTACTAAATTCATATGAAATATCGATACACTATTCGATACTTAATCGGTATATTTCCGATTTCTATTGCATTTTTTCATATTTATTTAACTATGTTTATGGACGGAAGGGGGGTATTCTTATACTAAAGTATTTTGAGCAGAATTTGTCCAAAACAAATATGTCTGTCTTTATCGCATGCTCACAATTGTATAGCTGTCTTGTTTGCACAGAGGAGCTTCGCTATTTTAACATATGAGATTAACATTCGATGAGATTAGTTTTTCTACTTTTGTGCTCAAACTTAATTCATTACTGTTTTTTGTAAAGTAAATGAAAGAGTGAAACGGTAATTTAGTCCTTTAATTACCTTTCTTTCTTTATGATGTTATAAGGAAAGGACAAAACCTTATTAGAGAAGGAAAACGAAATTGGGAGGACATTCTTTGTGGGTTTGGAGGAGAATCTTATTTTGTTCTTAAAGCGTATATTCACATTGACAAATAGCTTAAAGCGATTAGCTTATCTTATATAGAAAATCAACCTCGTTTAAAACGCAATATAGTTAACGTTACAACCAAGAACAGCGCAATCCAGGCTAAAGTAGACACAAAACCTAGATATACATCTGGATCTGAGAGTGGCCAACCTCTCGTTAAAACTGATCGTAAGGCAGACGTCGCTAGGGTTAGGGGCAGACATAAGGCTATACCCCTTAAAGCCCAGGGCATTCCCTCGATGGGCCAGATTACCCCACTGAGGAGTAGGGTGGGGTAAAACGAGCCAAGGGCGAGTTGTATCGCGTTTCGTTCTAGTTCGCAAGCGGCAGAGATGACGAATCCGAAGCACATTCCACAGAGACCTGGAACAAATAGTTATAAATATTATAACATACCCAAATCCGAGCTATTTAACTTAGTCTCATCACAACTGTGATACATAGAAATTAATCAAGTTATCATCTATATAAACGAGTAAAGCTAACGTTCCAAATAATCGACCCTGTGGAACTCCAATTTTTCGCACATGTAAGCGAGTTGTATGAAAATTCTTTACAAATGAGACAAAATACTTATTTTAACTGAGTAATTGTAAAGTGAATATTCACGGTGATGAAATTTTTCAAATGATTTGGGAAAATCTCTACATTTTTTAACCATACTCACAAGTACCGAGAGTTGTGAAGATGTTTAGAGCTGGGTGTGAGGAGCGGAGTAATGTATTTGAGGAACTAAATTGCCTCTTGACCATCAAGTGAGGTGGACGGGTTATCAGTTCGGTGTAAGGAGTGAGGTGTGTTACATGTACCTACTCGGGTGATTCAGGTGAGGTCAATGTGTGGTGTGAGGTGTGATTTATAGGTGGTTAATAAAGCACGTAGCGCAAAAACATAGCATGCTTTTTTCCATAGCACGGACAGCATGCTATCCGAGGAGCCTCTATGTTGCTACGGTGCTATGACGCGAGAGAGTCCGCGGTGCTTCGTAGTACGTTACGTAGCACTAGTAGCGCCCGTAGCGTCGCCCGCTGCCGGTAGCGCGCTGACCGACCGTTACTCTCACGTAACGCGCTGCTGTGAGCGTACGTCATATGCTTTCGTGCGCGCTATATCTTAACCAGGCTATATAGCATAGCATATATTAATAAATGCTAAAATTGTATAGTCTATGGCCTGTAGCGTACTATGGTTGTATAGCAGTTTTGGACAACTCTAGAGTGATTCAGTCGACTCTCAACCACGGAGCGAGACGGACGTGCAGTGATCATGTCTACATGCCTTGCAGCAGTGTGAGCATGATGACGTAGAAGATGTTCCCGTTGCTCTTGACGCCGAACACGAGGATCATACACCTGTCAAATACCCAATCACTGGCCTCTTCTGGAACCGCCCTCGCACTACATACCTTGCAGCAGTGTGAGCATGATGACGTAGAAGATGTTCCCGTTGCTCTTGACGCCGAACACGAGGATCATACACCTGTCAAATACCCAATCACTGGCCTCTTCTGGAGCCGCCCTCGTACTACATACCTTGCAGCAGTGTGAGCATGATGACGTAGAATATGTTCCCGTTGCTCTTGACTCCGAACACGAGGATCATACAGCTGTCAAATACCCAATCACTGGCCTCTTCTGGAGCCGCCCTCGTACTACATACCTTGCAGCAGTGTGAGCATGATGACGTAGAATATGTTCCCGTTGCTCTTGACTCCGAACACGAGGATCATACAGCTGTCAAATACCCAATCACTGGCCTCTTCTGGAACCGCCCTCGCACTACATACCTTGCAGCAGTGTGAGCATGATGACGTAGAAGATGTTCCCGTTGCTCTTGACGCCGAACACGAGGATCATACACCTGTCAAATACCCAATCACTGGCCTCTTCTGGAACCGCCCTCGCACTACATACCTTGCAGCAGTGTGAGCATGATGACGTAGAAGATGTTCCCGTTGCTCTTGACGCCGAACACGAGGATCATGAAGATGAGCACGAGCGCCGTCTGGCCGCACATCACCACGAACTGCGTCACCACGTGCGAGAACAGGATCTCCCCGGGGGACACGCCCGCCACCCACGACCGGTCCAGGAGCCCCTCCATGCGCTCCACGATCAGTGCTGACGACGTCAGCGCCACGGCCAAGAAGAACACGATCCTGGAGACGACGATGAATCGATGAATGATTTATTTGTTTCACGCAGAATGATAAATAATAAATGATTTATTTGTTTCACACAGGATGATAAATGATAAATGATTTATTGGTTTCACGCAGGATGACAAATGATAAATGATTTATTTGTTTCACGCAGGATGACAAATGATAAATGATTTATTTGTTTCACGCAGGATGACAAATGATAAATGATATATTTGTTTCACGCAGGATGATAAATGATAAATGATTTATTTGCTTCACGTTTGACAACTTGTGTCACTCATAATACGTCAAGACTCAAGACTCTACCACCGGTTCGGGAAGAATACGATCCTGGAGACAATGATTAATGATTTATTTGTTTCACGCAGGACAACTTGTGTCACTTATGATACGTCAAGACTCAAGACTCTACCACACCGGTTCTACTGAGAAGGGACGGCAAAAAACTCAGCAGTTCATATTTTCTCAAACAGTTTTTTTAAATAAGTAACGTTACAACATATGTAAGTAACGTTAACAATCACAATAATCCTCAACTCAAAGTCAAGAGCCATTTACTCAAAGCAGGAAAACTGTACACTATTTAACATCAAATACCTCGTTTATCAAAGTGAATGAATAAGTGTATATAATTAATATTAATAATAAGCCCGCCAACCCGCATTGGAGCAGCGTGGTGGGTCTAAGCTCTAATTCCCTCTCCCCTATGAGAGTGGAGGCCTGTGCCCAGCAGTGGGACGTTAATGGGATGTAGTGGTGGACATAATTATCATAAAATAACGATCAATAAAGAAATTGAAATTGATAAATTAATTTTTTTTCAACTTTTGCATCTACAAAAATCTGGAGGTGCGGCAGGTGAGCATGTCAGAAATGAAACTATTTACAGGAATAATTACAAATTTAACATATCAGAATACATAAAATTGATTCTTATATAAATCATAGAAAGTCTAAACTTATTTAACTTGAACTCATTGAAGTTATAGATACTCACGTGAGAATGACACCAGGCGCGACGAAGTCGGTAAAAGAGGGGTTGTTGTCACCGTAGATTGGGTCTTTGAAGTCGATGGGGATGTCTCCCACTTTGGGGTTGTAGTTACACGTCGATAGAAGATCCTGGAATTATAAAGAGATATATTAAGAATACATAAGAAAAGAAGATGAAAGAAAAGATGGATGGATTGTGTGAAAGAGGATATGCGTATAAAAGGGGTGAATGATAGATTGACGGATAACAGAAGTGAATGGAAGAAGAAAATATGTTGTGCCGACCCCACGTAGCGTGGGACAAGGGCAGGAAGAAGAAGATATTAAGAATACATACATTCAATAATTTAATATATTTACAGATATAAAAAACTAACAAAAATAAGAATAGCATTTGGAAATCAACTAAAATACTAGCGATAAACACCTAAAAAAATAAAATAAAGTCCCTTACTAACTAGCAATGAAGAGCTGATAAAGTTACAATTGGAATTACACTTTAGACGTAAACTAGAATGTCAGTTTATATTAAAACAGAAAATGGAATCAGCATAACAAGCTTGAACAAGAATCAAATTCTGAATTAAAACTGAATATTACATACAGTATGAAAATTATTGAAACAAAAATTACAATTTCAACGTTAAAATATGAAAAGTATGCTCTTGAAAAAAGCCTATAATACTGTTGAAGATTATGTAAATCATAGGGGAGCATGGATTCGATCACTCCAGCAATGGAGTGATCGAAGATAGATAAGGAGAATAGGACAGCGGTTACTTATGTATACATTGATATAATAATTGTGACTGAAATATTTATTTAAAAAGAGGAACCACCGAGTTTCTTTCTGGTTCTTCTTGGTAGGAATGGCATTCCGAACCAGTGGTAGATTGACTTGACGATTCAAAAGTATTTGTAAAAGTTTATTTGAATAAAAAAACATTTTAATTTGAAACCAAATTAAATTAACCATAGAATAAGAAGAATTTACTTAAACTAAAGTTAATGAAAAAATTTAAACTGAATCTCTCGTCGTATTCCTCATTGCTGAGGGTCGTGCCCCCTTTCCATGAATTACATGGTAGTGTTTTTCTTGGGATAATAATGCGGTAAGTTCCCACATCCTTCCGCATACGACTCGACTGAGTACCTATTTAAATTCTTCGGTTTTTGTAACGATTGTTGAGCTGAGTGACTGAGTTTGTTGTGGGCTCTTCTCAGAGCGCGTTTGGAACCCTCGTAGCTTTAGTTTTAAGATACCGTAACCGATTATCACCATCATGTTTTACAAGTGAGTAATTTTTAACGTCAATAAGTGTACGTTTTTTTTTTTATCCACTACAAGTTAGCCCTTGACTGCGATCTCACCTGATGGTAAGTGAAGATGCAGTCTAAGATGGTAGCGGGCTAACCTGTTAGGGGCATGGCAGTTATATTAAACCCATACCCCTATTCGGTTTCTACACGGCATCTTACCGGAACGCTAAATCGCTTGGCGGCACGCCTTTTGCCGGTAGGGTGGTAACTAGCCACGGCCAAAGCCTCCCACCAGGCCAGACCACAGAAAATTCGGAAATTATAAATTCCCAAATTGACCCCGCCGGGGATCGAACCCGGGACCTCCGCACGTTAAGACGACAGCGCTACACACTGCACCACGGAGGTCGTCAATAAGTGTACCTACAGTGTACCTATATTGAATCAATGATATTGAGTATTGAGTATTGAGATGTTAGTGATAAAGGGCCAAATTCGGACTACCAAATTCAATCACCCATCCAGTTACCGAATTGAGTTTTGACTCAATTCGGTAACTGGATGGATGATGGGTAATAATTTTTTTTTTGTAAAAAAAAATAATTATATAATGAATTAATAATAATAAATAATTCAAATAAACTTACCTTAGCAAAGTCCCGGTACGAGAACTGTATGTCCCGGTTGAGCATGAGCCCTATCTGCTGGTTGGACATGTCGAGCCACACTTGCACCTCAGACGACATGATGGTCTCGTTGTCAGCCGTGTCCGCTGCAAAAACACAAGTGTTTCAATCAGTTAAAGAAGAGGAAAGATCGAATGCAATTGGTTATTTGACTACTATTCAAATAAATTCTGTTTTAGTGATAATTAAATAGTAGATCTCCCGAAAGTCGTAATATCCGCGTCCCCTGTCAGTTTCATGTTGATTAACTATTTTAAAGTATCGATTAAAGTAGAAGAGTGCGTCGAACTTTGATGACGTCACTATTCAGTATTTCATACAAAACCCCATCCACCACCACTACAGCCCATTAACGTCCCACTGCTGGGCACAGGCCTCCACTCTTATAGGAGAGTGGGAATTAGAGCTTAGACCCACCATGTTGCTCCAATGCGGGTTGGCGGGCTTTAATGACTATTATCATGTCAGTGATAATAACCGGGACCGACGGCTTAACGTGCTCTCCGAGGCACGGGGGTGAAACACCGCCAACTCCTAACTCCGGGCTAGTACTGAGAATTTCTTAATTGAAAAACCCAATACCTAACAATTTTTTATGCCCGACCGGGAATCGGACCCAGGACCTCGTGATCCGCGGTCGACTACGCTAACCGCTAGATCAACGAGGCAGTCAAAACCCCATAATAACACATTTTGACGTTTGACAAAAAAGTTGTTGATTTGACTAGTTGTCAAATACCCAATTGCGTATATGACAACTAGTCAAATCAGCAACCTTTTTTCAAACATCAAAACGCGTGCGTAGTATGGATTTTGTATGAAATTTTAAGTTGTGACTTAAACTACTACTTTTTTACTTTATTCGATAGTTTAAAATGGTTATTCAAAATGAAACTAGCAGGGGACGCGGATATTAGGACTTTTGGGAGATCCTTTATTTAATAATCACTAAAAGTAATTTATTTCACTAGTAGTCAAATACCTAATTAGCACCTTTATTAATTACTTAGTTCGATCTGTCCCCTCGTCGATAACAGATCGGGCTTTTTATTCCTGTATGTCCCCCTGAGAGGACAGATCGGATAATTTCTTTACTAGTATTTGCCAAAATAAATGAATGCACTACATCATCTTTACCACAATCAAATCATCAAATAAATATCAAATAATCAAATAAATATTATAAATGCGAAAATTTTAATGGACGTGTGGATGGATGTTTGTAACTCAATCACGCCAGAACGGCTGAACGGATCTGGATGAAATTTGGCACATAGATAGATTATAGTCTGGAATAACACATAGGCGAACGAAGTCGCGGGCATCTAGCTAGTTATGATATTAGTATGGATATTAGTGTGGATTAACCCTCGTAGCTTTAGTTTTAAGATACCGTTACTGATTATCACCCAGTGGCGTGCACAAGGCTTGAAGCTAGGATAGGCATTAATTAGTCAGAATACCTATTCATTCACTGTTATAATGAAAATGAGCATTGACGTATTTTCATTTGGGTAATCAGTGCTTTTGTGCCTCTAAAAACTGCACGCTACTGTTATCACCATTATATTTTATAATAAATAACTAGACGTCAATAAGTGTAGTATAACTACCTAAATTGAATAAGCATTATTTGACTTTGACTTTGACTTAAGATTGCAATAAACTCACCCAAAGCCAATCTAGCCACCAGAGAGTCAGTGTAGTTCTCATTGAAGTATATGGCCCCCCAGGCGTCGCCCTCCCTGACGGCGTTGATGGCGGAGTCCAGGTCCGCGTAGTACTGCTTGATGATGGACTGGTTCTTCAGATGCGCGAGGTATCGGCACGAGAGGTTCTTCATGGAGCACGACGCGTTGTAGGGACAGTAGTCGTCTATGACACGCACGTCGTCGTTTACCACGGCCTGTGGACAAGGGACCTCTTAATTTTGTAATTTTTGTAATGCAATGACATACATTGTCACCGTAAGATTGTAAAAACCGTTAGATTATAATCTAACTCGCGAAATTCTAAACTGTCGAAAGATTAGAATTTAACGCATTATTTTCCGGTAGATTGTAATCTGATAGGTATTTAAACCCGATAAAACCTAAGTGCCCTACTTGATTATTTATGTCGAACCCTAACCTAACCTACATGAAACTGACAAGAAAACGTAAATACAATGAATATTTCAAAAATTAACACTCAGAACATTGAACGGTTCACAATCTTTCGACAGTTTACAAATAAATGTGTCACTTAACAGTCTATTCAAAGTCAGTAATAAATGTGTCACATACCAGCCTCAGTCCGCTGGGGTCCCGGCCGATGGCGAGGCAGAAGAGGATGACCTGCATGACGGGCAACGCGAAGATGAACAGCATCACACCGATGTTGCGCCACATGCGCAGGAAGTTCTTCTGGATTAGCGCTTTGATCTTCCCCCGGGATGTGAACTGAAACGCGAAATTAAATGACCAATGATGATACATTATTTGTATGCAATACAAAAAAAGATAGATAAATTCTTTATTGCCACACAAATATAAAGAAAGTACAATAAACAAAGTGGATATTGCCACACAAACAAAGATATAAAGTAAACACTTAAAAAGTGCAGAAAACAAAGTACACAAGGACGGTCTTATCACAAAAGTGATCTCCTCCAGACAACCTATCCATTATGAATCTTTCAAAGGAGCAGGACTGTGCACCGACTATTATTATAATATTAATTATACAAGTAATTTGAACTATAAGTAAGTAAGTAAATCTACCTGTAATAACAATATAAGTTACAATAAACTAGAAGAGTTTTTCTTCGCTTAATAAATTGACGCTTTAGAAGATTTTGTCACATAAAATACTTGTTTGTATTGATGACAGCTACAAATTAATACAGATTTTATGAGTGGCGGCTATTTCGAAAATAATTAAAATGGCAAGACCGTAGGTAGACCAGCTAAGGGCCAGCTTGATACCAAAATATTCAAACCTCTTTGAAGAGGTCTCGACCTTCAAAGAGAGAAGAAGAGAGAAATCAAATAGTATTTCGAAAGACTTACATTAAGACATCCGCTACAATCTTCACATTCTGATTTCACTACTTCCGACACTTTACCGGGCAGCTGGAACAGAACATTATAGCGAGAGTGAGATAAGAGAAACGTAATCTGATAGTTTAAAATGGTTATTCAACATAAAACTAATAGGGGATATATATATCTATAGGTATAGGTACATATGGATAAATAATAATAATGATAGAATAAATAAAATCTGTATATTATATATGTCACCGTAAGATTGTAAAAACCGTTAGATTATAATCTAACTCGCGAAATTCCAAACTGTCGAAAGATTAGAATTTAACGCATTATTTTCAGGTAGATTGTAATCTGATGGGTATTTAAACTCGATAAAACCTAAGTGCTTGATTATTTATGTCGAACCCTAACCTAACCTACAAGAAAGAGACAAGAAAACGTAAATAAAATAAATATTTCAAAAATTGACACTCAGAACATTGAACAGTTTACAATCTTTCGACAGTTTAGAATTTCGCGAGTTAGATTGTAACGTAACGTAACGGTTTTTACAATCTTACGGTGACATGTATATTAGAATAATTAAATAATGTAAGGTATTTATATATTTTTATCTACTCCCATGCTATAAATCCTCTATAACAGGTTCTGAAGCAGTTAGCTTATTGCCAACATTAAAACACCCAATGTCCTAATAACCATAACATCATCCAAACGGGTGATGTAATGTTGTACTGAATTTCATAACAACACTCCTTTGTTTTTTTTTCGATCCCCTCTGCGCAAAGGGTTTACTCAACAGACAGCCACATCTGCTCGATGCGTGGTATCTGTATGAATTACAACAAAAGAACATCTATCCGAATTTCAAAAAAAGAACATTGTCATACACGCGCGTTTCACTACCAGAACGCCGCGCGCTGTAAAAAAAAAGTAGGTTAAAAGGATTTTCCCCGCCATTTTTCTTCGTTTTTTTATTGTTTTGTTAATAAAAAAATGAGCGATTCAAATTTTGATAGCACACGGCCAGATATTTTAAACGCTGCAAGAGACATTTCCAACAAACTACTACCGGAAAAATAAAAAGCAAAAAAGAGAAGTGGTAAATATAAATATTCCGCCGAGTACATCGGGATCAGGACCTTCCAACATTAAAGAACATCAAGTGAATTTTAATAATTGCACTATACAAAATGTTAATTACTACTACAATAAATAATTCTTTCATTAATACCTACTTAGTTTATTCGTATATTATACTCAGTATAATGGATGATATAAGGTTACTAGGACTGGATGTTTTAATGTTAGCAGTAAGCTAACTATTTCAGAATCTGTTATAGAGGATTCATAGCATGGGAGTAGATAAAGTCTTGTATGCAACTGTTGATAATTAGGTATTAAAACACTCATATGATACTATTATCACACTCCGCTTCGCGTCGTGTGATAAACCCACATTCGTGTTTTAATACCCCTTATTACACAACTGTTGCATAAATAACTATTGCAAAACTAAGCGTGCTATCACGGCAGCAATATAAAGATTTTATTGATTGATTGAACTCACGTCTCCATTGGATCCGGCAGCGTGGTCCACTATGAGCACCTCCTTGCTCTGGTGGAAGTTGAGGCCGACCACCTGCGCGTCCTCCGCCGCGTACGGCGCCTCCTCGCGCTTCGACATCTTGTTGAGCCCTAGGCCTCCGCTGACGTTCAGCTCCACCACTTGGTTCGCTTGACCTGGGCACAGGCGACAATTATTATTATTATTATTAAAATTCTTTATTGCTTAAACAAAAGGAATACACAAAGGACATTATTACAACATTATAAACAAAAGGCGACCTTATCACTAAAGTGATCTCTGCCAGGCAACCCACATGAATGGACCGTACTTGCTGTGAGACGGGAAATCGCATGGAATAAAACATAAATACATAAACGTACATTCTAATAGTTACATACTATAACAGATAAAAAATTATACATATAATAAATATATATTTAAATATAACACATATTATATACATAAATATTAAATTACATATGACTAATTTACAATACCTAAACACAAATAATAATAAGAACAAGTTTACAGCGATAGGTAATGCTTCTTGACACGACTTTTAAAGGCCGGTAGAGATTTTGCTCGTCTGATATCAGCTGGGAGTGCGTTCCACAATAAGACCGCCTTTATGGTAAACGAGTCTGCATATCCCTCGGCGTTACGTTTGGCGATTTTGGCGACAATGTTCTATGTTATTAAAAAAAATTATAAAACACGACTGCCCTGCCAAAAAACGAACTAAAAAGTTAAAAATCTAAATTAATCTAGTTACATTATAATCTTAGGGCTAATTTTTCAATCGTCAGATAAAGTTTAACGGAGGAATAAATTTGACGTTTTGACAGGTTTTGTATTGAAAATCCGTCAACGCGTCAAATTTATTCCTCCGATAAACTTTATCTGACGATTGAACAATTAGCCCTTATTCACATTTTTATTAAATGATATTTTTTTGTGAATCACTGGATAATGAACTATAGTGTTATATGTTTTTGGAATCTACTCATCATTTTCTAGGTGATGATTTAAATATATTTAATCTTATTTTCGAATATTTTTTTTCAACTTTAGTCTTTAATGCGGGACCATGGTCACCCCATCAATGATTTTTAATTTTGCTAGCCTATGTCACCCGGAATAAACTAAGGATTCTAACGATACCTGATTTATCAAAATCGATTCAGGCGTATAGAAGTTGTGGTGGAATATACGAACTGACATACATACATACATGAACCCTGAAAACAATATAATCCTTTTTTTCAGGCAGTCGTATAATAAATGAAATGAAATGATTTACTTCACGTCGGGCAACTCGAGCCACTTATCGAATGTCGTGACTCTACCACCGGTTCGGAAAAAAATCTAATGAGAAGAACCGGCAAGAATCTCAGCAGTAGCTCAGCAGTTTTCAACCGATTATGATGAAATTTGGTATATTGTAAACATGTTGCATTCCGGGGAAGAACATAAGCTCCCGGAAAATTAAGGTGCGGCTTTTATTCCGCGGGCATCAAAATGTATTTTTCCGATATGAAGCGCTGAATCGCGAGCGTCGATTTCGCCACTGTCAATCGGGACCAAGGTTCCGCACACTCAGGAGCTTCCATCATTATGTATTGCATCGGCGTTACCTTGCTTTGTTCTCACTTCTTGTTTGTCTTGCGTTAAATTGACCACGCAAACAATGTATTTTTCATCATACCTATTCGAAAGACGAATATTGTCTTCAGAGGCTAGCGGGAGCAAAATGTAATTTTTAGGCCCATGGGACTTTTCATTTCTCTGTTCTGATTGGTGCTTAAACGTATAGGTAATGTCCATACTTAATACGTAGATACTCCTAGCTTTTTCTCATACGTAATGATGAAAAATAGTGTGTGTCACTCGGGGCCAAATTTTTTGTTCTCGGGCGGCGTATTGAATCCCTCGCTACGCTCAGGATTCTACTTTAGAATCCTTCACTTCGCTCTGAATTCAAAATAGCGCCCTCGGGGAACAAAAATTTTCTTTGGCCCCATATAACACAAATAACTATTTATTTCTTTTTAACCGATTTCCAAAAAAAGGCGGAGGTTCTCAATTCGGCGCATATTGTTTTGGAAGAAAAACTACTAGGTAGATATGCTAATGTGTATTACTAGTGAATGCCCGCGACTTCGTCTGCGTGGTTTCAGATTTTTTAGTTCCCGCGCGAACTCTTCAATTTTCCGGGATCAAAAGTAGCCTATGTGCTATTCCAGACTATAATCTATCTCTGTGCCATATTTCAGCCAGATCCGTTCAGCGCGTTCAGGCGTGATTGAGTAACAAACATCCATACATCCATATAATATACACATATAATATTAGTAAGAAGTAAGATAAATGCGAAAGTTTGGATGGATGAATGGATGTTTGTTACTCAATCACGCCAGAACAGCTGAACGGGTGTTGTTGAAAGGCATACTGATAGAATATAGATTGGAATAACACAAAGACTAAGTACTTTTTATCCCGGAAAATTAAAGAGTTCTCACAGGGACCAAAAAACGCGGGCATCAGCTAGTTACATACAAGTAGGAAATTCCACACCCAAGCGTTCTTTAGAAATTTGTCTGACGTCTCGGCCTCTGGGCCCTTCCTAGACATCCCTACCTTTCATGCGGCCAGGCTGAGGGGGTGGCCCACACACTTAGTTTAAGTATCCGACGACCACCGTGGCGCAGTGTTGAGCGCACAATCGGTTAGAAATCGATTATGAGTATGGGTTTAATATAACCGCCCTGCCTCTAACAGGTTAGCCTGATACCTCACCATCAGGTGAGATTGCAGTCAAGGGCTGATAAAAAAATAAGCACTGCAATCGGATTCTAGGTTCAGGGCAGAACAACCGGGCCCGCTAGGAGGCACCTTGTCGACTGGAGAGCTTGAGGAAGACATCCTCGAGGGAGATGCAGCTGTACATGGTGAGTAGCGCCTGCGGAGAATGCTCCACCAGCAGCCGCCCACTGCTCATCAGACCGATCTGGAATAAGTAATTACCTTGTTGCCTGGAGAGCTTGAGGAAGACATCCTCGAGGGAGATGCAGCTGTACATGGTGAGTAGCACCTGCGGAGAATGCTCCACCAGCAGCCGCCCACTGCTCATCAGACCGATCTGGAATAAGTAATTACCTTGTTGCCTGGAGAGCTTGAGGAAGACATCCTCGAGGGAGATGCAGCTGTACATGGTGAGTAGCGCCTGCGGAGAATGCTCCACCAGCAGCCGCCCACTGCTCATCAGACCGATCTGGAATAAGTAATTACCTTGTTGCCTGGAGAGCTTGAGGAAGACATCCTCGAGGGAGATGCAGCTGTACATGGTGAGTAGCGCCTGCGGAGAATGCTCCACCAGCAGCCGCCCACTGCTCATCAGACCGATCTGGAATAAGTAATTACCTTGTTGCCTGGAGAGCTTGAGGAAGACATCCTCGAGGGAGATGCAGCTGTACATGGTGAGTAGCGCCTGCGGAGAATGCTCCACCAGCAGCCACCCACTGCTCATCAGACCGATCTGGAATAAGTAATTACCTTGTCGCCTGGAGAGCTTGAGGAAGACATCCTCGAGGGAGATGCAGCTGTACATGGTGAGTAGCGCCTGCGGAGAATGCTCCACCAGCAGCCGCCCACTGCTCATCAGACCGATCTGGAATAAGTAATCACCTTGTCGCCTGGAGAGCTTGAGGAAGACATCCTCGAGGGAGATGCAGCTGTACATGGTGAGTAGTGCCTGCGGAGAATGCTCCACCAGCAGCCGCCCACTGCTCATCAGACCGATCTGGAATAAGTAATCACCTTGTCGCCTGGAGAGCTTGAGGAAGACATCCTCGAGGGAGATGCAGCTGTACATGGTGAGTAGCGCCTGCGGGGAATGCTCCGCCAGCAGCCGCCCGCTGCGCATCAGACCGATCTGGAATAACAGGCATCACTCGTTAGGAGCTTGCTGAAATGCTTTGAGGAAGTGTTAGAAAAACGATGTGAGAAGATATTCTTGGTAAGCCGAAGTCTGTCGGGGTATTGGCCTCGAAGCTGAGCCTCCTTGCCTTGCCTTGCGGTAACTTTGTACTCTTTGTTGTGATGGCTATTTTTGTGATGGCAAAAAGCCGGTTAGGGCCTGCCATATGGCTAGAGACTGGATGTGTTGGATCCAAGGCTCCTAGACTAGATATGCTGGATCCACGCTGCGGGTATAACCATAGATTAGGTAATTATACAGACACACACACACACACAGATACATACATGAAACATAGGGCAAAGATAGCAAGCATGTCGATCTCCACTGTCATAACTAGATGGCGCTAAACGTTTCTATGAAGAAATCTAAAGATCTTAGTAATAAGCAGATTCCTGTTGTTGGTAATACTTGGATGAATCAACAACTCATGCAACGCGATACTTATCGAAGCTTTCTCGGAATGGCGCTTTACGTAAAACCATTCACATAATATGACGTTCAGTTTACTTTTCTTTTTGTTTTTTTTTTGATTGGTGTTTAATGGATATGACATTAAATGACGAGATTAAGGCCAACCTTCAATAGTAGAGAGGCACGAGAAGTATAAGAATATAATGTTCAATATAAAAATTCCAAAAGCATCATGAATTTGTGTTATTTTTATTTACGGCTTTATTTTTAAATTGCAATAATTTGACTTGCAATGATGGCTGCGTTGGGAGGTCGTCTTTCAAAACATTGTTCGTTTTTAAAGACGTTTCTTCGTTGCTCTCTCTTTCTGGTTACACCACATAATAAATCTATTAATAAATCTATCCTTTTTAGTTCTTACATTTTTGGCCACCAATCACCAAAAAACCTGCAAGTAAATCCTGATCGATTAGCATGATACACAAACCGGATTCACAAGTGTATAACGACCTTAAACGAGACCAATTTAATGCGTTAAGGTTAACTGTATTAATATATTAAGAATGGTACCTTGGATTTTGCACATTCCAAAGCTTTAGTTGAAATTATGAATTAATTAATTTTATGATTTGTGTTTAAATGGGATTCTAACGCTGACTTGCACGAAACAAACTCAAATATTTAAATGGCAGAAGTCTTGGGATTTAACTCAATCAATACTTATTTTTTTTTAATTCAAACAATTTAAAAAAATAAAGTAATTGCAACTCAGCGTAGGTTTATCAATTTGTCGGAGCGTAAGGCCTATTGCGCATTACAAGAAAATGTCTTGTGCCTTATAAGTTATATCTTATATATGCGCGTGTCTGATAAGACACAAGAAAAAATATATTGTAATATGTATGGTCTCATACCACCGTGACGCAGTGTGAAGCGCTGTTGTTTTAACGTGCGGAGGTCCCGGGTTCGATCCCCGGCAGGGTCAATTTGGGAATTTATAATTTCTGAATTTTCCCTGGTCTGGCCTGGAGGCTTCGGCCGTGGCTAGTTACCACCCTACCGGCAAAGACGTGCCGCCAAGCGATTACGGGTTTCGGTACGATGCCGTGTAGAAACCAAATAGGGGGTATGGGTTTAATATAACTGCCATGCCCCTAACAGGTTAGCCTGCTACCGTCTTAGACTGTATCATCACTGAGATGAGATCGCAGTCAAGGGCTAACTTGTAGTGAATAAAAAAATAAAAAAAAATACAACAACCATTGCGTATGAATGCGTTGAATTTCTTATAAGACATTTCTAGACAAGACATTAGAAATTTTCTTGTAATGCGCAATAGGCTTAAGTGTATGCTCGACCGATGCTATAGGAAGATCTCCCTTCTTCCTTGGAACTTCGCAATCGTGATTCAGGCGGCGGTACGTGATTGGCTAACGGTAGTACAACAACTAACGTCAGTATAACAACGCCATCTATTAGCATATTATGATAATAGATGGCGTTGTTAGATCTACGACGTAAACACGACGCAGCCCAAACAAAGTACATCATCATGTAGGTTGTCTGTACAAATGTTACTAAAAATCAACGACCTCAATTTACTTAGACGGGCCCTGTCAAACAAAGAATGTGAACTTATTTTACTAACGCCATCTATTCTGAAATGCGGGACAACGCTATGGCGGGGACAAGGACAGGCTTATACAGGTGAGGGGCACGCCCTACAAGTCAGTCTACAAGCTAATGTATGGTTACACATACAAAAGCTCCTGCATTCAAGTCGCGCGCGTACTATACATATATATATCGATAACAAGTCAGAATTAAAATTAAAATAATTAAAAAACACGACTGCCCTGCCAAAAAACGAACTAAAAAGTTAAAAATCTAAATTAATCTAGTTATATTAGAATCATATTCACATTTTTATTAATTGATATATTTTTGTGAATCACTAAATATTGAACTGTAGTGTTATATATTTTTGGAATGTACTCATCATTTCCTAGATGATGATTACATAGTTAATCTTATTTTCGAATTATTTTTTTCAATTTTGGTCTTCAATGCGGGTCCATGGTCACCCCATCAATTTTTTTTTAAATTTTACTAGCCTATGTCACCCGGAATAAGCTAGGGATTCTAACGATACCTCATTTATCAAAATCGGTTCAGGCGTATAGAAGTTATTGTGGAATATACAAACTCACATACATACATACATACATGAACCCTGAAAACAATATACTCCTTTTTTCAGGCAGTCGTATAAAAATGCACTCACGCAATGCGCCTGTCTGGCTTCCTCGATGTAATGGGTGGTGATGATGACAGTCTTGTCTCCAGAGCTGGTGATGCGCACGAGATGGGTCCAGATGGACTGTCGCAGCAGTGGGTCCACGCCCACCGTGGGCTCGTCCAGGATCAGCAGCTCAGGGTCGTGCATCAGGGCTACCGCGAACGATACTCGACGCTGTTGCCCACCGCTGGGGAACAAATACAGGCTCAGGTTATATTGATTTATTTGTTTGTTTGTTGTGAACACAATATTAACATGCATTCTGCCATTTCTGGCGTACAACATAGAATTATTAATATTAAACGTTATTAAGTTATACTAATTAAATTATTAACAAAATTAAATTGGTCAATTAAATTCAAAATTATTATTACACTCAATAATGGACAAATGATACAATACATATTATCATATTATCTTCGCAGGAAAAAAAAATTTAAATACAAATACATGTCATATAAAACCAGCGATGCTTGAATTGGGATGATGCCTATATCAAAAATAAATTATTTCTAACTGATTATTAAATAGAGGGTCTTCCTAACGACCTAAAATTCGTATCCTCGGTTAGTTTTAAGTTTGATAACCATTTTAAAACATAGATTAAAGAAAAAAAGTGCGTTGAAATTTGATGACGTCACTATTGTGATTTTCATACATCTTCCATACTAGAAGCGCGTTTTTAAATTTGATAAAGAGTTGCTGATTTGATTGAGTTGTCATCATCCCTATTACCCAGTTGCATAGGCTATTAAAGTGATGTTACGGTCACCTTTAAAAAGTGGACTGCAATAATTCACAATCTTCTATTATCTATACTAATACTATAAATGCGAAAGTTTCGATGGATGTATGGATGTTTGTTACTCAATCACGCCCCAACGGCTGAACGGATCTGGCTGATATTTGGCACAGAGATAGATTATAGTCTGGAGTATTTTTTATCCCGGAAAATTAAAGAGTTCCCGCGGGAACCAAAAGCCTCAAACCACGCAGACGAAGTCGCGGGCATTCACTAGTAGTATTACACATGCGAAAGTTTAGATGGATGGATGTTAATTACTCAATCACCAGATTCAAGCCAGAATGACTGGACGTGTCTGAAAGCAATTAGGCACAGATATAGACTATAGTCGGGAATAACACATAGGCTACTTTTTATCTAGAAAAATCAATCCACGTGGATTAAGTCTAAGGATTAAGTTCACTATTCTAGTACTTAATCGTGTAAAAAGTGAATAGCAAGATTTCACAATATTACCGCCATATTGTGATTTGTGATGCGATTGCTGGAAATATATTTTGATTGCATATTATTGTTTTTAATATATGCAGTGCCTTCTATGACAGATGAATAATATTGGTATGTTGCGTACTTATGCAAAGTATTTTCCTCGCAAACCATTAGCCAAAAGTACCTGACAATTGACAGAAAGAGGCCATTGGCCGTCCTAACCTTAGTATAAATATAGTATGTAATTATTGTAAAGGTATACATTTATAATCTTTACTAATCTACATCTATACTAATATTATAAATGCGAAAGTTTGGATGGATGTATAGATGTCTGGATGTATGGATGCATGGATGTTTGTTACTCAATCACGCCCCAACGGCTGAACGGTTCTGACTGAAATTTGGCAGAGAGATATATTGTAGTCTGGAATAGCACATAGGCTACTTTTTATTCCGGAATCAAAAACCTCAAACCACGCAGACGAAGTCGCGGGCATTCGCTAATAGTACATAAATCTACATACAAAAGAAAATACTACGTTTAGGTACGAAATCCAAAAAAAAAATGGAAGTATATATCACAAAATCACATGATATAGGAAAGGTATTCACTATTGAAGCGTAAGTCAAAAGTGCAATTATCGAAGAAACATGATGCCACCAACACAATACCACACATTTTCCCATGACTAATACAAACAATAGCCAAGTATAACTTATGCGTGTCTGTCTGTCCGTACATTGACCACTGCAAGTGCAATGGACAATGAAAAGCGTGAACACTGGTGAACGCTGTTAAAGGCAAGTTTCCGCCACGGTTCGTTAAGATGGTGGAACAATTCGATTTGTCACACTCATTGTCGAGTAATGAGTGGCATTAGTTCTAATGGTCAGTTTTCTATTCCGTTTATGGTGATACTATAATGATTTCATTTTATTTTATGATGGTCATACTTTAATGATGACTTCAAAATGAATTGAAATCCATAGGTACAAATAGTATAAAAGTGCTGATGCCTGTAATTTCGTCCATGCGATGTGAGGTTTTTTTGGTTCCAGCGGAAACTCTTTAATTACTGGAATAGAGAGTAGTAGCCTATGATGATATTATTCCAGACTATGATATATCTCTGTGCCAAATTTCATCCTAAGGACTAAATTAGGGACCCTTTCTCCCTAAATCTTAGTACACTAAATATTGATTCAGGTGTAAGTGTAGTTTTAATAGGCTTATAAGTCCTAGGGCTCGAAAACATCGGGCGAAACAACGTCTTCCTAAGGGCGCTTCCTGCGAGGCTCGGACCTCGGCTAAGGATGACGTTGTGACGAATGGGAGGTCGGTTGGAGCTGATTTTGATGAAATTTGCTACAGAAGTAGGTTGCATAACGGGTAAGGACATATAGTCCACTGATGCCCCCGACTCCGTCCGCGTGGATTGAGGTTTTTCGGTTCTAATAAAAAGACTATGTGTTATTCCAGACTATGATCTATCTCTGTGCCAAATTTCATCCAGATCCGTTAAGCCGTTGGGACGTTATTGAGTAAGAAACATCCATCCATACATCCATCCATCCAAACTTTCGCATTTATAATATTAGTATAGATGTCCTTCGTGTCAGCTTTTAAATTTGAATTGATTTTTTAGAAAAGTTAAAAGATTGTTAATTTATTTATTGACGAAGGTTCAATTAAATTGTTATTTGACTCATTCGATGTATTTCATTCGGTTCGTTCTTTGGCGGGGATACGCCATATTGGGATAATTTGCATAAATACGAATATTTGAAAGTTAGTCTCCTGCCGGCAGACTCAGCGATTATTGAATACTTTTGTATTTAGATCGCAATTTGATTTGAGCTTAACGATAGCAATCGTGGCCGGATCAAATGAATATTGTCTTTAAAGTTTAATCAAGTTTTTACATTAAATCTCTCGTGAAACCGGTACACGTTGTGACCATTCGCTCGTTCAAGTTTTAAAGAGAGTACAAACATATTTAAAAGCAATTTAATAATTATTCACCCACTTCTGGAATTATGTTTACATTCGTTACAAATTTTTACGTAGTTAAATATTTAATCTAATCTAGTATTAGAATAGCACTTCATAGAAATTACATCTTGAATAAATAAAGTATAAACGAATTTTGTACATACTACAATATTATGTAGGTCTCTAATACTCCTACGGTCACGTTACATAAGACACGGTCGCCGGCAGTAGAGTGGTAACACCTCAGTTGCTCAACACACAGACATAACTGACTGCCGGATATCTACAGATCAGATCTAGAGCGCTATTATATTACTAGTTTGCTAAAATATTATAACTTTATAAAATTTAATTTAAGGAAATAGGTCTTCTTCCTCGCAATCTATATATATAAAATCGAAAGGTCACTGATTCATCACGATATCTCAGGAACTATAAAGCATACAGACTTGAAATTTGGAAGATAGGTTCCTTCTATGGTGTAGACGGCCGCTAAGAAACGGTTTTGAGAAATTTCACCCCTAAGGGGTTGAAATGGGGGTTGGAAGTTTGTATGAAAGTCCTTTGTGTTTGACGTTAGAGGCTTGAAAATCGGGATGTAGGTTAATAGTTTTAATTTTACAAAAATCCACCCTAAACGGTGTGAAATCGGGGTTGGAAGCTTGCATGTAGGTTATAAGTTTTTAAAATCGGCATTAAGGTAATTACTTATTAGTTTTAGCTGCTATATGTACCTAGGCTTTTTGCAGCAAGAAAATCTCATAGGAAATCAGAAATTGTACGCGGACGAAGTCGCGGGCGACCGCTAGTATATTTGTAGTAATTTCATTTTCGTAAAACAGCACATTCACAATTACAAAAAAGTATGCAATCTACATGATAGGCAAACTAGAGGCCGCCATAAGCTCGTGACTCCATCACTCCGTCTCAAGAAGGTCCGAAGGTCGTTCGTGGGAATGAGCATTTTTTTTAAAACAAAATTCCACAACCTATCTTAAACTTGCTTTAAATTAAAAGTATGCTCCTGAAAAGAGCTTATTATGCTGTTGAAGATTACGTAAATGACAAAGGAGCATGGATTTGACTCGCTCCAGCAATGCTAGGACAGCTGTTACTTATGTATTCTATAAATTAATGAAATTGTAATATTTTTTTCAAAAGAGTAACCGCCGAGTTTCTTGCTGGTTCTTCTCGGTAGGAATGTCATTCCAAATCAGTGGTAGATTCACTCGACGATTCAAAAGTACTTGTAAAAGTTTATTTAAATAAAAAGCATTTAATGTTATATCTATCACTAGATGAGACCCGCGACTTTGAACTGCTTAATTTTTCATGATAAAAGTAGCCTATGTCATCCCCCAAGACACCACCTTTCTCTATACCAAATTTCATCATAATCGGTTGAAAAGCTTAGCAGACAGACTGACACACTTTCGTATTTATAATATTAGTAAGTATGGATTATCCTGGATTGAAGATAAATGGTGATACGTCTGATATTTGACGACCTCCCTGGTGCATTGATGTGCAAATATGCATATTTTCAAAACCCCGGGAGGCGAAGTCGCTGGCATCATTTAGTTTATTATTAGTACAAAATGACGTACGCGACTACGATGGAATAAAGTTTTTTAAAAATCCTTGTGAATCCGTTGATTTTCCAGGATAAAAGTAATAACGAGCAGACACAAAAGTTCTTTCGCGTTTAGAATAAAATGCGAAACACTGAATATTACATTTTGGTGGCCAATTCGTTAAACCGATTTTGATGTGTTTAGCTAGTAAACAGCTAGAATTCCGGAGGCAGATATAATGCTTTATGGCACGATATCAAGAGAGAGTTAGACATAGGGAGAGAGAGTGAGAAATTATAACAAATCGTCCGTCGAGTCGTTGACACAGAATATTATATTTGAAATGAACAGAATTTGTATTTTACTGAACTTTTAACTTACTCTAGCTATATTAAACTCGTAGCGACAGACATAGCGTCACTACCTTTCGTTTACGCATAATATATAATACTTAACGTGTTGTGGACTTGTGGACCGGTTTAATGAGGAAATATATCAACTTGTATGAGATCTACCTAGTGCAGTAAGAGGCTGGCAAACAAAAAACGAGTTATGGTATGACCAATGTCACTAGAACTTTTTTACAATCCTTTAAGTTTTGTTAGATGGTGATATTAACAAAAACCTGGCTGAGTTAGTTGTGGGCTCTCCTCACAGGGCGCGTTTGGAACCCTCGTATAGATTTATATACATAGTTTCATCACGTCTTATACTTCGTATACTTGACGTTCAGAAAGTGTACTGTGTAGGTACCAATATTGAAAAAAACATACTTTTAGTTTGACTTTGAAATCTTAATAAATATAAAAAGAAAAGTACCCACTGACACACTCACTCACTCAATGAGTTATCAACGCCCTGCAGCTCTTGGAGCTAGAAAGTTCGTATTTTGGACAGAGGTCCCCAATCCCCATTATAACAACAATAGGTTACATATTTTTTAGTATAAAAGAAAATAATTTAGTTCAAATTTATTTGATAGTTAGTTTAATATTTAGATTTTAGTATATTTTGATTATTGATTAAGTTTTTTCAATTCCCGCAGGAACTCCTTAATTTTCCGGGATAAAAAGTTGCCTATATCCTTCCCCGGGATACAAACTATCTCTATACCAAATTTCATCAAAATCGGTTGAAGAGGTAGGCCGTGATAGCGAAACAGACAGACAGACAGAAACACTTTCAAATTTATAATATTAGTAAGTATGAATTTTAGTTACATACTCGTAACATATTCCATAGTTTTGATTTAATTAATTTTTTAAGGTTAAATTAATAAGAATTCTGCCTAGAGGCTAGAAGTCGTATGCAAATTGGGCTCCCTTCCTATATGTATATTATTGCGGCAAGTTATAAGTAGAGACATGATAGAAACGTCCGCGTTAATTACTAGATAATTATAATTCCTAAATTATAATAAATTATACTAATAACTAATAATACCTCGTTATTATTTAATACGATAACATGTTTTTGTTTTTGGGATTCACGTCGGTAGGTACGAATAATAAATTAACATAGATACCAAAATTATGAAGTATCATCGGGAAAAATAATTGTGACGTTTTATATAATAGTACTGCCTCGTTGGTCTAGTGGTTAGCACGTTTGACTGCGGCCGACGAGGTCCCGGGTTCGAGTCCCGGGTCGGGCCATAACTAAGTATCGGGTTTTTCGGATTAGAAATTCCCAGTACTAGCCCGGAGTTAGGAAGTTGGCGGTGTTTCACCCCCGTGCCTCGGAGAGCACGTTAAGCCGTCGGTCCCGGTTATTATCACTAACATGATAATAGTCGTTAAAGCCCGCCAACCCGTCTCTCCGTCTCCGGTCTAAGCTCTAATTCCCTCTCTCCTATGAGAGTGATATAATAGTAAATCTCTACCTCTAATAAATATCAATAGATTGTGGTTACACAAAGTATTTTTATTTTGCTCTTTGTCTTAGATTTAAATAAAATTTAGTCTTAGATTTAAACAGATATTACATACGTCAAGACTCAAAATTAACTCAAGACTCATGCAAAAATCCGCACTATAATTGGTCCAATAGTTTTCCAGGAAAATGGTAACAAAAAAGTGCACAAACAAACTAACACACATCCTCATAAGGCAAACACATATATGTACACTATACAGCCACAGTTCCGTCGTGGGTAAAAAAATATTTCATATTCATATTCAGGCCCTAAATTTCATTGATTCTTTGATTATTATTGTTTCTCAATTATTAGTAATTTTTTTGCGTAAATATTTTAAACTTGATAATTTTCCGGAAAGAAGTACGTAATGAGGAAATAAATATGTATGCAAATATCCTTCAAGTAAACGTAAAATGTAAAAAAAAATTACTTTTATGGTACTACATTATTTCACGTCCTTACTAAATTAGAATTCGCATAATGTAAAATTACCCATATTTACATAATTTTTTATTGGTAAGATAAACTTGTTTAGGATTAGAAGTCGGCCTTCCATTCCTATACTTCTAACATTTTGGAGTCATGTGCGTTTAAAAATATAAAATCAGTTGCTCTAACAAGTTCTGCAAGTTGCCTGCTGGGAGGCTTCGGCCGTGGCTTGTTACCACCCTACCGGCAAAGACGTGCCGCCAAGCGATTCAGCGTTCCGGTACGACGCCGTGTAGAAACCGATTAGGGGTATGGGTTAAATATAACTGCCATGCCCCTAACAGGTTAGCCCATTTCCAGGTTAGGTTAGATCGCAGTCAAGGGCTAACTTGTACTGGATAGTAAAAAAATTAAAAAATACGACTGCCCTGCTAAAAAACGAACTAAAAAGTTAAAAATCTAAATTAATCTAGTTAAATTAGAATCTTATTCACATTTTTATCAAATGATATTGTTTTGTGAATCACTGGATATTGAACTATAGTGTTACATATTTTTGGAATCTACTCATCATTTTCTAGATGATGATTATATATTTAATCTTATTTTCGAATATATTTTTTCAACTTTAGTCTTTAATGCGGAACCATGGTCACCCCATCAATTTTTTTTTAATTTTACTAACCTATGTCACCCGGAATAAGCTAGGGATTTTAACGATACTTCATTTATCAAAATCGGTTCAGGCGTATAGAAGTTATGGTGGAATATACAAACTCACATACATACATACATCAACCCTGAAAACAATATTTCTTCACATTTTTCTTTTACGACTGCCTGAAAAAAGGAGTATATTGTTTTCAGGGTACATGAACCCTGAAAACAATATACTCCTTTTTTCAGGCAGTCGTATAAAACAATGTGAGGAAACCTGCATGCCCGAGAGTTCTTCATAGTTCATAATGTTCTCAAAGGGGAATTAACTCTGCCAATTGAAGTGCCAATCCACGTTAACTATGGGCATAACCAATCTCATTCAAATTTCTATGTCGTGCTTGGTAAGCGTGGACACGTGGACACGAAACGTGGACACTGACAGCAGGCCTTCTCCACAAATTTAAAGTCGCTCAGCGGGCTATGGAGCGGGCTATGTTGGGTGTTTCTCTGAGGAATAGAATCCGTAATGAGGAAATCCGACGGAGAACTAAGGTAACCGACATAGCCCAGAGAATTAGTAAGCTGAAGTGATAGAGGGTAGGTCATGTATGTCGCAGAACCGATGGCCGTTGGGGCAGACGCGTTCTGGAGTGGAGACCACGTACCGGTAAACGCAGTGTGGGACGACCTCCAGCCCGCTGGACCGACGACCTTAAATAGGTGGCGGGAAGTGGATGGATGAGGAAGGCGGAGGACCGTGTGTGGTGGCGTGCTCTCCAAAAGGCCTATGTCCAGCAGTGGACGAGTACAGGCTGATGGATGGATGATGGATGCTTGGTAAGCGATGGGTTCATAAAACAATTATAGAAAACTAGCGAATCCATACATCCATCCAAACTGTCGCATATATAATATTACTAGCGAATGCCCGCGACTTCATCATCGTGAATCGCGGGTTTTTGATTCCCACGGGAACTCCTTAATTTTCCGGGATAAAAAGCCTATGTGCTATTCCAGACTATAATTTATCTCTGTCCCAAATTTCAGCCAAATCCGTTCAGGCGTTGAGGCGTAAATGAGTAACAAACATCCATCCATCCAAACTTTTGCATTTATAATAAATATTAGTATAGACTGTTAAATGATAAATGATTTATTTATTTCATGTAGGACAACTTGTGTCACTTATGAAACGTTAAGACTCTACCACCGGTTCGGAAAGCTGATTCTACTGAGAAGAACCGGCAAGAAACTCAGCAGTTGCTATTTTCATAGAAAAGAAAAGGTTACAATATGTAGACAACACAACACATACGTTACAAGTATTACACTGACTTGTGGGTCACTGGATGCGAGGCCGGTTGCTTCCATGCAACTTTGTAATTATATATATATGTCATAGAACTAACCTCAAGTTCTTCACCATCCTGTTCTCGCTCGGCAGGTCGAGGAACTCCAGCAGGAAGCGCAGCCTCTCAGCAATTTCCCTGGTCTCCATGCCGAAGATCCAGCCGAAGTACATCATAGTCTCTCTGATGGTGAACTCGCCGTAGAGGGCGATCTCCTGCGGCATATAGCCGACCCGCTTGCCGGGCACGCCTGACCCTGGGGATAGAGATGTGGGACATGGAGTTAACTCACATTAAATAAATAAATGAATGCTTTATTGTTTTCTTATTGTTCTCTCTTTGTCGTATTCCTCATTGCTGAGAGTCGGGACCCCATTCCATTAATCACATAACGGCTTTCTTGGGATTATTGCAGCAGGTTTCCAGGTACTCAATACTCAATATCATTTATTCAATATAGGTACACTGTAGGTACACTTATTGACGTTAAAAATTACTTACTTATAATACATGATGGTGATAATTGGTAACGGTATCTTAAAACTAAAGCTACGAGGGTTCCAAACGCGCCCTGGTCTGAGAAGAGCCCACAACAAACTCGGCCAGGTTTTTTTCCTTCCTTCCGCATGCGACTCGACTTAGTCTGAGATCTATAAAATGTACTTTGACTTAGATTTTTGAAGACAGATTTAAAACGAGACTTGGATGAAATGGGATGGACTTATATGAGTGTCATAAATCTTTAATTCTAAGAAAAGCCTGGGTAAATTCAAAGTACCTAGGTCTATAAATCTCAGCATTAGAGTACCTACTATTTCAACTCTTAGGTTACTTAACGATTATTAACAGATGTTAGTGATAATAACCAGGACCGACGGCTTAACGTGATCGCCGATGCACGGAGGAAAGGGGAAGAGGCCAAATTCGGTCACCCATCCAGTTACCGTCTTGGGTCAACGTTGCTTAACAATCGTAATCGACTGATATGGCGACTCGACAACTATAGGCCACTCGTTCCTCAATGTTCTTATTGTTAGATATACACAAAACACGTCTTATCCTACTACTAAATTAAAACTAACATTAAACAATCGGAGGCAAACTCAGCATTACTGAGCATTGACAACAATGCTCAGCGCTGGTTTTCAGTTTGCTCCGATTCTATTGGATCATGTAAAATTGCTCTGCGCACTTTGCCTTATATACAGGGCGGAATTTTGTAATGCCACATGAAGGGAAAGTCCTCTTAATACTGTAGATAGAAAATTTTACTCAAATAAAATATTCTTTTATTTTTCAATAGAAAGAAAACTGCATTCAAAGATTTTCGAAAATTCGCTTGCCACACCCGGGAATCGAAGCGGCTAAAATCTGTAAAAATTACAACCTGTACTTTTATTGCATCGATCGTTAGTATCAATTATAAGGATCAAATGTCTCTAAGAAACTTGATAAATTAAATGAAATATTATTAAGTAAATATTGCTAAACTAACTTCCCTTCCCAGCACAAATTAAATAGATAAACCTTAATGAATACAAACAAAAAGTTTATAAACGCGAATTATTAAATGATTAAACAGATAAATATGTGTAACCATATTTTAATTACCAAATTAAAAACGGAACAAAAAACAAAATTGAACAAATAAAGGTTAAGTGTTTTACGTCAACGCCATAGAACCAGTTTGGTTTAAGCAAAAAGTAACATTTATAGCCCCGTTGACGTAGGCGATCGCTACGAATACGTGTTTGGAAAATCCAACGTCATCGTCATCCAAATCGTGGCAGTAAACTAGTGTATTGATTCCTGCGTTCAGTTACGTACGGACAGTATGTCAGTCCTAAATAATGTCCTCCCGACCGAACTTCGGCCACGACGGACAATCTACAGAGAGGTTAGCCATTTGCGCGGGAGATATCAGTGCACAAGTGTGTGCGCAGACACAGGTGCACTCTCATAGTCCAATGGGACGGAGAATCCGACACGACCGGAGAGAGATCAGGCGCAGGACCGACGGCTTTACGTGCTCTCCGAGGTACGGTGGTGAAACACCGCCAACTTCCTAACTCCGGGCTAGTACTGAGAATTTCTTGGCAGAAAAACTCAATAAGTAATTAATTGTGGCCCGACCCGGGATTTGAACCCGGGTCAATCGTACAGTATCAAACAGGAGCTGACCCTTCACGTAGCCTACGTTATTGCATACCCATCCCATACTAAGCGCGCGTTAAGAACAAGCGTAGCGTAGCGTTTAAAAAAAGTTACTGATGTGGCTATTAAGGTTGTCAAATACTTGGGTATATATTTATGTATTTTATGTATTTTAGGGTGTTTTTTGGGTATTTTATTACAGTGTCAGAGGCAGAAGCTAGTATTTTTGATATATATTTATTTATGTAATTATTAATTTGTAATGTTTTAGTCTATTGTATGATCATAAGTTGTTGCTGTACTTGTTTACTTTATATATACTTGGTTCCCTAGTGCGGAGACCAAAGTTAAATTAAATTGACTGTAACCTGGTAATAATAAATAATGTAATAAGTATATATTTTTTATTTTATCTTTATCTTTGTGTGGCAATAAATAATTATCTATCTATCTATTGAATAGACAATTATAACAAAAGTTTGCACAATATACTGAGAAAAGATTAGCAAGTCGTCAAGGTTGTCACGTCCGTCCGAGACCTCGAGATACATCCTCCGATAGCACCGGAAGTTCTTGTTTTAGCTAAATACTATAAGTCCATACAAATATACGTCAGATGGATGCTTTGTTTAAAATTTTCTTTTTGAAATTTAAAATTCTTTGTTACTTATTTAAATTCGTCCGCGTGGATTAAGATTTTTCGATTCCCGCGGGAATTCTTTAATTTTTCGGGATAAAAAGTAGCCTATGTCCTTCCCTGGGATACAATTCCTTTACCAAATTTTATCAAAATCGGGTGATCAGATGGGCCGTGAAAGCGTAGCAGACAGACACACTTTCGCATTTATAATATTAAGCATGGATTTGTACTTATATATTGTAGTGAAAATCAGTGAAAATTATTTAAAAGTGAAGTTTTTTTTCGTTTCTAAGATGTTACCCCTGTACCAAATTTTATCAAAATTAGTTGAGCAGATGGGCTGTGAAAGCGTAGCAGTCAGACACACTTTCGCATTTATAATATCAAGCATGGATTTGTACTTATATATTATATTATTATATATATTGTAGTGAAAATTAGTGAAGATTATTTAAAGGTTGTTTCGCTTCCAAGATGTTTTAATTTAACGTCGTATTGGAGTGGCTTTATTACGACGTGACCTGGGTCGCTTAAAAAGGTCTAAATACTATAGTATATATAAATACTAAATCGCTTAACTGCCTCGTAGGTCTAGTGGTTAGCATGTTTGACTGCAGCCGACGAGTGCCCGGGATCGAGTCCCGGGTGGGGCATTATTAAGGGTTTTTCTGATTAGAAATTCCCAGTACTAGCCCGGAGTTAGGAATTTGTCGGTGTTTCACCCCCGTGCCTCGGAGAGCACGTTAAGCCGTCGGTCTCGTTATTATCACTAACATGACAATAGTCGTTAAAGCCCGCCAACCCGCATTGGAGCAGCGTGGTGGGTCTAGGCCCTAACTCCCCCTCTCCTATGAGAGTGGAGGCCTGTGCCCAGCAGTGGGACGTTAATGGGCTGTAGTGGTGGTGGTGGTGGACTAAAAAAAAATGAAGCCTTGCCTCGCCTTGGAAGAATTTTTCCAACATGACAAAAAACACTCATGAAACATTCTTTTATTTTTTATGTGTTATATAGCTTTTGACATTGATCCTGACCATTATAGACATTGTATAATTTTTTTTATTTTTTATTGATATAATATTAATAAAATATAATTATAATATAAGTATAATTACTAATAAAATCTAATGTATATGGTGTAATATTATTATTGCTAAAATGAATGGAATCTATGTTATAATATCATTATTGTAATAGTAATTATAATGAATTTAAGCTCAACTGCCTATTTATAATATATTTGTACGCCGATACGGCTAATGTGTTGGACTCTGTTATATTAGACATAACATCTTATGTATTCACACATTATGTAAATAAAGCTTATTCTATTCTATTCTATTCTATTCTATTCTATTCCATTTTATTCAAAATCGCTTACCTTTGGTCCCCGGCTTGCCCCCCAGCACCCATATCTCCCCGCTGTTCAGTTTCCGCCGCCCCACTATGCACGACAGCAGGGTAGTTTTTCCACAGCCTGATGCGCCCAGCAGACCATATCTGTGCACAGGAATAGATAGATAGATAGATAAATACTCTATTGCACACATCTTACTCATATTATAAATGCGAAAGTTTGGATGGATTGTATGGATGTATGGATGTATGGATGTATGGATGTATGGATGTATGGATGTATGGATGTTTGGATGTATGGATGTATGGATGTATGGATGTATGGATGTATGGATGTCTAGATGTATGGATGTATGGATGTATGGATGTATGGATGTATGGACGTATGGATGTATGGATGTCTGGATGTATGGATGTATGGATGTATGGATGTATGGATGTATGGTTGTATGGATGTATGGATGTATGGATGTTTGTTACTCAATCACGCCCCAACGGTTGAATGGATTTGGCTGAAATTTGGCACAGAGAAAGATTATAGTCTGGAATGGCACATTGGCTTTTTATCCCGGAAAATTAAGGAGTTCCCGCGGGAACCAAAAAACGTCGATCCACGCAGACGAAGTCGTGGGTATTAGCTAGTGAAAAAAACAAGGTAAAGTTAACTATAAACTAGGTATGCAAAGGCGGCCTTATTGCTTACTGAGCAATCTCTACCAGGCAACCTTTGGTGAGAGGATCGAATAAGATGTGTAGGGTAGTGTGACACAATAGATTACACGTTATTATTAATAGGTAACCACATAATATAAAACATAATAGACGTATTGTATAAATACATTACATGTAAATAAAATACATAAATATAGATAACAATAATAATATTATACATATACATACACAAATTACACATATATAAATAAAATTAAATACGCATAGTAACGAATTACGATAGAAGTATAATTTATTTATGACTGACATGACTTGGTTAAATAAATATTCATTGGGTCTATTTTTAAAAATAGGTAAGGATTTGGAGTCTGTAATATTTTTATTTATTTTAGTGAATATAACGATAATATTCAAAACATATTTTTTTCCTTGCCATAAAGTTCCATTACAATTTTATAATGGCAACTTTATTGTCTACTACCATCTGGCCCATAGGCTAATTTCCAGTCCACTAACTGTCCTTAGTTTGTTCTAGTAAACTTAGTGTGAGATATATAGAGCGAACTTTGACTTTGCTTAGACTTAGGACTAATAGGAATGGTTAAAACGAGACATATTTATGTTACTCACATAAGTTGATCTCTTTTTAACTCTGAATAAAGTCTGAGCCAAGTCAAAGTACGCTCTATAGATCTCAGCATTAGTGTTCGTTACGTTTTAGTGATTTAAAACAAGTGAACATAAAAACATCAAACTGTCCCGTCATATTGTATTTTACTGCTAGAAAAAAATCTGTCCAATAAGTCAGTTTACATAGTAAAATCGCATTCTGACGACACCTATAATTGCTGTCAAGTACTTTTCAAGGATTGGACTGTTTCTCACATTTGTTTGATTCATCGATGATTCTAGCTATTTTTCAATTACCTTGTAATTTACCCATGTAAACTAACTTTAAATTGAACAGACTACCACAAACATAAGCAAACCGCCTTCGTGAGATCTATAGAACTCCAGACACGCACTATACACATCTTTAAAATACATTTCCATTAGCATTGTAAGGTGTGGTTTCGAAACGAATCGTCGAATCCTACCACTGGGTCGGGATGCCATTCCTACCGAGAAGAACCAGCAAGAAATACAGTGTTTGCTCTTTTTGAAAAAAAAAACAATTACAACAATGTGTAGATACATAAGTAACTTTGTAGAGATTAGAAGTCTATAATATCATCAATAGCCCTAGTTCAACATGCCACGTCACATCAAACAAACGCCACCCACCAATTAAACAATGAGCTCGCAAGGTAACAGGAAAACTGGAAAATCAGAGGAATATCCGCAAGGCCTTCACAATAACTATACTATGAATCAGGTTACTACTAGTCACTTGTACGAGTTACTCGACCTGCGTTTAGGTACTAATAGACCTGCTCGAGTGGAAAGGAGTTTCCACGCATTTTAATTTAACATGTCTAATGTATGGCCGTGGAAATGTTGCCTTGTTTATAAAACATTATGAGTCGATGCGTTGGGTAACTATGTTGACCCACATCAGTGACTGGATGAGTGCCCATTGCCCTGTAAGAATTTGGAAGTCTGATTTTAACCTTTTCGTTTAATTCGTGCCTCAGTAATCACAGTAAGCCATCTGACCTATTTAGTATCGTCAAGTAAGGGTCGAAATTGTACTCTTAAGTTTTGTAGCGTATTATGGAAGACTAGAATTATACGTGCGACTTTTAGCTATTACGGGCACTATTTTATAATAATTAGGTTAGTTTAGCTAGCTTTAAGTTCTATTGTATAGTTTTCAATAAAGAATATATAATGTCTTAGAACCTTAAGGTAGTTGTTTTTGGCACTATAAAACGCGAAGACATGGCCCGAAAAATTGTACGTGACAAAAAGCATTTAACTTTCTCTCTCTTTCTAGAAAAGACGGAAATAACTCTTTAATTTTCCTACATTCAAATTAGCTTATGTCCTTCTCTTGTTCCTTGTATATAATTTATAGACTTCCGCAAAGTAAAGCCTATCCAATATTTCAAGTGAAATAATTATATATATAGAATAAGAGGATACGTATATCGCAATTGCAACGGTCTGTTTGTTATACTCAACACTCGCACGAGGGACTATGACGAAACTGTGTACATTCTTCATTATTACACACACGAATATAACACTTATTATCAACATTCTAAGTGTTAATTTACTTTAGTTTTATTTATTTTATATCGTAAACTCGCGATGCGAAAAAACTTTAACGCTATTTGTAGTGTAAAATCGTTTTGAATGGAGGTCAATATAAGTCATCATTGCTGCATACAAGTTGTTGAATTTCATCCCGCCGTGACGGTTTATTTGAAACTTGTGTAGCTAGTAATAGTTATTCACTACTACAGAACACGAGTCTCCTATCAGAATGAGAAAGGTTTAGCCGTAGTCCAGCACGCTGGCCAAGTATGGATTGGCAGATAATACACACCTACAAGAACGATGAGAAAGAACTCTTGGGTATGTCGGTTTAATCAGGATGTTCTCCTGCACCGTCAAAATTAAAAGAAGGTCCACGAGGGTATCCTCTCCTCCCTCATATATAATAACTAACATCTGATAATAATCGTTACTAACGTAAGAGTTTAAATAGTACCTATTCTTAGTCGGGTCGTATGCGGAAGGACCTGGGAACCCACCACATTACTTTACCAAGAAAACTCCAGACATTATTTAAATAATGGAAAGGGGTCACGGCCCTCAGTAATGAGGACACAGAGAGACCGAGAGAGAGGCTATCTCCGCTGTACGAACTTATACATTAAAGTAACGACTAACGCAGGTTTTATGTAAACAAAATGTTACTAGGATGTTAAATGGTTAGTTAAGTTTAATAAAAAAACCGGCCAAGTACGAGTCGGACTCGCGCACCGAGGGTTCCGTACAAACCTGTACGGATAATAAGTTCAAAATGATTTAAAATATCTTTATTATATGATGTAACTAAAAATGTATGCTTTTCGGAATTTTTCCTTTAACTGTGCTATAAGACGTTTTCAAGATTCTGAGTTCACGGGAAGTACCCTGTAGGTTTTGATTCCCTTGCGTGTCGAAACCCTAAAAATTAACCATACACCTTATCGATTGACCCTTTTTAACCTTTGAACTTTCAACCTTGTTTTTGTGCTTAAATCTTTTATTGTACCCTTAATGGAATCTTGCGTGTAGAGTTACGAATGGAATAATAAAATGTTTGATTAAACACTTGTTTCTTTGAAATATCTAACTAAATACTTTCACTATAATAGAAAAGCTCCAAAAACGTCGGAGGTGCCTCTTTCTCTCTCTGCGTCGTATTCCTCATTACTGAGGGTCGGGATCCCATTCAATAAATCAAATAATGGTAGGAATTTTCATTCGGTACATACTCGAATATTTACAGTTGATCGGTCGTTAATCGGTTGAGTAGTTCCGTCAGGTCTTCGACTCGTCGATACCCCAAAGCTTAAAGACGAAAGTCTTTGACGAGTGTGTCCTGCCTGTGATGACGTATGGAGCGGAAACGTGGACACTGACAGCTGGCCTTCACCACAAATTTAAAGTCGCTCAGAGGGCTATTGAGCGGGCTATGTTGAGTGTTTCTCTGAGGGATAGAATCCGTAACGAGGAAATCCGCCGGAGAACTAAGGTAACCGACATAGCCCAGAGAATTAGTAAGCTGAAGTGGCAGTGGGCAGGTCATGTATGTCGCAGAACCGATGGCCGTTGGGGCAGACGCGTTCTGGAGTGGAGACCGCGTACCGCGTGTCCAAAGGCGAAAGGAAGCGACAAGGAGACAAAAAAAAAATGTACTAACGGGTTACTAACGGGCTTATATAAAGACAAAAAAAAAGACTAATGACAAAACTTAAATAATTGAAATCTTATATTCTAATATGATTTAACAAAAAAAATTGCATGGATATTCGATTAAATTACTAATTAATTAATAATTGTATTATAATATTATCTATTCATACTCAACATAATACTATTTTAATAATTTGACGGAGCATTCAGGTGTCTGAATTCAGGGCCGCTACTCACACTAGCATACACAAAAAAAAATTATATATTAGCTATATAACACATAGATAGCACTTGTTACAAAAAAAAATAACAACACCAACACTTTACGACCAATCGTGAGTGGCACCTAATTCAGAGCAAAAGTTGCATTAAAAAGGTCTCTGACATCATGTCAGAGGATATCTGAGTGCGAAACAAAAAAAAAGACCTCAAAAAGGTGGCGGGAAGTGGACGGACGAGGAAGGCGGAGGACCGTGTGTGGTGGGCGTGCTCTCCAAAAGGCCTATGTCCAGCAGTGGACGAGTACAGGCTGATGGATGGAGTTAGGCCGTGAAAGCGTAGCAAACAGACAGACAGACACACTTTCGCATTTATAATATGATATACTCATACCTACACACACCTCACGCTACTTCGATAATAGATGGACCATACAGACTACACAGTGGAGAGGACCTTCAGGAAAAGGGAGGTCGGAAGGCCAAACAAACGGTGGACTGATGAGATAATCCAAACTGCAGGGAAAGGATGGATGAATGTGGGCAAGGACAGGGAGAAGTTGAAAAGGTTGGGGGAGGCCTATACCCGTAAAGGGGATCTTATCTAAAAAGTAATATCAAATGAAGCGACACTAACCATACTAACCTAGGAAATAAGGAAAATGTACTACTAAATGTACTACTACAAGGATAAGAGAATAAAACTTCTTTTTTTTAATACTCATACCTACAGTCTATGTACTAAGGTCACAGCGGGTCACAAGTCACAATAGTTTGCTTATACTAGAGGTTAATCATCTTTTGTTTAGCGCCCCCGTGTCCTTGCGTCGATGGAGTGACGCCAAATTCCAGCCAAGTACCCAATGCTTGGTGACGGATTTGGTGACACATACAAGTCGTATTCCATTGATTTGTATATGGTCTTGGTGTGACAAAGATGTTTTTTTTTTATAGAAAAATCCATTGTTAGCATGACTATGCAAAATTTTGATTTATTTGAACTCCGTAGTAATGACCAGTGGCGTGCACAGGGTTTGAAGCTAGGGTAGGCATTAGTTAGTCCGAATACCTATTTACTAACTGACATTGTGAAAAATGATCATTGCCTTATTGCCATCTGGGTCAGAAGTGCTTTTATGCTTCTATGAACTGCACGCCTCTGGTAATGACAGTGCATAATTAACCGACTTCAAACAAGTCATAATTAAAACAATAAAAAATACGACTGCCCTGCCAAAAAATAAACTAAAAAGTTAAAAATCTAAATTAATCTAGTCAAATAGAATCTTATTCACATTTTTGTTAAATTATTTTTTTGTGAATCACTGGATATTGAACTACAGTGTTGTATATTTTTGGAATCTACTCATCATTTTCTAGATGATGATTATATATTTAATCCTATTTTCGAACTTTTTTCAACTTTAGTGTTTAATGCGGGACCATGGTCACTCCAGCAATTTTTTTTTAAATTTTACTAGCTTATGTCACCCGGAATAAGCTAGGGATTCTAACGATACCTCTTTTATGAAAATCGGGTCAGGCGTATAGAAGTTATGGTAGAATATACAAACTCACATACGCCAAACATACATACATGAACCCTGAAAACAATATACTCCTTTTTTCGTGTTCCATTGATTTGTATATGGTCTTGGTGTGACAAAGACGTTTGTTTTATAGAAACATCCATTGTTAGCATGACGATGCAAAATTTTGATTTATTTGAACGCCGTAGTAATGACAGTACATAATTAATCAACTTCAAAAAAGGAGGAGGTTCTAAATTCGACTGTTTTTTTGTGTATGTACTTGATCATTCCGCTAATTATGAATCAATTTGGATGATTCTATTTTTGTTTGGTTTGGACCATACTTCAGAGGTGGTCCCATGTAAATTTTATCGAAATTGATTCAGCGCTTTTTGAGAACCATCCAACCAACCAACCAAAATATGTAATTTTGTTTTTTGTTAATTTTACCAGATAATGTTTTTTACCTTTAAGTTTAAGCTGGTACATATAAGTATAGTTTTGAAGTCGGTTTTTGTTCTTAACGAAAGTGAATAATTATTTTGAAATAAGCTTCGAGCTTGCTTTAGGAACATAATTTACCTACCGTTTTTGGGTGCAAATGTCACCGTAAGATTGCAAAAACCCTTAGATTACAAATCTAACTAGCGAAATTGTAAACTGTCGACAGATTACAATTTAACGCATTATTTTTCGGTAAATTGTAATCTGTTAGGTATATTAACCCGATAGAACCTAAGTGCAAGGCAAGGGCACTACTTGTTTGTTTATGTCGAACCCTAACCTAACCTACAATAAACAGACAAGAAAAAATAAATACAATGAATATTTCAAAAATTGACACTCAGAACATTGAACGGCTCATGTGGGACGAGTGAGTGGTACGTACTCGTCCGCACCAATAGGAAGATCTTCCTCCGGGCTGGTGTTGTGCCCGGGGACCTTTCTGGTCCGACCGTTGTAAGTTGGAACGGTCTATATATAGCGCTATTCTCAGAAAACTTCGATATCGTGATGCAGGCTTGTATGGTAACTTATAAGTTTTCAGTCGATTATCTTATTTTGCGGCGAAGATACAATTAGCGCCATCTAGTTATGCACTGTGGTAACCGCTACATGACTCCCCTTCGAGACTGGAAGTCGTATAAGTTGTGACGTAGCGTTGGTTGGCGTTGCATCGGAAGCTGGCGGCTGTTCTGGCGGCTGAGCTGGCGCTGGGCGAGCGGCTGTGCTGGCGGTGAAAGCTGGCGGCTGTGTGTGAAGCGGCTGTGCTGACCGCTCAGCAGGCGGCTGTGCTAGCGCTTGAGCTAGGCGGCTGGGCTAGACGCTGTGCATCGGCGACGGTAGGTTCAGTACGTGACAATGACGGTGTAGCGGAATTGCTGGGTGAGCGAAGGTTGCGTGTTCATCACGTCGGGGTCACCACTGTGGTAACCGCTACAGCTCACAATCTTTCGACAGTTTACAATTTCGCGAGTTAGATTATAATCTAACGGATTTTACAATCTTACGGTGACATATACACGAAATGGAACTCTAATTCAATGCCGTTATGGTTTATTTTACTTTGACGCCGAAGTTTGACGATTTGATCGACAAGTCGACAACACTACAGGGTTGAGGTGATTGCGATGGTTACACTGTAGCTGTCTGCATCAATCATAGTTACAGTATCAATTGTTGTGATTGGCTGAAGTTATGGTATTCTTGCTGCGTCAATGGATTTTGTCCAATAGTGGAAGAGTGTTATCCAATCAGAGGTGCGATTATGTAAGTATTGCCGATCCAACGTTTATGGTATCGTACATACTTATACGTATGAGAATGGATACACGAAATTGAGCTCTAATACAATGCTGTTATGGTTTATTTTACTTTGACGCCGAACTTTGACGATTTGATCGACAATTCTTACACAATCGGGGGGTTGAGGTGATTGCGATGGTTACACTGTAGCTGCCAGAGTGCAAAGCAGTACTCACATGGTGCCCTTCTTGACGGACATGTTGAGGTTGCTGAGCACGTGGTTGGGTCGCTTGTTGGAGCCGTAATGCTTGAACGCGTGCTGGACGCACACCGCTTGCTGGCGTTTCTGCCACACCTGACAAACAAACAAGCGAGCTTGTATCTTATCTTACTTATTACTATTAATAAGTAGAAACACTCGATAACCACCACCACCACTACAGCCCATTAACGTCCCACTGCTGGGCACAGGCCTCCACTCTCATAGGAGAGAGGGAATTAGAGCTTAGACCCACCACGCAGCTCCAATAATGCTGGTTGGCGGGCTTTAACGACTATTATCATGATAGTGATAATATCCGGGACCGACGGCTTAACGTGCTCTCCGAGGCACGGGGGTGAAACACCGCCAACTTCCTAACTCCGGGCTAGTACCAGGAATTTCTAATCAGAAAAACCTGATACTTAATTATGGCCCGACCCGAGACTCGAACCCGGGACCTCGTCGGCCGCAGTCAAACATGCCAACCACTAGACCAACGAGGCAGAGACTCGATAACCATTTTAATCATACTTTATTAGCAATTTACACACAAACACTTTACAGCCATCTTTTGACATTCATCCACCGATCTCCCGCCAAAAACGTCTCCAATCGCCCGTCACGGTCGAGAGCGCTGTAGAGGGAATCAGACCATAGATGGACCATAGATAGATCCGTCAATTTCAGTCTACTATACTATTACTATATTTACTATTTCTATTACTATTACTTTCATTTATACTGTACTATACTATACTATACTATACTATAATATATTATACTATTACTATTACTATATTTCCCATTTATTTGTAGGGTTGTGTAACAGCATTTTGGCTTGCCCTTTATCGGAGCAGGCAAGGATGCTGTGCACATTATTATTTGAAATCTTATAATTGTATATTATAATATTTGATTATATATTCTATATCTAGTTTAGATTTAGTCTAGTTTAGCTATATATTAAGAAGAAGTTATTATTTATAGTTTTAGTTTAAATTAAGTTTAACTGTGTATTAAAAGTGTTTTTTTTACGGGGGCGATATAATCACGAAGTGACAAAATAACGATTAAAAAAAAATATATTTACACATTTTTATAAAAATTATTTCTAAACACGCTTTACATAAATATATAAAAATACTATACAAAACACATTTAAAAATAATCCTATAAGACTTCCACCCTTTGCGGGGCCTTAAAGACCCAAGCTTCCGGTGGTCAGGGCTCCAGAGAGAGGAACTTCCTCGCAATTCGCACCCATTACTATTTACTATATTACTATTACTACTACTATAATATATAACAGATATTATAAATGGGAAAGTTTGGATGGATGTATGGATGTTTGTTACTCAATCAGTAATCACGCCCCAACGGCTGAACGGATCTGCCTGAAATTTGGCACAAAGATAGATTATAGTCTGCAGTAGCACATAGGCTACTTTTATCCCGGAAAATTAAGGAATTTCCGCGGGAACCAAAAAACCTCGATCTACACAGACGAAGTCCCGGGCATTAGCTAGTATAGGAATAAGGTTTACAAGGATAATAGGGATGGTGACGACTCAATCAAGTCAGTAACTCTTTATCAAACTAATAAAATATATATGAAGAGTGAATAGGCATCTTCTAGGCAAACGTGTTCCAAGCTAGACCTCATCATAGCACTAAGCATGATTGTCGTCAAGCGCAAGTCTATCTAGTATCTCCAAAAAAAAAAGAACTGAAAGAGGCTAAGTACATTCTTTAAATTAAACATCCAAGTTGATGATGATGTCCGATGATGACGAATATACTTTACGCTTTAAATACAAACAATAGCACTTAAATAACTATATAGTCATTCCATTCCAAACGTGTACCAAGTCACAATGGACAGTTAAGATCGAAAAGGTAATGAAATAAATAAAATATGTTTAGGTACAGGAAGAAGCAAATTAAAACATTTTCCTTGTTGTAAATGTGATTATGATAAATTAAACACTAGATGGTCTAGATATAGTCTTGTAAACGATTGACCTGGTTGGCACTGACCTCTCTAACGTAACAGTGCGGATTACAATTTATTCTGCCTCCTTGGTCTAGTGGTTAGCATGTTCGACTGCGGCCGACGGGGTCCCGAGTTCAAGTTCCGGGTCGGGCCATAACACGTGTTGAGTTTTTCTGACAAGAAATTCTCAGGCGCAGGATCGACGGCTTTACGTGCTCCCCGAGGCACGAGGGTTAAACACCGCCAATTTCCTTACTCCGGGCTAGTACTGAGAATTTCTTTTCAGAATTTATTTTATGGCCCGACCCGGGACTTGAACCCGGGACCTCCTCGAACATGCTAACCACTAGGCCAACTAGTCTAGGCAATAAAGCTAGTTGACCCCGACAATAATTCCTCAGCCGACGAAACTTTACAGTATGATAGAGTATCATGAGTTAAACGTATATTATAAATATCCAAATAAAAATTAGACAGGAAGTAAGGTTTTTTTTATGCTATACCCAATTGTTAAAGCAGGGGAGGTAGGTAGGTACTTCGCGTAAACGCAGTTTAGATTTGGTAATAAAATCTGTTTAAATATCGATGTTCTGCATAATTATTTCGTTTGATAATTCGGTTTTGAGTGTAAATATGTTACCTACTATTATTTCAAAAAGAAATAGAGAAAATATTCAGTAATAAATATTAAGTTTTAGGTATAAATACCTAAGTTCCAGATGTTTTTTTTGTTGGATATTTTTGTGTAACTTTTGGATCATCCAATACTAAAACCCAGCAAGTTTCATCGAATGAGGATTTAATGCGGGGGTCTCCATACAACGGATCGCCCCGTTGTCTAGACTAAACTTTATTGTTGGAGATCATCATTGGATGATCCAAAAGTTACACTAAAACCCACCCAGCCGCCATCTAGTAGCGATATACTTATGACATTACAAAAATTACGAAATTTAAGAAATGCATAAGTCACTGTAAGGTTGTAAAAACCGTTAGATTTTAATCTAACTCATGAATTTGTAAACTGACGTAAGATTGTTCAATGTTCTCAGTGTTAATTTTTGAAATATTCATTGTATTTACGTTTTCTTGTCAGTTTCATAACAGTAGGTTAGGTTAGGGTTCGACATAAAAAAAACGGGTACTGCCTGGCCTGCGGCCTAGGTTCTGTTCAGGTAGGTAGGTTCTGTCGGGTTTATAAATCTAACAGCTTACAATCTACCAGAAAATAATGCGTTAAATTGTAATCTTTCGACACTGCGTTTTCGCGAATTAGATTATAATCTAACGGTTTTTACAATCTTACGGTGACACATATATTTTAATCCAGTCGAGGCAGTCATAGGTACGAAGTTGCAACTCACAGTGCTGTTGTCGACCGGCATGGAGAACTGTATCTGACTCATCTTGGACTCCTTCTCGTCGCCCAGCGGCGACGCAGGCGAGGTTTCACTGTTGACAACAGAAAACAACATTATTTTTCATGTCTAAAGACAAATTATCATCATCCTCAGCTTCTGGGGGCATACTATCGTCGCTTAAAGCCATGTTAACGCCAATATTTGCGTTACGCTACGCCAACAATTCAGCTAAGTTGGTGATATAATAAAAGCAGACTATTCGGGAACAAATAACGTGTACCGTGCTTAAAGGGAATATAATGTGTGTTGTCTATGGCTCATCCCTTGTGTATATATACGAATTTCGAATTAAATAACTGTTACTCCGCTGCAAGATTTGACTTTGATTCAACCTTCTCCACTTACCTGCTAAATTTCGAGGATCTGCCAATCGGGCCCTCACGTGTCTGTTCAAATAACAGACAAGCCGTATTGATTAAATGTTGTTGACGTTCGTGTTTTAGAATTATAATCCTTATTTTCGGAACGTTAAGATACGTGACATATAACTGTAATTTTGAAATAATACTGCTATAAGCGATGATAGTAACCGCCCAGTAACTTTTTTAATCCACTACAAGTAAGCCCATGCCTGCGATTTCACCTGCTGGTAAGATGATGCAGTCTAGAATGGTAGCGGGACAACCTGTTAGGGGTACGGCAGTTTTAATAAATCCGTACCACTAATCCGTTTCTACATCATCACTAATCTGTTTGCTGGTACGTGTTTGCTGTACCAAAGTTGGTTTTTATCAAGATGGTTGGTTGGTTGGTACCAAGATGGTAACTTGGCCACGGCCGAAACCTCCCACTAGACCAGAACAGAGAAATATAAACAATTATTAATTCTCAAATAATAAAGTTTGGCGAAATTGGATAATTGCGCCTGGGAGTCCCAAAGTTACGATGGGTACTAGTTGTAGTACGAAGTTTTATATTTTATTTTTTATTCTCAAATTGACTCTGCCGGGAATCAAACCTTGCAATTTGATCACAGATCTTACCACTGCGCCAGGAAGGTCGTCCAAGATGGTGTTAAGGCACTGTCAGATCACGAAATGAAACAAAGAACGAAATGAAATGTGAAATCGAGCAAACGCATGTCGAATGGATCAAAAAAATAAAATAGAATTATAATTTTCAATAAGGCGAAAATTGCTTTGAAAGATCAACTAAGAGGTATTTTTAAAGAATTTGTTTGTTTGTTTTGTGATCAGTCATAGGCTGCTTAAGCTAAAGGTCTTGAAAAAAAGGGCCATTCTGCCAACACGTAAAGCAATTTTGTTTCATTATTGTCGATTTTTGTGTTTTAGAATTAATAAACCTTATTTTAGGGACATCAAGGTACATGACATTAAACTGTCGTTTTGAGTAATATTGCTTAAGTATTTTTATTAGAGTAATATTTTCAAGCCTAGGTACGTATACAAAAACGTCCACACGAAAAGATTTTATTTTTGTCCGTAATTGTCCTATTTTAGATTTCGCTTATAACCAAGCAAGTTTACCTATTACCCTGTAAGTTGTAGGTACGTATACAAGGTGGAAAAAACGAAAGGGGCATGGAGGAAAACTAGATACATCAGGTATTAGGTTCTTATTGAAAAAATAAAATTTCGTTCAAGTAACATTATTTTATTTTTAAAATGGGAAATATTACTTGACTAAAAAACTAAAAATGCTAAATTGTATAATAACATTTGCTCATGTAGTAAAGGTAAAGGGATAAAACTTTCGATCGAAACACGCTACGCTACGATTCCAATCGCCCTTGCATTTTCTCGCCATTGTTTGACAAGTAGTTTTTTTAATTCAAGCGGCATCAAAGGCATATGTTTTATTCAGCCAGCGATGCGTTCGCGTTTTGACATATCGCTCATGGTCAGCGTGGTGAAACATGGACGAAACTACTTTAAACTTTACCTTTAAGGTAAAGGGCAGTTCGGCCTACGCTTTAATATAAAGCAGCAATTATTGTCTGTCTGTATGTCTGTCGGGTCGTACCTTTTCACGGGCAATCTTTTTTTGCGGAAAGCATAGCGGTTTTTCCGTGAAAGAAAGATTGTACAAAAAAATGTAGTATGATCAAAACTTTTAAAATATCAAATCAAACCGTAGACTTTTCACCAACATTATTTCAACCCACCGCCGCACTGGCCTACTAAGCACGCGTACCACTCACCTCTCAGGATGAAAATGGTTTGGCCATATTCCACCACGCTGAATGAGTAAGGTTTGGCACAAACCTTGGAGAAAATAATTCAAAAGAGTTTACGGGCATGTAAGTTTCCTCACGATATTTTCCTTCACCATTATAAGACATAATAACTCGGGCAAGTTATAAGTGCTTGCCCGATAATCGAACCCCGCGGCCTAAACAAGACGCTGAACATTTAAACCACTAGGCTATCACAGCTTGTAGACTTTTAGAGACTATGTATCAACCTAAATTAACATTTAAACATTATCAAATGAGTTATACAATTATTCAAATCCTTTTACTGTCTTAACAGGTCACGCCTTTGGTATTCTGTGACGTGGATCGATAATTATCATCGATTCCATCTAACTCATGCGTCATATCGATTATCGATTAAGCGTGACGAAATGAGACATCAATACGTAACGAGGTTGATCAAGGTTGTGAGGAAACGAGACGGTTATAGATTTGAACGTTTGGCGTAGATTTTATCGTAACTCGACACGATTTACGGTCGCCATGTCACCGTAAGATTGTAAAAACCGTTAGATTATAATCTTACTCGCGAAATTCTAAACTGTCGAAAGATTAGAATTTAACGCATTATTTTCCGGTAGATTGTAATCTGATAGGTATTTAAACCCGATAAAACCTAAGTGCCCGGCCTGCACTACTTGGTTTTTTATGTCGAACCCTAACCTAACCTACAAGAAAGAGACAAGAAAACGTAAATAAAATGAATATTTCAAAAATTGACACTCAAAACATTGAACAGTTTACAATCTTTCGACAGTTTAGAATTTCGCGAGTTAGATTATAATCTAACGGTTTTTAAAATCTTACGGTGACAGCCATATACAGTACAATCTAAATATATAAAAGGAAAAGGTGACTGACTGACTGACTGATCTATCAACGCACGGGGCTTACGACCATCGCTTAATGCAATACTTTTTGATATTGCTGACGCTCTTGTTTCAGAATTATTTAATCTTTATGTAAGGGAAGTCAAGGTACCTACGTCACATAAAACTAACATCTAAATATATAAAAGGAAAAGGTGACTGACTGACTGACTGATCTATCAACGCACGGGGCTTACGACCGTCGCTTAATGCAATACTTTTTGATATTGCTGACGATCGTTTCAGAATTATAATCCTTATTTTAGGGACGTCAAGGTACCTACGTCACATAACTAACATCTAAATATATATAAGGAAAAGGTGACTGACTGACTGACTGACTGATTTGTCAACGCACGGGGCTTACGACCATCGCTTAATGCAATACTTTTTGATATTGCTGACGAACGTTTCAGAATTATAATCCTTATTTTAGGGACGTCAAGGTCCCTACGTCAAATAAAACGGACATCTAAATACATAAAAGGAAAAGGCGACTGACTGACTGATCTATCAATCGGACTGAAACTTGGGGCATGCAGATAGTAATTTTTGAAAATTCAACCTCTAAAGGGGTAAAATAGGGGTTTGAAAGTTTAGTCCACACGGGCGAATTCGCGGGCAAAAGTTCGTTTTAAAATACATAGTGTGTACTGTATGCGATGGTTTTAAGCCCATAGCTGCAACCATTGGGTTGAAAGGCATGTAACTTATAATAATTATAGCCTTCAGAAACTAGGTAGAGTGGTAAATAGCCACGGCGGATGCCCACCAGACAACACATTTATCATTTATCACACATTGATTCTAGATTTATCATTTATAGTCGAAGATACGGAGTCATCGAACCTACGAACGGTCTTTTACGGTTATAATTTACACCTATTCTTACACAAACAGCTATAAAAAATTGTATTTTCCACAATCAAGAAAATAGTTTAATCGAGTTCATCGTACCGGCGTCCCATCATATTTGCTTTCTAATAAGCATGATTGTCGCCAAACGCAAGCCTATCTATACTAATATTATAAATGCGAAAGTTTGGATGGATTTGTGAATGTCTGGATGTATGGATGTTTGTTACTCAATCACTCCCCAGCGGCTGAACGGATCTGGCTGAAATTTGGCACAGAGATAGATCGGAATAGCACATATGCTACTTTTTATCCCGGAAAATTAAAGAGATCAGCTATTTTTGCAATAAAAAAACATAGCGCAGTTAATGGAACAGGATCATGACCCTCAGAGATGAGACACGCAGCAGTATGAAGCTCACAGTTCATTACTTGTTGTATAACTTCGAGTTGTCGTATTAGAGACGCCGCTGTCTCACATGTCGTGTTGTATGACCAGGCCTATAACTTAAACTTTGATTCAAACCATTTTGTATACGACTGCCTGCAAAAAGGAGTATATTGTTTTCAGGGTTCATGTATGTATGTATGTGAGTGTGTATATTCACCTTAACTTCTATACGCCTTACCCGATTTTGATAAATGAGGTATCGTTAGAATCCCTAGCTTATTCCGGGTGACATAGTGCTAGTTAAATAAATAAAAAAATTGATAGGGTGGCCATGGTCCCGCATTAAAGACTAAAGTTGAAAAAAAAATCGAAAGTAAGATTAACTATATAATCATCATCTAGAAAATGATGAGTAGATACCAACAGTGTATTACACTATAGTTCAAAATCCAGTGATTCACAAAAAAATATCATTTAATAAAAATGTGAATAAGATTCTATTGAACTACAGATTACTTTGTATTTTTAACCTTTTAGTTCGTTTTTTGGCAGGGCAGCCGTGTTTTTAATTTTTTTAATTATGTCTTCACTTAACTCCGGCACAAACATACTTTTTTTGAGTCCCGTTGATTACTAACGAACTTTGTGGAAATTTCCATTGTGGTTAAAATAAAACATTATACCCAAAAGATTCCATGTAACAATGCCAATTATAAGACTTTGGTCATTAATGTAAATATCGTACCTATACCTACTCGATTTCCAGTGGTCGACGTTATTATAACTGCAAAAGTGTGTTTGTTTGTCCGTTATTAGCTGGTTCGTCCTTCAATCACGAAACAAGGTTATAATTGTTACCTACAGTGACATATATTATTATATCTCCTTTTTTATAATCTGCGATAGAAAATACCTATCTCCTTCCCCAGTATAAAACTCATCTCTGCATCTATCAGGGGAACAAATGGGTAGTAAAATCGTAGTTAATATTATAATATACTAATTGATGTCCGTGACTTCATCCGCGTGGATTAAGGGTTTTTGGTTCTCGCGAGAACTCTTCAATTTTCCGAGATCAAAATTAGCCTGTATGTCATCCCAGACTATAATCTAATTCTGTGCCAAATTTCATCCAGATCCGTTCCTCCTTTCTGGGGTGATTGAGTAACAAAAATCCATCCACACTTTCGCATTTATAATATTAGTATAGATTATAAGTATGGATTAATAATAGAGAAGACTAAAGACCTTCATATAACCTTCAGGGAAATTAAAATATGAATAATTTGACAAATTCTTTGCATTAATAAAAAACGTACACGCCTCTACGAAAATATGCCTATATGTATAATTTATGACAGAATATTTCACAAGGACGCCCGCTCCGCTTCCTTTTTGTTGCAACTTGTTAACCACAGACAGGCAAGTACTTATAGCTCTCCGACAAGGTGGTAATAATCATTTGTAATTAAATATCATAATCTACTACTACTATATCTATACTTAATATTATACATGCGAAAGTTTGGATAGATGGATGTTTGTTACCCAATCACGCCAGAACGGATCTGGATGAAATTTGGCACAGAGATAGATTATAGCCTGGAATAACGCATAGGCTACCGGAAAATTTAAAAGTTCCCGCAGGAACCAAAAAACCAGCTAGTATCTATCTCTATGCCTACTTCCATCCAGATCCGTTCAGCCGCGTTCAGGTGCGAAAATTGTAACAATGTGAACTAAGTCGGAAAAAATCGACTTCTATGAGAGCTTATGTGACGTGCGCTGCGTAAATAGTTAAAGTTACACGAAAACAATGTATTGTTCCTCTCAAAAAGTTTTAAAAAAGAGAGAAAGATATCATAGAAATAATGTTACGTGCAAGGGAAAATGGCGACTGTGTCCGAAGCTCAGATCAAATAGCTATATAGTATGGTGAGGACGGGGGGGACCCTTACAATGTATTATGTGATATTAAAATGTAACACCTGCCCACTGCCCACTGGCTATATTGAGTATAGACTATTAGGATTATTAGTGCTACCCGTGCGAAGCTGTGGCGGATCGCTAGTTAATACTAAATTAAATTATATACATCTAGTTTTATCTCATGAATTAAAAAAAAATCCTATTCACTCAGTAACTGACTGAAAAAATCTTATCAACCCACTCTATAACTGACCAAAGCTAGCAAAAATAATTAATTCAACAAACAAACACCACAAGGATTTCGACATCAATGCGCAGATGCGGCGAACAAAAACCAAAAAACCCAAACCAAATTTGAAATTAATTTAAATACCAATTTTTGTTACCTATGATATTCTGCTACAAAAAATTAGCGAATATTGAATCTATTTTTGACGTAATCTTGTAAATCGTGATAATTATTCAGAGGTATACGTACAGCCTCAGCATCTATAAATAGTGTGTAGTGTGTTACTAGTTTATCATGTAGTTGTAAAGACGACGCTCCTTAAACACGAAACATGATTTCTTTTAATGCCAGCACTAGACGAAAATCATGCCTAATGGAAACGATTTCAAAACTAGATTCTTAACTTTGCAAGAAAACTTATAATAATAAATTTTTAGTCACAAAACGCTGATCTAATTAAATATTTAGCAAAACAATGTCAGTTTTTATAAACTAGCCTTTAACCAAGCTCTAGATAAAGGTTTGAAAAAACCTGTAAAATGACAAAGATTGGAATCATCTCTGATCAGCGAGCATTCATTTGCTAGTTATGATACTTCACATGTTAATTGTTAATCTGGAAGTGGGCGTTGTCAACCGCAAAGTCGCGGGCATCAGCTAGTAAATTATTATTATTCTATACTTATCTATACTAATAGTATAAATGCGAAAGTTTGTATGGATGTATGGATGGATTTTAGTTACTCAATCACGCCACAACTACTGAACGGATCTGGATGAAATTTGGCACAGAGATATATTATAGTCTGGAATAGCACATAGGCCTTTTTATCCCGGAAAATTAAAGAGTTCCCACGGAAACCAAAAACCTTACTTTACGCGGAAAAAGTCGCGGGCATCAGCTATTTATTATATAATCCTTTGACGTATAAAGTATACCATAAATTGAGCTAATCACCACGATTAGGATCGTAGCAAAGATTCATCCAGTTTTTGCGTGATCGAGTGGTTAGCCAAGTACCAGCCGGGCTTGGTATGAGGTTTATAAATACCACGTTTATTGCTGACAAAAGTATAAAGCCCTTAACTCATATTTAGCGAAACTGGTATGACCGCGTAGCGATGGCAATGTCCAACATTGATCCAACCAGTTATATGATTACATTTTACGCTAAATAGAATAAATAAATAAATAAAATCTTTATTTGGAATTACCATACACAGTGAAGGTACGAACACAAACTTAGTAGTACAGAAATAAACAAATAAAAATAACTTACGAACTAGACGGTGACAAAATAATTCCAAAAAGGGCAACGGCTCAGCGTGATGATTTCCAGCCGATCCCTAAAAAGAGAGTTTTCGACGCCCCGGACCGGCCCGGGCCGCCCGCTGACCTAACATCGCTTTAAAAGCTGATGAATTATTATCTACTTAGATTTTAACTACATATTATGCTAACCAACTAATACTATACCATAATTTACATTAATTAACTAAACTACTATACCGCTTAAAACATTTTAAAATAAGTACTGAAACAATAAAAACTGTAATAATAGAAGGGATAAGGACATTTGAGATGATTGCAATAACAACCTTGCTGTATTGTGTGTTCCTTCAGAATAGGGAATGATTAATGAAAGTGATCTCCACAGAGCTGAGGCCCAATTGTCTAAGGCCCGATTGTAGAAACTCCGACTTATCCTTTTATGTTAGCTGCTAACTTAGAGGATAAGTTTTTGACAGAATTCGTATGAAGCTTCTGTCAAAATTTCAAATTTATTCTTGGGTTAAACTTACCCGGCGTCTCGGCAAGCTGGCCTAAGCAAATCTTCATCATTTGACCGCTTAAAACATATTACTCAAACTGTTTGGAGGAGTTTATACGTGCTTTTTGACGTGCAGGCATCTACGAACTCTTTAGACAGGTCGAATTATCCGTTTGACAAGGGATAACGATTAAGATTTCTTTGTTAACAAAATTAATCGGGGCCTGCCCCCCGATTATGTAAGGAAATCGTAATCGTAATCGCCTGTCAAACGTATAATTCGACCTGTTTAAGGAGGTCAAGGTAGATGCGTGCACGTCAAAACGCATGTATGTACTCCTTAAAAAGTTCGAGTTATACGTTATGAACTGTCAAATGAATACGATTGGGCCTCAGATCAGTCATCTGCGCGGAAGATATAATAGTGAGCATGCGCGTGCGCAAATTTAAGTGCACTCCATTCCCTTACATTCATATCTAAATGAGAAAATCCGATACTCGGAGTAAGATGAGGACTTTATGTCACCTCCGTAGGACTGGGTGAAACTAATATTGCAAATAACAGGCATAAAAATTCGATTCCAATTTTGGCCACCGAGCCTGATAATCTAGTGGGACCATGGTTGCGCACGGGCAAATAGGGATGATAACAAATCAATAAAATCAGCAACTCTTTATCGAACTTAAAAACGCGCTTCTAGTATGGAAGTTGTATGAAATTTGCAATTGTGGCGTCATCAAATTTAAACACACTTTTTTTCTATATATATTACAAAATGGTTAACAAACTTAAAACTTACCGAGTATGTGAATTTTAGGTCTTTTTGAAGGCCCTCTATTTAATAATCAGTTAGATATAATTTATTTTTGATATAGGCATCATCCCTAGTGTCCGGTCTCCGTTTCGTTTGAACGCAGTTGGCGGAGGGCAGTTGAAAACTTATTCGATTTGTAATTTTAGTAACATGTAATAAATTAGAAAACATACGAGTACCCCAATATAACATTTATTTTCCTATAAATTATTTTCCTGAGTATTTTTTTTGGTATACAATGAATGTTTATTCATTCATTCATAGTAGTTTTTGACATGTTATATCTCTAGATGAAACATCATCAACTTCCTAGTACTGAGAGTTTCTAGTCAAAACGACCCAATACTCAACTAATCCCGACCCGGGAATCGCACCCGGGACCTCATCATCCGCTAACATGCTAACCGCTAGGCCAACGAGGCAGTTAATTACTAATAAAACCTGGCTGATAGTGTTTTTTCAGCTAGTTTAATCATTAAAGGCAGACTTAGTGAAGCTGGTACTTATACATATACTCATGTACTTCACAAAAAAACTTAAAGAAAAACTGTAGGAAAACTTTGCACGAGACAATAGGTAACTCTGACCCCTCACCTCGGTTGAACGTGCAGCAAGCACATAACAAGTAACAAGTAATTACCTTTTCATTCGACATATTATTATATAAATTTGCTTCCTACAAGACTTTGCATTAGATAGCCTAGTGGTAAGACGTTCGGCCTCTTGTTCAAATGGTTGGGGTTTCGATCCTCGGGCACTTCAAATTATTCTGCGTTTATCAAGTGAAGATATTGAACTCTAGTGTTATATATTTTTGGAGTCAATATTTTCTAGATGATGATTATATAGTTCATTATTATATTTTAGATTTTTTTTTTCAACTTTATTCTTTAATGCGGGACCATGGTCAGCCCACCAATTTTTTTTTAATTTTACTAGGCTATGTCACCCAGAATAAGCTAGGGATTCTGATGATACCTCATTCATCAAAATCGGTGCAAGCTTATAGAAGTTATGGTTGAATATACAAACTCACATACTGTATGTACATACATACATGAACCCTGAAAACAATATACTCCCTTTTTCAGGCAGTTGTATAATAAAGAGGTAAAGTCTGTGAGGTTGTAAGGGGTAATATCTGGACCTACTGAACCGATTTTGAAATTTCTGGTACCAATAGAAATCTACATTATTTGTGAGTGTCATATGCTATATATTAACCCGAAGAATTATGGAGTATTTAAAAATATTTATTTCATGCGGGTGAGGTCGCGGGCATCTGCCAGTTTAAAAAAAACCACGACTATCCTGCAATATTGTTTTTTTTTTTCAAAAAATTTATAGGCAGTGCCACTCGTAAGGTTGTAAGGATTCTAACGATAGCCCAGACATCCAAATTTTTTCAGGCATTTAGAAGTAATGGTGGAATAAAGAAACTAACTTTTGTGCAAACGTAGGTGACGGACAAAAAATTGTGGGGTGAATTTAATAGTCCGTTCCAATAGGGATGATACATTTTTTGAACTTCTTTACCATCTGATTACGTAATCCCATTTACCCTTCCACCAATAACGATGGTGATGTCTACAAAATTGTCGTCTTTCATCACATCACTATTGGTCAATTAAGTAGTTTTTTGACAACGTGCGGAGGCCCCGGGTTCGATCCCCGGCAGAGACAATTTAGGGATTTATAATTTCTGAATTCTCCCTGGTTTGGCCTGATGGGAGGATTCAGCCGTGGCTAGTTACCATCCTACCGGCAAAGACGTACGGCCAAGCGATTTAGCGTTCCGCTACGATGTCGTGTAGAAACCGAATAGGGGTATGGGTTTAATATAACTGCCATGCCCCTAACAGGTTAGCCCGCTACCATCTTAGATTGCATCATCACTTTCCATCAGGTGAGATCACAGTCAGTGGCTAAATAAATAATATTGTTTTATTTCAAGCAGGGACCCATATTAAAGAATTAAAATTACAAAATAAAATAAAATTAAAATTACAAAATAATAAAAAAGATGTAAAAATTAAAATTAGAGCTACAACTAGAACTACATTATAATACTAATACCTCATGGTATAATATTATGTCACTTGGTATTCTGAGTCCGGTGTACTTTCAGCCAGTGTTTAACAAACAAGATGTCAGGGGATGCCAGAGCGACGATACTAATCATACAATTATTAGAATTGTGAACAGATTCCCAGAAACCCCCAATTCCCCCCCCCCCTAGCTTGTAGTGGATAAAAAAAATGTAAGATGACATGATTAGGTGTTAAAGAAGTTGATAAAATTAATCATCCCTATTTTAACAGACTTTACAAAGATTTAAAGAATATAAGTCGAGGTAAGCATACGGTTAATACGTGTCATTGCAATAGCGATATTGTGAATGCATTCTGCACACAGAACAATGCCTGAGTCAACGGTCAAGCACGTCTGTCTGTACGTTTGCGTTAGCGTTTCTATTGTCTGGCTCTTTTGTTTATAAATTGTAAAAATATACAAATTATTACTTTGATACAGTACCAATAACCGAGTTCAACTAACAGACAGACAGACAGACAGCGGTAGCTTTTTACTAGCGGTAAATTAAATAAAAATGTTAAACGGTTTTATACTAAATATAATATAAGATAGATAATAATAATAGATAATGTACAAAAAGCTCCGTTTTATTAATCCTTGCACCGAGAGATTCCTTTAGCAATAAGACCGCCTTTGCAGTTTACTACTTATTGTTAACTGTATACTGTATATTTTGTGTGTGCAATAAAAATATCTAAATAAATAAATAAATCAAAGCTAACAAATAATTAGGTATGTCCTAGGTACCAGTCATCACACCACACTCGTCATCAATCAAGGGCATTGATCAGACGCAAAAATTAAATCGTGACGTGAACACAGGGACATAAGGAAAGGGGTATTTCAATGACTTTTGACCCAAACAAACAAATCTATACTAATAATATACATGCGAAAGTTTAGATGGACGGATGTATAGATGGATGGATGTTTGTGATTCAATCACGCCAGAACGGCTGATCAGATCTAGATGAAATTTCTCACAGATATAGATTATAGTCACATCACATGCGTAACACACACTACTTTTTTTCCTGGAAAATTAAAGAGTTCGTGTAGGAACCAAATACCTCAATCCACGCGGAAGAAGTCGTAGGCAACAGCTAAAAAAACAAGGGCAAGCTAAATAAAACCTTTTAAAAATTAAAAATTCGACTAAATAGAACAGTAATTGACGATGTATTTACATAGGTATGTCATAAACTCGTAACACACAAACAGACACAAGAACTGTGTCGGTAATGAGTTGAGAATCAGGAAGGACGGTTTATTGTTCTCTACGTAATGGTACATTATGTACATACATTCTACTCTATATATTACGAGTAACTACATGCTAAAGACTGAAACAGTAACCGAAATAAAGGGTTTAAACACTGTTTTTATACGACTGCCTGAAAAAAGGAGTATATTGTTTTCAGGGTTCATGTATGTATGTATGTATGTATGTATACATGTATGTGAGTTTGTATATTCCACCATACCTTCTATACTCTTGAACCGATTTTGATAAATGAGGTATTGTTAGAATCTCTAGCTTATTCCGGGTGACCTAGGCTAGTAAAATTTAAATAAAATTGATGGAGTGACCATGGCCCCGCATTAAAGACTAAAGTTGAAAAAAAATAATCGAAAATAAGATCAACTATATAATCATCATCTAGAATATGATGAGTAGATTCCAAAAATATATAACACTATAGTTCAATATCCAGTGATTCACAAAAAAAAAAAATCATTTAATAAAAATGTAAATAAGATTCTACTTAACTAGATTAATTTAGATTTTTAAGTTTTTAGTTCTTTTTTGGGCAGTCGTGTTTTTTAATTTTTTAAGTTATGACTGGTTTGAAACTGTTATAAAACAGAAACGATACTGTAACCCAATCAATCTGTAACCGTTTATTTCTGTTAATGAGTGTTTTTATCTATAACCCTAATAAGTACATGCCCTAACAAACTGCACGGTGTGACAAATTGGACTTACTTCATTGGACTTTACACACACTGACACAACATGGTCATGTTTTACTTAAAACAATTGCAACCATCGGTGCTATCACCCTAGGTTCAAATTTGAATACGCAACAGTAAATTTGGCAACGTCGCTGTTTCGGTTACTTTAAAATACTTTCATTTCATTTAAAAATAAAACAAAAACAGGCATAAATATTAGTTCCAACTAGCGAATGTCTGCGTGGTTTGAGTTTTTTGGTTCCCGCGGGAACTCTTTAATTTTCCTGGGATAAAAAGTAGCCTATGTGCTATTTCAGACCATAATAGAAAAGAGATATAATCTATCTCTGTGCCAAATTTCAGCCAGATCCGTTCAGCCGTTGTGGCGTGATTGAGTAACAAACATCCATACATCCATACGTCCAGACATCCATACATCCATCCAAACTTTCGCATTTATAATATTAGTATAGATATTGCCCACCGGGTCAGATAAGTTTGTGGGACTATATTTAATTTGATTCAGTTAGATGCAAAAGGTATAATAATCATATTGTTTCTACAATGTACCCGGAACTACTCGTTAGTTTTAAGTTAATTAAAACAAGGTACAATGAACTTGATACATAATTACCGCTTTAATTGAAATGATATTTATGAATCAGCCATAATTCTGCGTTTTATTGTTCAACATAAAAATTCCGGTACTTAGCAGAGGAAACGTTGCGAAATCAAAATACCTATTTGGCAATGAATTTTTGACTTTAAATAAATCATCTTTAGGTCCATTTTCGGATAATGTGTTCCGACTTTCATAATATTTTTTTAACCTTTGACTGTGCTCTTACCTGCAAGCTTAGCATGTGCACAACGAGATATATCGCGACCAGAGAGAGAGAGATGTTGTCGTTGCCGACAAATTTTTAAACTAAGGAACTACCAGAGCCGTTAGAGCAAATTATTACCTAACTAGCGAATTCCCGCGACTTCGTACGTGGTTGGAGTTTTTTTGGTTACCGCGGGAACACTTTAATTTTCATCTTTTCAACCGATTTTGATGAAATTTGGTACAGAATTAAGTTTTATCCCGGGGAAGGACATAAGGCTATTTTTTATCCCGGAAAAAATAAAAACACGCGGTCGAAGTCGCGGGCATCATCTAGTAAGATAATATTACTTCGCCTGATGACCGCCTATACTTAATTTTGATGTTTCATTATATTGAGATTACCAATTGTAGATAAGTAAGTAATAAATAAATAATGAAGGTAGGCCTAACCAACCTAATAACACTTCTTACATTCGAACAATATGTCACCGTAAGATTGTAAAAACCGTTAGTTTATAATCTAACTCGCGAAACTGTAAAAAGGATTGTGAACCGTTCAATGTTCTGAGTGTCAATTTTGGAAATATTCATTGTATTAACGTTTTCTTGTCTGTTTCTTGTAGGTTAGGTTAGGGTTCGAGATAAATAATCAGGTAGTATGTCGACAGTTTGCAATTTCGCGAGTTTGATTATAATCTAACGGTTTTTACAATCTTACGGTGACAAATACATCAAATCTGTTGGTATTAAGAGTTAAATGCTGATTCACACAATATATTTCCAGTTATATCACTATTCTTAGGAATGGCACGTAAAGTAACAGATTCTTTAGATAACGATAATGAAAATTTACGTGATGAACCCGTAATTATATTAAATGGGTTCAAAACAAACCCATTGCCGACTTACGAGTCTTCTCTCAGTATGAGAATGATTTAGCCATAGTCTACCACGCTGGCCAAGTGTGGATTGGCAGCTTCACGCAATGAAATAGTAGAACTTTGATTCGCTATAATCCGCCACAGCAAGCAAATCCATCCACGATCCATATCGCAATGCGTACTGTGCGTATCTTGCAATATTCACCACAAATCCTCCTTATTCTCAAATTATTATTTATTTTATTTTTTATTTATATATATTTAGTACCAAACTAAAAACTAAACATACAAATTTAAAGGGCATGTACAAGGACAACTTATCTCTTGAAGAGATTTCTTCCAGTAGCCCTAGAATGTGAGAATGGTGAAAAATAGATAAAGCTGAGTAGGTACTTATAAACTAAAGAATAGATTTTTTAATTATGACTTATGATAAATATCATAAAAATATACTTACATATAATATATACAGGAAACACATAATTTAATAACACATACAAAAAAAAAAAAGTACTAATATACATACATAATATACAATAATAAATACAAAATAATATAAAAGCTAATCATATAAAGAAGAAAGATAGTGCTGCTTCAGTCTCGATTTAAATGCACCCACGGAAGGACTCTCACGGATATTCCATGGTAGGGAGGGATTATTGAGAATAATTTGGGAATTTCTACTTTTTTCAATGTCATGGACATCCTGCACAGTAGTCTAGGCAATAAAGCTAGTTGACCTCGACAATAATTCCTCAGGCGACAAAACTTTATAGTATGATAAAGTATCGTGAGTTAAACGTATATTATAAATACCCAATAAAAAATCAGAAAGGAAGTAAGGGTTGTTTATGCTCTACCCAATTGTTAAAGCAGGAAGGTACATTATCGCGTAAACGCAGTTTAGATTTGATAATAAAATCGGTTTAAATATCGATGTTCTGCATGATTATTTCATTTGATATTTCGATTTTGAGTGTAAATATACTACCTACTATTATTTTAAAAAAAAATTATTCAGTCATAAATATTAAGTTTTAAGTATAAATACCTAACTTCCGGATGTTTTTTTGTCGTATATTTTTGTGTAAGTTTTGGATCATTCAATACTAAACCCAGCCTAGTTTCATGGACTGAGGATTAAATGCGGGGGTCTCCATACAACGGACCGCTCCATTGCCTAGACTAAAGTAACGCCTGCTTCTATCACATAGCCTTCGCACACCTTCGAGAATATTATAAAGAACTCTCGGGCATGCAGGTTTCCTCCCGATGTTTTCTTTCACCTTTCGAGGCATGTAACATTTACTTAATTTCATAAAACGCACTTAGCTCCGATAAGTTAGAAGTCGGGTCCCGAGTCGAAGTAACTTATACTACATCTGTTTGTTTAAGCTGTATATAACGAGCAAACGAACAGGCGGGTTACCTGATGTCAAGTGATTACCGCCGCCCATGAACATTTGCAGCACCAGAGGCCACCATTGCCGGTTTTTGAGAATTTTGTTTATCTGCTCTTTGTAGAGCCCTGTATCGAATCCGCGACGCCGGTCGGGTGCCTAATCCCTGGGTTATTAATGCTTCAAACGTAATCAAGACCAAAATTTGGAATAAATTAACCTTTTTTCTCTCTCTTCAAGTCTCTACCTCGTATTTCTTAGGGTTAAAACAGACTACAGACGAAAAACTTTGTCTGGCACACAAACAGTCCGCGCGCATTTTTATATTGCACATACGACATTCAGCGTTATCTTGTCCTTTCCTTAGTGTGCTTTTGCTTTTAGCCGTTACTTATTAACTTACAAAATTTTGCCTGCGGCTATTACCTTTAGAAATCATTGCAACACCAAAGAATGAATCGACGTGAAAATAAACCGGAAACGCTTGGCTTCAGGTAACTGCACTCAATAATACTGTCATTATTACCCATTACTTCACCAATGAAAAGTGTTAACTGCGTGGTTAAATGTCAATGAGATATTGATTACAGAATATCATAGATTTAGTTATATAAATGAATCTCGGACTAAAACAAAGCCTGAGTACATCTATTTGTTATTAAATTTTTGTCTATTAGTGGGAGCGAGTGAAACGAAACACGGCTGTTAATGTTTATGGGATGTCAAATGAAACTTCTTATCTTTTAGTACTATCAATTATTATACCCTATTGCTGATCAAACTGACGTTTGACTTGAAGTGGACGTGACGTGGCATGTGACGTTCCGTAAACTTAATTTTATCGCATAATACCTCTTTGTTGCCTTGAGATTTGAGGTTGCTGAAGATATCCCTTCTAGCTTCTACCTATCACTAGGAAGATCCACTAGTGACAGCCCACCATCTATTCTATTTTTTAATTTGAGCAGAATATTTATAATCGAAACCGGTGGTTGACTCAAAACAAGACTAATATTGAATAGAAGCAGGCGTTACTTTGCGAAAGTCCATCATAATGAAGGAACCAGAAATTTAATTCTTTATAATCCGCCGACAACAGGATAATCTATGTGGTACAGTGGTTCTCACCACACCACAGAAATCCCCCAAAAACTACCCTCAACGTGCGTTTCACTCCGATACCGGAGCATCTTCAGGAGATGTTGCCTCCACAATGCACCATTGTGAAGTGACGCACTTACTTAGCATACGAGACAGGGGACCTGTATTTATTAATCGAATTGAGTTTGGAGTATTTAATGTTTTTCCGATCGATTTTACGCCACGAAAGCAAATCTCCAGATTAGCCATCGCGGGAGATATTACAGTGCACAAGTGTGTGCGGAAACACAGGTGCACTCTCTATTCTCATTCATTACATGCATAGGCTACATTTTATCCAGGTAAAATGCATTTTTACCGTGGGGCGTAGCTCAAATATTGCAGCTAAGTATATAACATAGTATGTATAAAACACGACTGCCCTGTCAAAAAACGTACTAAAAAGTTAAAAATCTAAATTAATCTAGTATTAGAATCTTATTCACATTTTTATTAAATGATATTTTTTTGTGAATCACCGGTAATTGAACTATAGTGTTATATATTTTTGAAATCTAGAAAATGATGACTATATAGTTCTAGATGATGATTATGTAGTTAATCTTATTATCGAATAATTTTTTTCAACTAGTCTTTAATACGGGACCATGGTCACCCCACCAATTTTTTTTTAATTTTACTAGCCTATGTCACCCGGAATAAGGTAGGGATTCTAACGATATCTCATTTATCAAAATCGGTTGAGGCGTATAGAAGTTATAGTGGAATATACAAACTCACATACATACATGAACCCTGTCGTATAAAAATGACATGTTAATAAAAATCTTAAAAGCAACATTCTTGAAGCTTTATACAAAAAAAAAGCTAAATAGACGGAATAAAATCGGAAAGCTTATTTAGTGAGTCGTGAGGTATTCGAATTGGCGTGTCATAGAGGTCGTTTTGAAATAATACCTAGTGAAAGTTCTATTAAATTTAGTCCAGTTTTGCTATGCTGTAACAAATATATAATTTATAACTTTGTTGTGCGACATTATATTTGTTATTTTTATAATATAGTTTTTCCCCGTTCTTTCGCAAGGTGATTGGATGTTTTTAAGAGGTTTCTATGTTATCTAAAGTGACATTCATTATCCATACTTCTATCTCTGTTTGTCGTCTACGGTTTAAGGACCCATCTTTTCAACCGATTTTGATGAAATTTGGTATTGAGGTAGGTTGTATCCCGTGGAAGGACATATTTTTATCCCAGATTATTAAGGGGTTTCTGCGGGAATAAAAAATGTAATCAACGCGGACGAAATCGCTGAGTCATCTAGTATCATAATATAATAATGCGCATTATTATATAGTTTAATGTAATCATACAAGAAACCTACTCCTTATATTTGTTTTTTAAGGAAGACTTTCAGAATTATATCTGCAGCCCTTACTCAGTGGCTATCAAAAAATGTATTAGTAAATTAAAGGTTCGATTTGAAAAAGTTATTTTTATTTCTTAAATAGCCACTGAGTTAGAGAATAGGGGCCTGGTCCCATGGGAGTATTTAGCCATAACCAGCTACTTAGCCTACCTAAGTCGTTCTATTTAGCGTTCTGGTAGTGGTACGATGTAAGAACCGTGCCTATTAGGTATGGGTTTAATAAAACAGCTATTTATCTCTTCTTAACCCACTTTCATATTGGACTTCATACATAAATACATCATCAGGTGAGATCGTAGACCAGGGCCTTATTTGTACCTTATTTAAGAATCGATTTTAAAAAAATATTTTGATTAAAATAAATGTTTTACCCACGTGCAAAGCCCAATAAACTAAAGTCTTACTTTCTCGCAAAACGGAAACCAAGCAGAAATACCAGTCGAGATCATGACCTACTTTACTGTACTTGCGCAAGAATCGAATTCGCTGTAACATGACATAATGATGGTACCTATTGCATCATAAGCACCAAGCGAATTACAACTCTATCGCCAAGAAAAATAGAGTTGTAATTCCAAGATAAAGTGTTAATATTAATATGATGTCCGATTATGAACTCTGTGAAGGTTGAAACTAAGCTGGTTTTTGATTCATGAATAGTTTAAGGAAGGTAGTGGAAGTAGTTATGTGTTTAATTTGGGCCTGTGACTTAATCTTTCTTGACTTATCAAGTAATATTAATTAGGTATTCAATTAGGAGACCTACTTTTTTCGGGTGGTGCATTTTTCTGTAGAGCATGAGTTATGAGGAATTGAGAACAAAATGTAAACTAAGCGAATAAAACCGAGGGCATTATCTAGTACCTATTTAATAATACTTTAATTCACGGTTTTGTTGGAGGATGCCCGAGTTGTACCATTGAGCTATTTTGATACCACCAACCACGTCCCACAGCTGGGCACAGGCCTCCACTCACATAGGAGAGAGGGAATTAGAGCTTAGACCCACCATGCTGCTCCAATGCGGGTTGGCGGACTTTGACGACTATTATCATGTTAGTGATAATAACTGAGATCGACGGCTTAACGTGCTCTCTGAGGCACGGGGGTGGAACACCGTCAACTTTCTATACTCTTAGAATTTCTAGTCAGAAAAACCCAACATGCCCCTGTTAGTTTTTAGTTGAATAAATTCAAGTTTTATTAAATAAGTACTAGTTAGGTTGAAGGATGCCTGAGTTGTACCTAATTGAACTGTTGAGACTGAATATTTTGATACATTACCACATTTTTCTACATCAATAAGGAAAACTACTGATTTATCACGTAGTAGGCACCGGGTTTAATGTAAAAAATAATGCTATAACACTAGAATTAATTGCGTACGACGAAACTTGCATGTAATAAATAATTTTACGTCCAAACTTGAACCTCGCCATAAACATATCTATGTCACCGGGTCACACATCAACGCTTACATAATTTTCGCTGGTGCCAACCACAGAATTTGGAATATAATATAAATAATAGGTTTTTTTATACGACTGGCTGAAAAAAGCAGTTTATTGTTTTCAGGGTTCATGTATGTATGTATGTAAGTATGTATGTATGTATGTGAGTTTGTATATTCCACCATAACTTGTATACGCCTGAACTGATTTTGATAAATGAGGTATCGTTAGAATCCCTAGCTTATTTCGGGTGACATAGGCTAGTAAAATTTTAAAAAAAATTGATGGGGTGACCATGGTCCCGCATTAAAGAATAAAGTTGAAAAAAAAAATTCGAACATAAGATTAACTATATAATCATCATCTAGGAAATGATGAGTAGATTCCAAAAATATGTGACACTATAGTTCAATAGCCAGTGATTAACAAAAAAATATCATTTAATAAAAATGTGAATAAGATTCCAAAGGCTATATACAAATCCAACTCCGAAAATAATATAGCAGGGCAGTCGTATTTTTTAATTCATTAAATTAATTTCACTTGTTATCAACTACAAGTTATCCAGTTATCCCTTGACTGCGATCTCTCCTGATGGTAAATGATGATGTAGTCTAAGGTAGTAGCGGGTTAACATATTAGGAGTATGGCAGTTATAATAAGCCCATACCCCTAATCGGTTTCCACATGGTACGGTAAGGTGCAGTTCACCTTTCTAACATCTTCCGATATAGCGAAGGCCGCCGGTTTTCTCTAACCTTGCGGTTGCGATACCAAGCGCTCGTATGCATACGCTCCTCCATTACAACACCGATACACCCAGTGGTGTGGTCAGAAACGTGTACTCCATATAGGCTATGAAACTTTGACGACCTCCCATGTACAGCGTTGAGCGCTGTTTTCTTAACGTGCGGAATCATATAAATAAACAACAGAAAATTTTAGCTTTACGGCTCAAAATAAAAAGGGTGTGTTTTTGGGACGTTACATTATTTAAACATTTTCTTGTTATACTTGTCTATAGTGTATGTATTCTATACTAATATCTGTACTAATATTATAAATGCGAAAGTTTGTATGGATGTGTGGATGTCTGGATGTATCGATGTTTGTTACTCAATCACGCCCCAACGGCTGAACGGATCTGGTTGGAATTTGGCACAGAGATAGATTATAGTCTGAAATAGCACATAGGCTACTTTTTATCCCGGAAAATTAAGGAGTTCCCGCGGGAACCAAAAAACCTCGTGGGCATTCGTGGGTTTAATTTTTATGTTAACCCAATGCTTAGGACTGCGATTACTTATGTATCTACACAATGATGTACTTAATTGTAAATGTTTTTTAAAAAAAGAATAACCACCGAGTTTCTTGCTGGTTGTTCTCGGTAGGAATGTCATTCCGAAACAGTGATGGATTCACTCGACGATTCAAAAGCACTTTTAATAAGTTTATGTGAATATAAAAATATGAGTTTGAAGACCAATAGCACCTCTCATTTTATTACATCTACATTAACATATAGATTAAGTTTGTCTATAGAATCGGATCCAATAAAAGTCGAAGGTCGCTGGCCGTTTGGAGCAAATAGTACCTATATGAGATTGACCAAACTAGCGAAACCTTGTGCCTTATACGCAGGAGGTCGGACCCGCAAGGTCCTGCTTGCACATTTATTAGCATACTAGCTCTTGCATACGAGCTTGCGTGGAATGCTAATCGATTGGGTGATACAATTGTGTTTTCCTGAGCAACTATGGGAAAAATACCTTTATTTATTACATGAATCTGAATATAAATAAAGGGAAAACTTGACTGACTAACTGACTCATCTATCAACGCACAGCTCAAACCACTGGACAATGGCATTTGGCAAACATATAGCTTTTATGACGTAGGTATCCGCTAAGAAAGGAATTTATTAAAATAGGTGTTTGAAAATTTTGAGCCTTAAATGAATAAGGAATTTAAAAATTCCCAGGAAATCGAAAAAATCCCGTCTACGACAACGATGAATTTTGACAACGATGAATTTTTCCAAGAATTCTCGATTCGGGTACCGGTAACGAATCGGTGGTGGTGCTCTTTGATTATCTATGATAAAAAGTAACCTATTTTACTCTCCAGATCTTTACCTATATGCCTGCAAAATCATGGCGTATAAAAAAAAGGGAAAGGGTGAAAAATATATAATGATGCCAACTTAACAATAACATCTGTATAGATGCATACCCACGTAACCACCATTGTTGCCTGATAGCTGTCATCGAGTATGGGAATCTTGAACAATAGCTCACTTTTCCACCTTAAGCCTGTTGTGACTGCCTCATTAGTCATGTTCATTAGATAATGATTTTTGTTCTATCATATTTTACGAACTTAACAAAATTAGTGATTACGACTATATATAATGAGGGTGACTTCATCTACGTGGATTTCTGTTTTTTTGAAGCAAAACTTCTATAGAATCGTGATTTGAAAATGCAACACCAAAAAGACACAAACATATTCATTCACTAGCCTGCGAGAGAATGAGATAGATTACAAGTTATATTTATCTCATTCTCTCGTAGGCTACTTTTCTGAAGTTTCACTTCTGCCGTGTGTGGAATTGCACACACACTTTTTTAATTCTGTGTACCTTAGCCTATTTCCTCCGGCTGGATGCAGGCTATCTCTGCACCTACCGAATTTCATCAAAATCGGTCGAAAAGAACGTAGCATTTTGGAAAGTTTCAGAGCCCAAAACATCTTTTTTTAGAATCCTTGTCTGTCTATCTAACCGATTTTGAAGAAATTCGATACAGATGTAGGCAACATCCCGGAAAAGAATATAAGCTTTTTATAATAGAGATAGAGAGTTAAATACATAAATCCATGCAGTCCTGCGATAAAGAAACTCTGATTCTGATTGTTTTCCTTCACGCAATAGTTAGGTATTTCCCCGCTGCAGAAAGTGTGACGTCACTATTGAGTGAACAGGATCTTGTGAGATGCATCGGGGTCAGTGACATTTATGTAATGCGATTGAATTCGCTGTTATGACGTTGCATATAAAACTAAATGAGAAGTTCATAATCCAAAGTGCAGCGTACAGTCTGTGTGACTAATACCATTGAACACAATTTCTTTTTAAACAATCCATATGCATACTCATAATATTTTACCACCATTTTGTTCGGCATCTGTCGTGTTTGCTCAAGAGCGAGCGGATGTCGATATTTCAAGAACTTTCGTAAATGTTCACCTATTTATCTAATCAATTAATACCGTGATTTGATAGATCGATTATTTTTAACTACTCTACATAACTCTGACCAATTTTGTTCAATAACTTTTTGATAAAATCATTAAAAGTATTCAGTCATAAAAAACTAGTCACGCGAAAGTCAATTTAAAAATTTCTATTTTTGTACATAAAAGACTCATCTCACTCATTTTTTCAAAAACAAAAAAGGTTGTTCAGTATTGCGTACAGAAGCTTTAGCCTTAAGCGAAGCCTTAAGGGGTTAAGTATTGAACGCCATGACAATGGTAATTGAATTTTAATCTTTTGTACTACGTTTGTAATATTATGCGCATGATGTTATGTATTATTATGTGTATAATTTCTTATTCTGATTCTAATGACTTTTATGCCATGATAAGAAGGAAGACGTTTTCCGTTCTGGCAAGATTGCGTTCGAGCTCTAATTCGAGTTACCGGGGAAGTTGGACTAACCGATCTTGGAAAACTTTTTAAAAGTGCTACTGGTGAAATCTAAGAATCTTTAATATTATAATTCAAATCCATTTTCTCTACACTAACTTAGTTTCTAAGTTTATGTACAGACTAACAAATGGATCTTTTGGTTGACTCAAATAAAAAAAAATATTATTTTAATGCGAAAGTGTGTCTGTCTGTCTGAAATCTAGTGCTGTCTCTTCCGAATTGCAATATCATTAGAGCTGAACTTTAGTTAAGTTTAGAGATTGCGTACAACAGAATTATGGTCAAAGTGAATGGCCAAATCCAAATTAGCCTTTACCGTTCCAATTTAATGCCTCGTCTAATCGCTGAACGAGTTGTTTAGGAAATTAAAATCATTTCTGAATAGCTAGATAAAATATCGAGGTATAAGAGTTAAGGAATACAGAATGCACGGACGCATTTGTGCACTATAATAAAAAATAACTAACGCATAAAGTTGGTACAAATAAATCATATTAATAGTAAAATTATGAGAGGAATGAAGGATTTAAAGTTTTTGGCAAACAGTTGGCGCGTTGATGTCTTTCCCATGGAAAATGTTATCATGCGTCGTGAAATGCTTGCATTAAGTTATTTAATTCCAGATTTCGATATATATTCGTGAGTAATAATCACCCAATGTGTTTACAACGTGTAACATGTGTAAAACCAAAAATAATAAAACCAAAAATATTTATTTAATGTAGGCCAACGAATGGCGCTTAATGCTATTCTGACTAAATTAATATTAAGACTTTCCCGCCCATTTAGAAAGCATTTTGTCGTACGTTACGAATTCCCCTTCGAATGCCTTACCCGTTGTCCTATGTGAGCGACGAAACCGACGCGATACGACTCCATAGAAGATGACATACTTATCACTTTTGACGACATCCGTGGCGCTGTGTTTAGCGCTGTTGCCTTAAACTGCGGAGGTCCCGGTTTCGATCCCCGGTAGGGTCAATTTGGGAATTTATAATTTCTGAATTTTCCCTGTTCTGCCCTGGTGGGAGGCTTCGGCCGTGGCTAGTTACCACCCTACCGGCAAAGACGTGCCACCAAGCGCTTACGCGTTCCGGTACGATGCCGTGTAGAAATCAAAGGGGTATGGGTTTAATATAGCTGCCATTCCCTAACAGGCTAGCCCGCTACCATCTTAGACTTATCTTTAGGTGAGATCGCAGTCAAGGGCTAACTTGTAATGGATAAAAAATAACTTACTATTGGTTGAAAAACATTGTCGCAACTAGATTACCATATTTTTTGTACATTTTAGATTAGTAATAAGTAATTATAATTGATTTGACGTAGTTCTTTTCGTAATCAACCCACAGGTTGCTAGCAAAAAACAGACAAACTGCTTTATTAAATATGTTTGTAAGCTAATAAATAACGTTTTATGTTTATAAGTAGGTATGCTGTTACACTCTAACCTCGTAAACTACACGTGCATACGATCGGTGTGTTGACACTTCCTTGTAGGTGTATTATAAAGACGATGTTTTATAAAAAACCATACTCTTGGAACATACCTACTTAGATATGTCTACATATATATGAAGGTACAGTTATCCACTACAAGTAAGCCTTTGTTTGCGATCTCACCTGATGGTCAGTGATGGTGCAGTCTAAGATGGTAGCGGGCTAACCTGTTAGGGGCATGGCAGTTATATTAAGCCCATACCCCCTATTTGGTTTCTTTACGGCATCGTACCGGAATGCGTAATCGCTTTGCAGCACGTCTTTGCCGGTAGGGTGGTAACTAGCCACGGCCGAAGCCTCCCACCAGGCCAGGCCAGGGATAATTCAGAAATTATAAATTCCCAAATTGACCCTGCCGGGGATCGAACCCGGGACTTCCGCAGCTAATGTTGTCTTAGCTGCGGAAGTCCCGGGTTCGCTACACACTGCGCCACGGAGGTCGTCAACGTCGACGAATAATATATAATATCTATATTATATTATTCGTCGTCGTTGTCAACCGATAGATAGAAAATGATGGGGAAAAATACTATGCCGTTGTTTTCGCCACTTCCATTAATTCTTTATCAAAAACTAGGTATGCTAATTCTAAATCAATACTTAATATTATGAATTCGAAAGTGTGCCTTTCTGTCTGTCTGCTTTGCTTTCACGGCCCATCTGTTCAACCGATTTTGATGAAATGCTATACAGCTATAGGTTGCATCCCAAGGAAGGACATAGGCGTATTTTTTATCCCGAAATAAAAGACTTTCCGCGGGAAACAAAAAAACTAAATCTAACTAAGTCGCGGGCATCATCTAGGGTTAGATAATGCGAGAGAACGGGACACTTCTGTTAACAAGGTTTTATCAACTAAGTACAATTTACTTATGAGAATAGAAGGCTAGTATTAATTAATTTACTTAGATATAAATTACTTTTGACATAAAATATGTAAAGACGTCATAAACGCTAAATGATGGATGCTTAAAACTAAATACTGCTTCAATATAAATATAATAGAATTTAATTTACGATACAGTAGGATTAGTATGAGATATTGTGATATTTGAGATACCGACATTGATAAAATTCGAACGTCAAAACACAATAACGTCAGAGTAAAATGAACCTAAGCATTCATGATTCAAGAGAAAAATTTTACCACTGATTATAACGTCCCATTCCCTGAAGTGGAATATTCCATCATACCGTATGGAATATGGATTATCTTGAGCTCTATCAACGTTAGTGAGATTGAAGAATCTAATACTAACCCATCCGGTAATAATGCAATTTGCAGTTACTTGCCGAAGTATACCTACATAAAATATTATTACTTATATCATTACTTGAATAATTTCGTTGTTATTTCCCCGCATAAAAATAAAAAATTAAACCTGCATTGAAGGAATATAACTCGGAAAAAATTAAATAAATGTAAAGGTTAAGTTTAAAATAAAAACCGGTCAAGCACGAGTCTAATTTGCTCATCAAGGGTTCCGTAGCATAGAAAGAAACATATTAGTTATTTTTGTTAATTTCTTCTAACGTCTCATAAACGTCCCTTTGTTGAAAAAATATAATTGTCTATCTTTCTTTCCCTTCTTGTCCTTTTTCTAACGTTCCTTATTAAAACTTTGAGATATAAATGCGTTTTAAAGTTTAATTAGTGATCTATTTTTTTAATCCACTGCAAGCCCTTGACTATGATCTCACCCGGTTGTAAGAGATGATGAAGTCTAAAGTGGTAGCGGGCTATTATGTTGGGGCTACGGTAGCTATATAACTTCTACATGGAATCTACATGGAACTTCTATTCTGCATGGAATTGTATTGAAAATAATACAATAGAACTTAATGTATGGAATTGTAGCAGAACGCTGAATCATTTGGCGGCACGTCTTTGTTTGCCGGTGGAATGGTAAGTAGCTATGACCCCCGTTTATTTTGACCATTTTTGCAAGGGCACTAATGAGGTCTATATACTGAAATAATCAGCTGTGATGAACAAAATGACGGTAAATAATAATAAATAAATAAATCTATATTTGCCAAAATTGATAACATACGGTAAAGATGGACTTAGTCAGTTTTTCACTACATTGTACGGAACCCTAAAATGTATGTCTAGTTGTTTTTCTGCACGTGATGTCAATCAAGTGCTCTTAACTGTGATGACTGGTTAATGTGTATTTGTTGTAAAAACAACTACAATCTCCTATTATATGCAATATAAAATAATATAATCCATACTTTTTTAATATTATACATGCGAAAGTAACTCTGTCTGTCTGTGTTTTACGCAATCACGCCTAGACTACTGAACCGATTTAAATAAAGTTTGGTCCAGAGATAGTCTAGAGCCTGAGAAAGGACATAGGACATACTTTTAAATGCAAAAGAAGGGCTATGGGTTATAATAGGGGATGAAAGTTTGTATGGAAATTACATCATTTTTAAAGCTTGAATATTTTTTAGGCTTTTGATTAGATATAAATAATTACGACATTCAAAGTTTGTAAAAATTTTACCCGGGATAAAAATAGAAGATGAAATATTATAATTTTGTGTTTTGACGTCGGCAAAAACCTTACGGCCAAAGTAAATATTTTCTAACCTATGTCAAAGATACCAGTAGGTACTACAACAATAAATAATATAATATCATACTTATATTATAAATGCGAAAGTGTGTTTGTTTGTTGGTTTATCCTTCAATCACGCCGCAGCAGATTGACGTGGTTTTTGCCATGGGTATAGTTAAAGGAGGACCTGGAGAGTGACATAGGCTACTTTTTATCCCGGGAAATTAAGGAGTTCCCGCAGGAAACAAAAACTTAAACCACGCGGACCAAGTCGCGGGCTTAACTTTAATAAATAAATAGCTATTATATATCATTAATATATTACTATTTTTTTTATTATTATTATATATTATTTATAGGCCATTTTGGGAATCAAATCTCTTTTCACAATTTTTCTTTTTAAAATTTTGTTAAGTAATTAACGTTTCTTTCTCTCATAAATTACTCATGTAAGTGGACCACGCGTTGTCTAATGTTGAAAATTCCACCGTAAGAAACACATTTTAAAGCTTTCATTTCCATGCTTTACACAGTTTTATACTTATAAAACTTATTAAACAACTAGATAATGCCCGCAACTTCATCCGTGTGGATTGACCCTTCGACCATTTTACAAAGACATTTTATAACAGAAAATTACTTCATTAACTTATTTATTTAATTCACAAATAAGATACATTGTACTTTATTTGGTTTCTTCGTGCTCGTGAGCGCTTGACGGCTTGTCTGAGCACTGCAAATTCCTCTACACTTAATACAACTATGTAGGTATTAATATTTTCACCCTCGCCGGCATTCCTTAATTTTCCGGGATTAAAAGTAACCTATATCCATTTTCGGTATGCAACCTAACTCTGTACCAAATTTCATCAAAACCTGTTGAAAGGATTGGCCGTGAAAGCGTAACAGATAGACAGACACACTCTTGCATTTATAATATTAAGTATGGATATCTTGTGGAACGCTGAATGGAACGTCGTTCCAAAGGTCGTTGCCAGGAAACGAATACACAGCTGATTTCTTCTATACATCTTTCTGGATAGCAAGTAATTCTAGAACAATAAATCATAAAAACCCAAAGGTTGTTCGGAACTGATTGCCTGAGCAATTCTGCTTCTGCAGTAGTATCTTTTTACCTTTTTGCTTATTGTTTCTGTTTTAAGTGTGTGCAATAAAGAGATTTATCTATCATAAAAGTATATCATAAGAGTTGGCACTTTCAGTTTTGTCTTAGATCGTAGATGGTCGCTAATCAGAGCACAGAGCGCGTTCTCTCTTACATAACTGTGTCAATGTTTCGCTCAGACTCGCTGTTGATGCTAAATAACGTTTGATATGCACACACGTTCTACAATTTACATGAATAAAGCCTTCTTCAAATACTTTGACCAAGTATGAAGTGTGATGATTGTTACCTTACAGGCTTAGCATGCGCACGACGAGATATCTGACGACGAAGGAGGGAGATGTTGCCGATGCCGGCTATTTTCTCGTTTACCCTAATATGCACAGAATCCGATATATTACAAAAAAAATTGTCGGTATGTAAGGATTCGTAGAGAAAAATATGACATATTATAAGAAATATAATTTTTATCTCTACTTTTGACGTAACGAAACAAGTCATATGTGTAACCATGTCAGCTTCGGTAGACAAATAGAGATAACGGGTAGACATAATTTGACTCATTGTGCGCATGCTACCCCTGCAGGGAATCATATTTTTTTAATCAAGCTTTTGCCGGTGACTTTCATTAGGTTCGATTTTGAATAGTTGATAAAAAATCACCTATTTTTTATTTCTCCCATCTTTTCATAGCAGATGCATACGTTATATTAATAGCTACGCATCCTTTATGAGTACGAGTAATCACTCGTACCTACTTATAAAGGATGTGTATTACTATTTAAAATAATGGAAAGTCCAGAATCTACTAATTTAATAAGTCAACTACAAAAGTCCCATACATGAATCACACTTACGAGACATAAATTATATTTTCAATGTAAATATGTAATAATATCGAAACTCGCAAGGATAACTTAGATTTAAGGTTAAGGAGATTAGCTATTTGATCGATTCTGTGCTTTTGTTTATATAAAACCGCATTAATTAGCGGGCGTGGGTGGTTTCCTATTGGACTTTACTGATACGTAGCTAGATGTCAAATAGCAGGGTTTAGAGTGCCTTTCCACCAGATATGTGCTACGTTACTTAGCTATGTTTCTGACCGAGTTTATTGCTGGTTCTTCTCGGTAGGAATGGCAGTCCGAACTAGTGGTAGATTCACTCGACGATTCAGAAGCACTTGTAAAAGTTTATTTGAATTTAAAAACATTTGAATATGGCTATTCATATGGAAGATAGAAGTAAGATAGCATGGAAGATAAAAGAAAGATTGTGTGGAAGATAAATGGAAGTAAGCTATGGATTTGTGTCAAAGTTACCAATAGGCACGTCTGATTTTTGTAGCATAGATCGCTAGATGTTAAATCAAGCGCTGCTATTGGTGGGTTTGATACACATCCGTAGCTTAGTGTTCTGATGGAAAGGCACACTTATTTACAAGGTTTTACCCATAGTAATATGTGAGGCTCTAAACAGACATTGTTTACATGCACTAAGAACAAACTAATAACCATAATGTTTATATTTAGACAAAACCACAGTCCGTTAACGTTTACAGAAACTAAGCTTGGGGCAAATATTAGTCTTCGTCAGGATTAAACGTCGATAGAATTGCCACGATATAATAATAATATGCTGATGTTATTTTTTATGATAATAGCCGTTAAAGCCCGCCAACCCACTGGAGCAGCGTGGTGGGTCTAAGCTCTAATTTCCTCTTTCTATGAGACTGGAGGCCTGTACCCAGCAGTGAGACGTGAATGGGCTGTAGAATGAATGGAATCTTAGTCTTTACTATAGATGATGCTTGTGACTTCATCGGATTAAGGTTTTGATTTCCGCAATAAATGTAATTTTTCGGACCTCCTTGTACGTAGGGACCAGGATTTTCTGTCCTGGGTTGTCATTGGAATGATGTTAAGGGCTCTAACGTCCCTCTCGACATTGGACCACCATGTGGCTGGGGGTCTGCCTCTCCGTCGTAGTTTGGTGGGGATATTCAGCACTATCTTTATAGGGTTCATTATTGTTATCATAGGTATCATTATTGTGGTATGCAGTCGTTATTCGTGCTTCTTTATCCAGTACTCCGCTTTGTATGTCAGTGTAGGTCTTACCGCCGTTTTAAATATTTTGCCCTTGGTTCTTATGGGCATTTTACTATCGCAAAGAGCACCAGACAGGGAATGCCATTTCAACCAGGCTGTATTCACTCGATGATTAACAGTCAATAGGTATTTCATACAAACTCCCATACTAAATGCGTGGTTTGACGTTTGATATCTCTTCACGATATTTTAAACTAAAGAGTTCAAACAAGTCTTGGTCTGAGAACAGCCCAAAACAAACTCAGCCGGGTATATATACAATTTCCAATTCCAATTTCCAATTTATTAATTAACAAACAAATTTTTACATTTACATGGTTTGTTAGCCGCCCTTAAGTTTATTACTATATTTTATGTATTTTTCTTGTCGACTGCACATTTCTCTTAGATTTATTACTATATTTTATAACCACCGTCACCATATAATTTATTTTCTTTCGTGTACATGTCCTTGGATATTTATCTTAGTCAAGAGATAAACAAGTGCAATGAAACGACAAAAGATAATTGCGAAGATGCAGTAGATAACCGTCGATCGCATCCGCCATCTTAATAAAAAAAAGCGGTGTCATCTTGCAAATGTTTCAAAATTGCAGTTCTTAAAACACAATTTATGCGAGTTAAAGTGCTTTTTCGGTCTCTATAATTACGTTTTAAGGTTGTTCGTCTTAACCCTTGAACCTCAGGCTTCTGAGTGAAGCCAAGGCCGGCAGTACTATTTTTCGACCTCGTATATTCTGGTTTTGGCCAAATCGGATAAGTCAATCGCTTTTTTTGACGTCGCAATGAATAAATTACTATCGAGCCACCTACACTCTAGTGCGTTTATCAAATTTTACTCCGTCCAATCATTTAATTAACTTTTGGCAGCTCGAGTCAATGATGTTCTAACGCGTTACTGATTCCATTTTTGATAACAATCGACTTTATTTATGAAGAAGTTTTAATCGATTTGACACAGTACGTATTAAAATTAATCATTTATGTAAAACGGTACAGTAAATGTAACGTAAATCAGGCAGTTCATAGAAACCATCCATCGCCAAAGATGTGTGCTTAAAAGACAATCAAGAGAGCTCGCGTTGCAGCTTCGTGACTATTTTGAAAAGGAAATTCGTACTGGTAATTACTAGATAACTAAGCGAGTCACGAAATATCAGATAAAAGGGAAAATAAACTATGAAGTATTGCCTTTTTTGTCGATGGTTCCCTGTCAATAATGATGAAACTTCAAAGGCGCGCTTATGGCAAAAGTAAAATAAGTAAATGGCTGGGCAAATGTAATTTACTTAATTTAAACTAAATTTGTCCATCAGTTACATTAATTACTGAGTTGTTAAAAATTTACTTAATTTCTTAACCTATTAAGTAATTTGCTTTTGATGAACATCCTATGGCATGGTATATTTTTAACCTTTTTTAATATAATTAAAAAAAATTGCGACTTATAAATAATTCACCCTAATTCATTTGTTTTTTCCTCTTTTGGTTTTTTCTTTGCGTCACTCAGTTTACAAAATGGAATACTTGAAATATTGCGTTATTTACGAATACGAGCACCTTCAAAGATTTTATTGATTCCCGTCCGAATGGTTTTTTTAGTAAAGGGATCAATGAACTACCTATGAGATGGCAAAAGTGCATTGATAGTAATGATACATACTTTGATTAAATAAATATATTACCTATATCTATTTTTTTTTTAAAACTACTTTTTGTTCCTCCCTTACAAAACGCCAATTTCATATCCACTACAGCCCATTAACGTCCCACTGCTGTGCACAGGCCTCCACTCTCATAGGAGAAGGGGAATTAGAGCATAGACCCACCACGCCGCTCCAATGCGGGTTGGCGGGCTTTAACGACTATCATCATGTTAGTGATAATAACCGGGACCGACGGCTTAACGTGCTCTCCGAGGCACGGGGGTGGAACACCGCCAACTTCCTAACTCCGGGCTAGTATTGAGAATTTCTGATCAGAAAACCCCAACACTTAATTATGGCCCGACCCGGGAATCGAACCCGGGACCTCGTCGGCCGCAGTCAAACATGATAACCACCAGACCAACGAGGCAGTCTTTTTTTTATCCTCTACAAGTTAGCCCTTGACTGCGATCTCACCTGATGGTAAGTGATATGTAAGGATAGGCCATTTCATATGTAAGGATCTAATACAAATACCGACGTTCATTGTTACGCCTTAATGGTCGCTAGGATTTGTATGTATTCATTTATCGGAACCATGTCATACCGAACTGGTTACAGCTAATTTATTCACAGTTCTAGCATATTGCATTGGTTAATACAAGATGCTAAAATTGTTACGCGCAAAATTAAAAACTATTTTTGTTTATTCCGGGCAAATTATCCTTCATAGAAGAATCCTTCATTTTTATACGACTGCCTGAAAAAAGGTGTTTTCAGGGTTCATGTATGTATGTATGTATGTATGTTTGTATATTCCACCATAACTTCTATACGCCTGAACCGATTTTGATAAATGAGGTATCGTTAGAATCCCTAGCTTATTCCGGGTGACATAGGCTAGTAAAATTTTAAACAAAAATTGATGGGGTGACCATGGTCCCGCATTAAAGACCGAAATTGAAAAAAAAAATCGAAAATAAGATTAACTATGTAATCATCATCTAGAAAATGATGAGTAGCTTCCAAAAATATATAACACTAAAGTTCAATATTTACGACGACCTCCGTGGCGCAGTGTGTAGCGCTGTTGCCTTAACGTGCGGAGGTCCCGGGTTCGATCCCCGGCAGGGTTTGGAAATTTATAATTTCTGAATTTCCCTGGTCTGGCCTGGTGGGAGGCTTCGGCCGTGGCTAGTTACCACACTACCGGCAAAGACGTGCCGCCAAGCGATTTAGCGTTCCGGTACGATGCCGTGTAGAAACCGAATAGCGGTATGGGTTTAATATAACTGCCATGCCCCTAACAGGTTAGCCCGCTACCATCTTAGACTGCATCATCACTTACCATCAGGTGAGATCGCAGTCAAGGGCTAATGTGTAGTGAAAAAAAAAAAAAAAAAAAATTGTGATTCACAAAAAATATCATTTAATAAAAAATGTGAATAAGATTCCAAAGGCTATATATGCAAATCGCTTCTTATGGAGGTAAACTCCAAAAATAATATGGCAGGGCAGTCGTAGTTTTTAATTCCTTAAATTAATTATTAAATTGAATGTTAAGTTAAGCTCTTTACTGCGATCTCACCACTAGCTCTACCTATTTCCTAAAAGCTAATTCAATAATTGCTACAATGTCAATGGTTTCTTAATTGGACTTTTGTAAGTTATTGTAATGAAAAGACTTTGATATGTGTTGTAGATGTCACCGTAAGATTGTAAAAACCGTTAGATTATAATCTAACTCGCAAAATTGTAAACTGTCGAAAGATTGTGAACCGTTCAATGTTCTGAGTGTCAATTTTTGAAATATTCATTGTATTTACGTTTTCTTGTCTGTTTCTTGTAGGTTAGGGTTCGACATAAATAATCATCTTAAGTTCTATCGGGTTAATAAACAAATACATGTCATATGCTACTTTGACACTACCACTGATTCGGAGAACATGTACTGAGAAGAGCCTCTGTTCCTTAAACTCTACTTTGATATTTACTGGTAGAGCCAAAAAATAATTAATCAACCACTCAAGCTGGTTTTGTCCACAGTTGGGAATATATTTTCCCAAGAGTGCACTATGTTCCATCGAAAACAAATTTCGTAACAATACGTCAATTGCCACAACTCTTCTGGGAAGAGCAATCGACGAGTTTGTTGCTGGCTCTTCCCAGTAGAAATATATTCCGAACCAGCGGCAGATTCTCTCGCCAATTCAAAATAACTTTGAAAAGTTTATTTGAATTATTAAAACAAACAATTAATTGAATTTTAATCGATATCGGTATCTTCCACTTACTAAACCGACTGAGTTTGTTGTGGGCTCTTCTCAGACCAGGGCGGGTTTTTGAACCCTCGTAGCTTTAGTTTTAAGATACCGTAATTGGGTATTTGACCCAAAAGTCGTAAAATATCCACGTTCCCTGTTAATTTTATGTTGAATAACCTTTTAAAACCATCAATTAAATTTTAAAAAGTGCATCGAACTGTGATGACTTCACAATTCAGTATTACCACATAATCCCATACTAAACGCGCGTTTTGACGTTTGAAAAAAGTTACTAATTTGACTAGTTTTCAATTACCCAATTGAATAACATCATTATGTTTTATTAGTTTCGGACGTCAAAAAGTGTACAGTAGGTATACATAAATTGAATAAATAAATCTTGATTGATTGATTGATTAAGAACACAGCTGTCACCACTGCGCCAGTAGGGAAGGTTGTCAAAAGTTCAAGTTATTTCATTCTTCAAACCTTGACAGGCCAAAAAGTATTAAAAGAGGCTATGACCTTAAACTAATCTAGCGGCACGCTATGATGGCCGGTTTGACGTTTGTCCGCTCATGAAGTTCCGTATTAATTGATAACGACTTTGAAGGAAATAATTGTATTACTTTATTGACGATAGTGATGTGCAGAGATTCATAAATTTTATCGAATGTAGTTTTAGGTTTAGGACTCAAAATTTATTTATTAAATTGATTTCTTAAATGTATACAAGTGTAGAAAAATCAGTTTGCACCATTTAAGGGGTGAATGTACTTGTGAATATGAACAATTTTCACTATGTGGACAAACCTCTGAAATCGCAAAAAAATATCAATAAATTTTTAAAAATGGAATCTAATACGATCGTCACATAGGATCGCTGGCTAGCACAACTACTACCTCCGGCAAACTCGCGTCAATGCTCAATGCAAAACAAAGCAGTTTCGAATTGACGTTGCTTCGAAAAGTATAAACTGTCAGTGCAATGCGATTGTGATATAGTTTTGACCTGGCTTTGGATTTCAAATATTGATACTGCATTACTGTTGACCCTTGCTCGTTAATTTGGACTCTGTTCAAGCCCTTTGTTGTGGATTTCGTCGATATGACCGAACGTACGCAGAGAACTGTTCTAAATAGTCAGACACGTGAGTTCGTAATACGCCTTCGTAACTATTTCGATCGTGAAGCTCAAAATGGAGGGCCAATTTTACCTATAACGTCAGTGGTTGAACGCGTAGCTGATGCGCTTAATATTGGACAACGAACTGTTAGACGGATAACTAAAAAAAAATATGGCGAGACTGGCACAGAAGAAAATAAACTTCACACACCAAAAAAGAGAAAACGAGCAAAACCAGTCGTAGGCATCGATAGCTTTGATGCCGATGCTATCCGAAGACATGTTTACGGCTACTATTTACAGAAGGAGTATCCAACAAGAAAAAAGTTGGTGCATTCACTGAAGGAAGCTGGATTATTCTTCGGTGGGGAAAGTTCTTTAACGAAGATTTTGAAGACCATTGGATTTCGATACAAAAAATGTAACAAACGCAAAATATTGATGGAAAGATTTGATATAGCGATGGCAAGGTATACTTTTTTACGGCAAGTGAAAGAAATCAAAAATTGGCAAAATGTTGTGTTCTTGGATGAAACATGGCTTAATGCTAACCATACTGTAGGCCGTTCTTGGAACGATGACACAGCAGCATCTACTTCCAAAGTTCCTGTAGGAAAAGGATCGCGACTTATAATTTGTCACGCCGGAACCATCAACGGGTTTGTCGAAGGTTCTCTCATGGCTTTTGCGTCAAAAACCACTGGAGACTATCATGAAGACATGAATGGAGAAAAGTTTACTGAATGGTTTACCTCAATGTTGTGTAGCCTCCCTGAACCATCTATTATAATTATGGACAACGCCCCATACCACTCGATGCAAATTGACAAGCCACCTGCCCAATCCCAAAAGAAAGCTGATATCGTCGCATGGCTTCGTAAAAATGGCGTAGATGCAAACATGAATATGTTAAAAGCGGAATTAGTACGTCTTTTAAAAGAAAACAAACCAACCAAGATCCGATACGTCATTGACGAAATAGCATTAGAACATGGGCACAGAGTTATACGGTTACCGCCTTACCATTGTGAGTATAATGCGATTGAGTTGGTGTGGGCTCAAATTAAGGGATATGCTGCAAGACACAATACAGAACCCCCATTTACCACAAAAAAAATGCTAAAATTATTAGAAGAAGCTTGTGAACATGTGACTAAAGGAGACTGGGAAAAGGTTGTGAATAGAACTGTTAAATTAAAAAGGGAAGATTATGAAAGAGATGTGAAAATAGATAATATTATAGAAAACGAACATATAATTATTAATGTATGTGATGATAGCAGTGACGACAGTGAAAATAGTAGTATGGACGAATCTGATTAATTATGGCCTTTTGTGGCACCTTTTTTGGTATCTTTTGTATTCATATGTTTCTTGTGTGCATATAAAGTATGTATATTCATTTTCGTTCAAATATTCAGTTCGTTCAAATAAATTAAATAAACATATACATTTTTGTTTTATTAAACCTATTTAATCAGGTACAAAAACAAAACTTAATTGTTTTTTGTTCGAGACTAAATTGACATTCCACATCACTATTGTAATGTGTCAAACCGGCCATCATAGCGTGCCGCTGATATAGTAGCTATTTAACTCTTATAAGGGCGAAAACACATTATTGATAAAAGAAAACAAGGATTTTAATATTCTGTCGTACATGTACCGACTACTTGGCATTATCAAATATCACGACGAAAATTAAGATAGTGGCATCGAAATCGCTGATGTTTTGTATGGCGGCCATTAAATCACCGCACTAGTGCGAAAATAATATTTGGGCACGGTGTGGTAGGCTACCTGTGCTGTAATATTTTAATTCGCATAAGGTGGTAATGGTCGCTTTTAAATAACAAAATTACACAACATTTAATGTAGGTATGTGATTGTTGGATTACTGTTGGACCTATTTAATAAAATAAAAAAGTGGTGAAGTGAAGAATCACGTCTTTTCCTTTCTATTCGTATTGTAAAACTCATAACCTGCAGGGAACATACCGTCAATGCTTAAAGCCATATTGTTTCATTATTGTGGACTTTCGTGTTTCAGAATTATAGTCCTTATTTTAGGAACATCAAGGTACGTGACATCAAACTGTCATTTATAGTAATATTGCTTTAAGTTTTGGCAGTATGGCCACAGACAACATTGTACCTACTTTGTATTGTAAGTAATCGTCATACAACATACAGATTAAATTGAAACGTTTTTCAAAATTGCCTGAGAATCATTAAGTATTTTCTAGATATTCCTCGAGGAAATCTCTAGAAAATACTAGTCTCGACTGATTGTAGTTAAAAGCGTTTGCCACGCAACTGTAGCTCTTAAATGCGTTTGTAAACTGAATCAGATCCATATTCTATGTAATACGATCCTAAGGTAGCTAGAGATAAAATAAGTAGGCACGTATTTGTGTTCTCTTATTTCCGTCTTATATCAACACTAGATGACACCCGCGACTTCGTCCGCGAGGATTAAGGTTTTTATTTCAACAATCTTAAATTTTCCGGGATAAAAAAGTCCTGGGTTTCCTAGGTATCTATACCAAATTTTCTCCAAATCGGTTGAAAAGATAGGCCATTAAAGCAATCAATTAGCAGTTTGTCTCTTAGTTTTTGACAGTCCGTTTGTTTCAACGATTTTGACAACGTTTGGCAAATTAAGTTGGCTCCCGGGGACTACTCTTTTTCCCAGAAAATCAAAGAATTTCCACGGTTTTTTTTAAAACGGACACGGTCATCAGCTAGTATGACATGTTATTATTTTTGTCAAATAAGAAAATTGGGACATATTTTTGTCAGAAAGAAGTGGTGATTGAATGGTGATTATGGAAAAAAGTAAGAGAAAAATACTTTTACGCATCGCCTAGGAAAATTCTGATTTCAATTGTTCGGAGAACTAATGAAAAAAAATCTCTATTACCGACATTTACCTCAATTGTTAAAAACAAGTTTAAATAGTAGGTCTCATTGATGATTTGATATACGGAATTAACCGTTAGAGAACCGTGTTTTCATGCTTACATAGATACATATCTCCAAGGAAAATTCTAGGATTTCAGCTGTCCAATCCTTCTATCTCCCTCCAACGAGAGGCCTTTCTTATAAGAGAGAGGAGAGATACCTCTATCCAGCTGTTAGTTATTACTTACTATAAACGCAACCAACCACTCCAAGACTGCGTGCGATAGACTATAAAAAATTAAACTTCAATCCATTAAGTTAATCACGAAGCTAATCACGTCTAGACCAACTTACGTTATTAGCATTGTGTCTCCTCCAACACACACACTTCACAAACACACAAAAAAAACACTAAAAACACACACGCGTGCGCGGTTTTTGTTTTTTAGAGTCGTTGCAGAAATCGAGTTGGAAAAACTTTCTAAAGGCGCGCGGTTTTTGGCCGCGTTCGCTTTTTAAATTGACGTGCGAATCGAATCGCGGTTCGCAGCGTACTGGTTGCGTTCCGTTTCAAGCTGATTCTTTCTTTTTTTTTTTTGAATGGACACTCGTTAAGGCAAAGGCGGGCGTCTCGACGGCCCGACCTGATCGCAATGCTGATTGTGCTGACGCAAGTCGTTTCGGCAACACAAAAGTCAACTCGTTGGGTTTTTCATATTGCTGCAGTCATTCCATTGTTTAATTGTTGGTCTAGGCTTACGTACTCACGCATATCTTTGAAAGTTATGATAGCCTGGTAGCCCTGCCTAGTACTCCTATGTAGTTAAACTTTTTTGAAATTTGGCCAAAGTCAAAGGCTTCAAAACCATATATATATCACCGTAAGAATGTAAAAACAGTTAGATTATAATCTAATTCGCGAAATTGTAAACTGTCGAAAGATTGTAAACTGTTCAATGTTCTGAGTGTCGATTTTTGAAACATTCATTTTATTTACGTTTTCCTGTCTCTTTCTTGTAGGTTAGGTTAGGGTTCGACATAAATAATAAAGCAGTGCCCGATTTTATCGGGTTGAAATACCTATCAGATTACAATCTACCGGAAAATAATGCGTTAAATTCTAATCTTTCGACAGTTTAGAATTTCGCGAGTTAGATTATAATCTAACTGTTTTTACAATCTTACGGTGACATATATAACATTTAGGTTGAAGCCTGTTTTAAGCTCAAAATTATATTCAATTAACAAAACGTAAACTGCTGGTCATAGGATTTTTGAAGGAACTTCCGCAACTTCAAACGGTAAGCGGTTCAAATTTCGATCACGTAGCACGTTTTTAAAGCAAGTCATCCCATTTGCAACTCAGACGGGTGAAGCATCAATCAATATAAATATGAAAGTATGTCTGTCTGTCTATTACCTTTTCACGGCGTACCCGTCGAAACGGTTTTGTCGTAATTTGCAGAGACCATTTGTATCCTAGGGACGGGAATAAGGAAAAATCGATGATTTTCCACGAGGGTTTCCATTAACTGAGCCCCTCCTGAATATCAGCGTTGCAGTATGTTAGGTAGGTATATACCTATCCCTCATGCTGTGGCACGGGCTGAGGAGGTGGCCCATTGACCGCACGTTTAACAATTTAAGTTTAATTTGTATTTGTATAAGTTTAGTTATGCTACACCTCGTTGGTGTAGTGGTTGGCATGTTCGACTGCGGCCGTCGAGGTCCCGGGTTCGAGTCCCGGGTCGGGCCAAAACAAGTATTGGGTTTTTCTGACTAGAGATTCTCAGTACTAGCCCGGAGTTAGGAAGTTGGCGGTGTTTCACCCCCGTGCCTCGGAGAGCACGTTAAGCCGTCGGTCCCGATTATTATCACTAACATGATAATAGTCGTTAAAGCCCGCCAACCCGCATTAGAGCAGCGTGGTGGGTCTAAGCTCTAATTTCCTCTCTCTCATGAGAGTGGAGGCCTGTGCCCAGCAGTGGGACGTTAATGGGCTGTAGTGGGTTATGCTAAGTATATTGAATTGTAATGCTGGTCAATAAACTTTTATTTATTTATTTAACTCTATATTCCAGATGGACAAAAACAGCGAGTTATTTTATGAGTATTAATATTTACTCTTACCTTCAAGTTACACAAGTACCAGTAAAAATTACGAACAGCCGGAAACGTAGCCTTCTAAAGGGCATAAGGGCCTTTTACGTTTACTTGTTTCAGTGCTTAATTATAGTACTCAATTGAATTCCTCTTGAGTATACGAATTTAAAGGTTTGCCGAACTAACATAATGCTCCTTTAGAGTGTAGGGTTAGCTGGTGGGAGGTTTCGGCCGTGGCTAATTACCACCTTACCGGCAAAGACGTGCTGAATTCAAAATTCAAATGTTTTTTATTCAAATAAACATTTACAAGTACTTTGAATCGCCGAATGAATCTACCACTGGTTCGGAATGGCATTCCTACTGAGAAAAACTAGCAAGAAACTCGGCTATGGGTTTAATGTCACTGCCATACCTACAGGTTAGCCCGCTACCATCGTAGACTGCATCATCAATTACCATCAGGTGAGATCGCAGTCAATGGCTAACTTGTAGTGGATATAAAAAGTCTAGGTACCACATACCTACTTAATTATATATAGGTAAAATTTTAACCTAGAGTCTAGACTAATAAATACTAAGAAGTAAGAACCAATAAGATTAGCAATATGCTTACAATTTTTTTTTAAACTCTCTGACGTACTTTCAATAAAATCGGACTTACGTAAACATTTCAAAAATGTTTACTTTGCTAAAAATATGTATTAGTTTGCACATGGATTCGTCCGCGTGATCGCCAGCTCCATACATGAGTAGGTACGGGTCTCTTTTTAGAATGAGAAAGGCCATAGTCCACTACGCTGGTCGTCAAGTGCGGATTGACAGTTTCACACACCCTCAAGAGTTATTATGGAGAACGCTCCGATATACAAGTTTCCACCGATGTTTCCATTTAAACTCAATACTCAATTTATTTATTCCATGCAGGCCATACAAGTGTCTCTATGTTACGTTGTTTTGACTCGCCACCACCTGTTCGGAAAGCAATTCTACTGAGAAGAACCGACAAGAAACTCAGCAGTTGCTCTTTTTAAAAAGCAAAATATTACATTACAATTAAACTTTAATACAAAGTCTGCATTGTTAACCCGCTACCATCTTAGACTGCATCATTCCTTATCACCAGGCGAGATCGCAGTCAAGTGCTATCTTGTAGTGGAATCCATATTAATAAAATTATAAATGCGAAAATGTGTCTGTCTGTCTGTCTGATACGCTTTCACGGCACGTCTGTTCAGCCGATTTTGATGAAATTTGGCATGGGGATAGTTTGTGCCATGGGGAACGCTACAAAGGCAACGCTTCATTAAGGACCTCGTTCTGTGAAAATTTACACAAAAAATTCATCTAAAGAACCAATTCTTTGTATAATTTTGCCAAACGGTGGGTTTGAAATAAAAAATTGGACATTTGTATTTGTACAATGATAGGTCACCATAATATTAATGATGATGTACAGGAATCGTCCAGTTAATGTCTTATTTCAACGTTACTGTCGACAATATTAAAAATATCTTTAAAACTTCAACAATTCATCTCACAAATATATAATAGTAATAACAGTAAAAAAGTTTCAGTTTAACCGTGGCTTGAGTAATGCCAGGTTAAAGTCCAAGAGTCGACTCGTTAAAGTTAAACCAAGGACGTCTAGTTTTACTGCGACTATATGACCATTTTAAAGGTTTAAGTTGTATGATGTTTTACTAGGAATATGGTTTATTGCGTTTTTGGTTTCCGTGGTTAAACAGCGACTTCGTCCGCGTGGATTAAGATTTTTTGATTCCTGCCGGAGCTCTTTAATTTTCCGGGATAAAAAGAAGCCTATGTCACTCTCCAGTTCCTTAACTATAACCATGCAAAAAATCATGTCGATCCTCAGCTCTGTTGCGGCGTGATTGAAAGACAAACCAACAAACAAACACACTTTTACCTTTTTAATATTAGTAAGTATGATTGGTGGGTTTGATACACATCCGTAGCTTAGCAACGTAGTACCTACATCTCTGGTGGAAATGCACCCTATACAGTGGCGTGCACAGGGTTTGAAGCTAGGGTAGGCATTAGTTAGACATAATATTTATTTACTGACTGTCATGATGAAAAATGAGCATTGACGTAGTTCCATCTGGGTAAGCAGTGCTCTTATGCCTCTATGAACTGCACGCCACTGCACCCTAAGAGTTCCCTATTATACAACGGAACCCTAAAAATAAGAATTACATGCATGCAAACATAATGACATGCGTTATTGCGTTTCCGCTTTCTGGCTGCGTTCCGAACTGTAGAAACGAGAGCGTGAGGTAATGGATTCGATTCCCGGCGAGAACATAACCGTTTATCTTACGTAACACGTCGGTAGGTCCATAATTGTTTTTTTTATTACTGGTGGTAGATTCACTTGAAAATTCTAAAGCACTTCTTGAAGATTAATTTATTGAGATAAAAATTATTATCATGTGACTACTTTGAATTTTTTTTATACCTTGGTTTGCTTTGTCAAAGAGCAAAAATATATAAATGCAAAGATTGGTATTTAAATTAAACAATCATCCATTTTTAGTAAAATAGTATTTATCCAATAAATATGCTATATAAAGCAATTTTGATAGTAAAAATGTAAAAAAACGTGAATCACTACCTACTATGAAAAAAAAATTAATGCATACGGTTCCTTGATAAACCAAGCGAATTATTAAGAACTACACATAATTAGTCAGTAGTAGCATACCTGTTCTGTGGGAGTAGTTAGTAATAAAACTTTTATTAATGCTTAAGGTTCCGTCCTTGACAAACCGAGCTAATTATTAACTTTTATACTTAACAGATAAATAAAAATGGTGGCAAAAATATACATAATTAAAGTAGGTATAAAAACGTTCAAAAAATATTTGCCTCATCTCAGTATAAATATCAAAGTAGATTTAATATTCTTTTACAAACCTACGTGAATATTCAAATGTTCAAATACAAACCAATGGACCAAAAAAAATTCAACTCAGAGTCTCAAACTCTACCAAAACAGTAGGTATATTATTTTTAAATGTCATTTAAAAATAATAATGCTTTGGTAGAATTTTATGTCACGTACCTTGACGTCCCTAAAGTACGGATTATAATTATTATTAACACGAACGTCAACCATATTAAAACAGATGGTAACTTACTACCATGGGGCTACCAGTATATATAATGTACTCTGTGCATGGGGCTTACCCCAGACTGGCAGATCATTCATGGGCAGAATTCCTATTGAAGCTGTCTTTAAAATATAAAATAAAAACTACTAGCGCCATCTAGTAATCAATCATAACACTATGACGTAAAAATGGTTCTCTTTCACTTCATTTATCCAACAGGTGGCCTTCATAAATAACTAACCATTCAACAGATGTCGCTAATTAATGAAAAATTTAATAATCGAATATAAGCATGTAAAACAGAACCCGCTAAGGTTGAAAATTGCGTGAAGAAACTTCGCATCTAGGTTACTAGGCTCTATCATCAAGTTGTCAGGTACACGCGAAAGTAGCTCTTACATCATCTCGGGTCAGCATCTTATAACGCATTGCATCATTCATGTCATGTCTGTTCGTAATATAATAATGTATATGATTATTAGGTACCTATACTATCTTCTAGTAATATAATTATTTAGGCTCTTAGGGCGAAACACACTACGGACTAAGCATTTTGTCTGGCAGACAAAAACTGCGTGTGCACTTTTATATGTCGCTGCACAAACTACCGCGATATGACGAAACATATTTTCTCATAAGACGGGTGGATGCCTTGCCCTGTCCCCAGTCGGTTTTCACTTTTAACTTTGACAAATTTAGCTGTTTTTTCCTAGAGTCTACTCACGTAATATATCAGTAAAGTAATTATTATCAAATAGATTAACAACAACTGAACATAAGTAAAACAGCTTAAAAATACGCGATGCCCTGCCGTATTTTTTTTTTTCAAAAAATTTGTGTCCCGTTTCATTCGGGATGATGTAAGGATTCTGACGATACCCGACCCCGATATTGTCTAGTAGACAAAAACTCTGCGTCTGCACTTTTATATGGCGCTGCACAAACTACCGCGATACGACGAAACGTATTTTCTCATAAGACGGGTGGATGCCTTGCCCTGTCCCCAGTCTGTTTTCACTTTTAACTTTGACAAATTTTGCTGGTTTTAGCACAGAATAATATAATAGTACTGACGTACAGAAGTCTCACTCCTTTGATGTTGACTACTTGCCGACGTTTTAATAGCCTACATAATTATTATTAAAAAGATAAATCACGCACGCAAGCTAAATTAAACTTTATCGCCGCGCGCGAGTGTTCGTATTGCTTTGCATCTTTTCCCTTTCCTACGTCACGGACGACATTGCGAGCTTGTCTAGGGCTGTCAGCAAACAGTACAACAATACAGTAGGTTTTTCGAATTGGTAAGGTACCTACTCTGACTATGATCGACTGTGTTTACTGTATGTCGCTACACAGTGAGTTCTTCACTACGCACGCAACTTGCAAGGTCATTCGTTGCGGCGAAGCAGTGCGGCGAAACATAATATTTCGCTCGGAGAGGTAGGTACACTTCGATCACGGAAATATATAAATATATATTCCGTGCCCTTACTCTAAGTCGGCAAGGTGTAATAAGAATTAGGGAGTAAGGGCCTAACTAGGGCGAGCGTATTCCCTGCGACTCGTTTGTACTTCCTACAGCTCGTGCCTCGATTCAAAAAAATTACTTGAAAAGAGGCTCATTTAAGTTTGACATGAGTTGTACCTGTTCCGTGATAGAAGTACTATTGACTACTTATTATTGTATTGACTACTTGCTGACTTACTTGCTAGCTTTAATAGCCAAAATAATGATTATTAAATAGATAAAACACGCAAGCAAGCTAAATAAAAAATTTGAATCCTTTTGTGTGCTACGCAACAATAATTATGGTTACAGCGACTTTTTGCCATTATAATTCTAAAGATCGATAGACCATTATATATACATGAGTTTAAATGTCTACAACTATTTATCCTACAAATAATTAATATGCTAAACACTTAACTTAAACTATTAAGCAAATATTTTCAAAAAACTATTTACGAAAACAGCGTTAAATTCACTAGCACGTCGCTCGCTTATAACGCGCCAGCCCCGACTGCGTAAGCATTCCGGGAATGAGCGCGATCGTCGGTATTTTCGTCGCGCAAGTACCAAGAGTGACACAGGCCTGGTTTTAGTAAGTACTTATACCCAACGACGCTAATACGTAGAATAAGAACCGATAGGCGTTGATGTCCCAAAGTGCTTGAATGGCGGCCTCGCACCAGAAAGCCCAGCGTTGGACTACTCCCCACTAGGTAGACGGACGATCTCAAGCATGTAGCTGGGAGCCGCTGGAAACAAGCGGCACAAGACCGTGGTCTGTGGCGATCCATACAGGAGACCTTCGTCCAGCAGTGGACGTCTATAGGTTGGTACCTACTACCTACCTAGTAGGTATATGTTAAACGTATTATTTTTAATTTTTTGTGCCACTGACAATCTTACTCGTATGTACACAAAATATAATACAGCTTATATTATAATATATACACTATGAGCCATCTTTTTTTTGGCTAATTAAAGGATTATTTATTTATTTATATGAGCTGTTGTTATATTTAAATATAAATATAAGAGAAATGGATGTTATTAATTTATTCGTATATCATGTACCTATATTACTGGATTTATTAACGAGCTAATAGGTCTGGTAATAGGTGTAGTCTGGTTTTTCCGGATTGGCTGGGAAGAATCGCAATACAAGATCACAAAATCACGTTAGCGTATATTTTATCACAAAAATTAGAAATGACTACAGGTTTATTGACTTTACATGAATTTATATTAAAAATAACTCTCAAATTAAGTTTTTCCTAATTCCGGGTAGTTACGACATTGTACACTTTAAGAACGCGAGTATTTGTTTAAATTAGCAATCAGTAAACCAATAGACAATGACTATAACCAAAAATCACTTTTAGGCCTGTTTTTTCCTAGAGTCTACTCACGTAATATATCAGTAAAGTAATTATTATCAAGTAGTTTAACAACAACTGAGCATAAGTAAAACAAATTAACAATACACGACTGCACTGTCGTATTTTTTTTAAAAAAATTTGTGTCCATTTTCATTCGGGATGATGTAAGAATTCTGACGATACCCAATTATACATCCAAATCTTAGATGTTATGGTAGAATAAAGAAACAAACATACATACTTGAACCTTAAAAATTTTACACTGCTTTTTTTGAACGGTCGTCGTGTATTACATGAGTAGTAGATAGCTTAGCCAAATGTTTGCCATTAAGTAAGCAGTAGGTACTTACAAACATATAGCAAACCAAGTCTTAGTTCGAGGCATAACCTCTGTTAATTATAATATATAATAAATTATAGATATTAAAAGTATAAAAATACTGGGTATAAATACATACGCTGTTGTCCAACTGAACATTTGCTTCACTCGCTCTGATCGGAAATCCTTCGCCGCCATCTTGCCTGTAACAATACAGAGAGTTTATTAAAACAACATCTTATAAAAATGCACCACTTGCAAGCAGGTGTTATAAACACTTGTTTATAACAGTGTCGTACAAAAGGTTAGTTAACAAATATATCTTGTAAAAATTGCACAAAAAGCAACCAGCTTCTATCTTCCCCTACACGGCTCTATTGTTCAACAGCAGATTAAAATGTTACGACACGCAATTATAATAATTATGAGGAAAATCATCGTACAACGTTGAGAGGTACTTAGTATTCATTAGTTAATAGATATGTATAGACGACGTCAAGAGTCCATGCAAAGGTGAAGGCTGAAATTTGTGTATCACTCACTTGTACATCTATAGTAATATTATAAATGCGAAATTGTGTCTTTCTCATGTGTATCTGTCTGTTAGCTACGCTTTAACGGGCCATCTTTTCTGCTGATTTTGACGAAATTTGGTACAAAGATAAAATGCATCCCGGGGAAGATTTCCAGTTATGTTTGGAACTGCAGTGCTTATGTATTGTCACTTTAATAATAATTAATTAATGTAATTTCAGATTTTTTAAAAAAGAGCAACCACCTTGTATCTTTCTGGCTCTTCTTAGCGGTAGATTCACCTTGAACAAAAGAATTTGTGAAAGTTTATTTGAATACATTTTAATTTGAATATCATAGGCTTATTTTTATCCCGGAAACCTCAGAAGCGGGAAGACGGGGCGATGGTTGGATACAATGACGATCGAAAATAAAGCTTCCTCCAATTAAAATTGTAATACTTACTAATGAAAGTACACTTTAGACGGACTTTTGACGCCAACTGTACGTTGCGCGGTAGATACCTACTAAGAAAATAACGGATATTAATATTCCATACGCGGCTGTACAATTCTCGCCGCAACATTTTCCTCATCGTTGAGGGTCGCGACCCCTTCTCGTTAGTCTTGTAATGGTACTGGTTTCGTTGGGATAATACGTGATTCTTCCGCATCTTATACGACTGTACCGCTGGATACCAACTATACTATACCAAGGGCCAGTTTAATAATGGCCGAGTAAACCCTAACCCTTGATGAATGTGTTTTGACTTTTGACAGATGTGGAATTCTGTCCAAGGGTTGACGGGCGGTTGTGAAGTCCGTAAGAGCACTACTAGTAGGTAATAGGCCTATAACACTGCACTTTGGTAAGGGTGGGCGTGGCTGCTAGTTAGAGCGTCGCTTATTACACAGCAATAAGGGCCAAAATAGGCCCTTCCTCCCTAAATCTTATTACACTACACTGATTCAAGTGCAAGGGTCCCTGTGAAAAGTGCAGTGTAATAGGCCTATAAGGTATTTTGACTCTTGTATCAAAGTGAGATGATGCATATGGATTGCACTTTAGGGTGGACGAATCATCTGAATCAGGTTAGCAGGAGAACTTTTGCATCTCTTAGCTCTCTGCGTCGTCTGCGATCTTTTCTTCCAATTCCTACAAAAATTATGTTGGCACAGACTCTACTGCTTCCTGTTCATGATTATGCTGACGCAAGCTATATTAACCTGACTGAAGATCAGTTAAATAAACTTGAGAGACTTCAAAATATTAGCATTCGGTTCATATTTGGATTGCGCAAATATGACCATGTATCTCAATTTCGTTCTCGCCTCAAGTGGTTACCCATCCGTCTTCGCCGGAACTTGCATATCCTTTGTATTCTGTACTGTGTGTTATTTAATCCTTCATCTCCTGCTTATTTAAAGGAGAAGTTTGAATTCGTAGGCCGTCCAGGAGAACATTTACGTACTACAAGGAAACTTGTTTTAAGGACGCCTACTCATAATTCCTCTTTCTTCCATAAATCCTTTTCTGTACAAGCTGTTAAGTTGTGGAATGCACTGCCTCTTGACATCAGAGAGGCTCAATCGATAAATATCTTTAAAAGACTTGTAAAGAAATACTATTTGTCACAGTAATATTATTTACATTGTAGTTTATTTTTATATATTTTGATACCTATTGTTTCTTCTTTTTTTGTTTTTGAGGTTAACGTTCATTTATTTATATTTTTGTTTATTTGTGAGTATATATAAATGTGTATGTTTATTTATATATTATATGTGTAGTATTTATGGTTTTTATTTAGTATATTATATTTTATTTATTTTGTTATACTTAGTATATATATGTATATGTATTATAATTTGTAGCTTTATATCAATATTTTATTTTATTTTATTATTTCTGCACCATCTACCGGTTGTTTCTGTAGCTATGTTCTTTTAAACCATTGGTTGCCTGGAAGAGATCGCTGTGAAGCGATAAGGCCGCCAAATTGTATACTTCCTTTGTTATTAGCTAAGTTTACTATTGTTATTGTTTTTTGGTGTACAATAAAAGTATATTCATTCATTTATTCATTCATGAGGCCTGAGGATTTAAATGATTTAGATATCCCGTGGGAACTCAGATTTTTCAGAATAGATCTTGTCCGTCCCCGAGAATCCAGCGGAAAGCTACCTCTGTACCAAGGGGATGAGTCATAGGGAAAAGGTAACAGACAGAAACACTTTCACATTTACATAACATATTCCACTGCATGTAAGTATACAGATCTATATGGGATGTTGGACTGCTTATAAAAATGAAAAAAATAATGTAATAATGCTTAAAAATGTGTTTTATTTGTGTAAAAAAAAATAAAAAATATTATAGCCATGTTAAATCAGCTGTCATATTTATAAAATTATTGCTGTTTTGTATGATAGACCTACAATATTTAAGCTTCCTTGTCCACTATGTATTTGTTTTCTTCATATTTTATAACTTTTTGGTACAAAAAAATCTAAAATATATTTTATTTATGATAGCAGCTTCCCTCGCGTTGATGTCTAAAATATGACACTCAGCGACTCCCTAATTTCATTCTCTATTCTTGAAGCAATATTTTCTAATTTCCTCGCGCTGCTCATTAATAAGGAGCAGTAAGCGATGATTTAATAGAACTTTATTAAGGTCTCACGTTATTTATCAATACTTCAAACTTAATCAAAATATATAAAAGGTAAAAGTGACTGACTGACTAACTGACTAATCTATCAGCGCACATGGTCCAAGAGCTCGCGACGAATTTCGGGAAGGTCCTTTTGGCTGATATTGTGAAAAAATATAGTTTCGTCAATTGGCGGATCCAGTCCTGCCAGTCTGGTAGAGCGTTCGCGGTTAATTTTACGAGAATTTTTTTCCTTTTTTTCAAAGCAAAAATACTATTTATTGAATTTTACACTTCAACATATTATATGCAGCAAGCATAGTTATTATTTTATAAATTTTTATTTAATTTTCAATTTAAAATAAAATGTTCTCTCAACTCTGTTGCGAACGCAGAGACGGAACTACTCGAAGCACGCGGTTTCTCAACGGACTGAAATTTGGCATGCAGACAGCTATTATGATGTAGACATTCGCTAAGAAAGGATTTTTGAAAATTCAAACCCTGAGGGGGTAAAATAGGGGGTTGAAATTTGTGTAGTCCACGTGGACAAAAGCCAAAAGCTAGTAAAAAAAGTCCATAAGCTAGTTCATACTAATATTATGAAAGTGAAAGTCTTTCTTTCTTTGGCGATATTTGATAAAGCGATAGGTAGCATCCCGAGAAGGATATAGGCAAAGCGAAATAAATCAAAGAATAACAAAACAAAACCACACGAGCAAATTTTTTTTTAACTAGCGCTTGGCTCCAATCAGTCTAGCTGGAAGTAGTGATGCAGCCTAAGGTAAAAAAGTGCCTAGAAAATGCCTATTCACTCTTGATTTGAAGATGCCAATAATATAAGCGGAGCATTATCTGGTTTAATAGCTAGTATATTCTATTTCAACATAAAATACATCCGAAATTGTGATACCTACGGGATATCGGATTAACAAAAATGTAACATCCTATTTGGCAATTCGTTACGGACCTACACACTATAATAGACACGTATGCGCATACCTACATGATTAATTTTTTGTTCGAAAATAATGATTTCTCATCCATATCCATACTAATATTATAAATGCGAAAGTGTGTCTGTCTATCTGTCTGCAATGAGGCGATGTGCCCAGAACGCTGGCTGCGTTACACCGCTGAATAGCCAGCCCTCCGATCACCTGTGGACTCTGTGAGACGAGAGCTAGATCCTCAAACAAAAAAGGATAGACCATAGATACCGTACCTCTAGAACCTAGGACCTGTCATTTGTACGGGTGTCAACCCACTGTATGAATATTCATCCGTACGCTGTGCCTTTACTATCTAATAGTTTAAGATGTATTGTGTATTACACAATACCACAAAAACGATATGAGAAGTAGCGCTAGTGTTAGATAACTAGAAGAAAATCAATGCTGTGTTATGCAACGCCATTAACCTATCTTATTGACAGAATGTAACAAAGAAACTAATGATTTGCATTCCAACATCATTTCAAATAGATGATAAAAATTTGACGATTCAAAAGACCCTCAGTCATTGCAGTCAAAGGATTTAAAGTTCCAACCTAGACCTCCTACGCCTATTTTGCAATTTCAAAAAAAGGATGGATGGAAAGACAGACACACTTCCAGCATTTATAATACTCGTATTAGTAAGGATGTACCTATAAAATGCGGTTCCAGCAGGTATTATAAACACCAGTTTACAGTCCCACAAACTTATCTGGTGGCCAAAATTGGAACTAATTTTTATGAGAATACATATTATTTAAAAAAAATTGTAACATATAAGATTAAAAACAAAGACTAACTTTGGTTTTATTTTTATTAGAAAAACTATGTGATAACTGCGGCTTTCACCGGGTCAGTTTAAGTTTATGGGACCTCTCATATTTTTTTAAACTCTGTGTTCTAAAATATTAAAAACATATTCTCGACGTTGTTGGAGTAAAGACAAAAAAATTAATAGACATTAACTTTTTACATATTTACATTGTTAATTTTAACAACTTGTTACGAGTATGTTACCTTGGAAATTGGTCGTTAGCTTTTTATAGTTCCTAGGATACTTATTTTAATCATAGCTAAGATCATTAGGATTTTATTACTACCTAATTCCTGGGAATCTATCCGGAATAACAAAGGCCAAATTTAATCCCTAAAATTAAAGAATTTCCTCGGAAACCAAAAAAAACCTCAATTCACGCGAACGAAGTCGCAGGCATCAGCATTAAGAGTCTCTGAGCTAAGCCGCAGTTTCAAAAAATCTCACTACGGAACCCTTTTTTTGTTGACGGCGGGGAAATCTCCTCGAGATGCCCAATCTCCGGGGGAAGAGTTCAGGTTAAGGGGGATTCCTACCCACTAAAACCCCCTCTGCACGTAATGAGAAGCTCCGGGAACTCTTAAGAGCATGGGCTACGGAACCCTTAAACTCAATCTGTCAAAGTGGTTATGATCTAAAAAGGATCCGACTAGTGAAAGGAGTTGTCAGTCGGTGCGTTACATAACGAAAACCAGTCGGCCAGCCGCGATGTGGGACAAGTGGCATGGCGGTTTATTTACCAAAATATTGAGAAACACCTTGTTATAGCTAGGCTTGCTACCACTTGTGATTAGTAACGAGAATCGAGGAACAAGAACGTACATAATATTGCACATCTCAGGTGGAAACGCAACCTGATAGTGCGCCGCAACGGATCTTGAGATCACGATGATATGAAATTATATCAATCATCACTCTTATCGCAGCTATAGGCTCGTTACTACTATTGAAGCAGGCGTTACTTCGCAGAAGTCCATGATAATCAAGGAACAAGGACCTTAATTCGCTATAATCCGCCAAAACAGACAAATATATATGTGGTACAACGTGTGGCTTGCACGTGTAGCTTACGACGACGCTTCTGCAGCATAAATGGCCGTATCTTTTGATTGCGTTGATTCAGAAGATTGATTTTTTTACAGTTGAAAGACACCGTAGACCTATAATTCGCGCTCGAGTTGAATGCAGAGCTAATGTAAGGTGACTCATACAAAAGCTCTGCATTCAACTCACGCGCGTACTACAGGTATTTGATATTAATTTCAACTTGATATGTCCCGCGTTTCCGAAGAAAAGGGTGTTGACATACAGTCGGACAACGAAGTGATCTTATAAGGGTATTTTTTCCTCTTGAGGTACAGAACCCTGAAATAGACTGTTATAGGAATTTATGTATTGAATTATACCTACGTAGCAACGTAAATAGTAGAGGTGTTAACATATCGCTGAACGGTTAAACGGTTAACGGCTAATGGTAGAAAATATAGTAAACAATCTTTACTCCTGTGCGCTAGCGAGTGAAAAAAAACATGGTTTTTTTAACTACCGTTTGATAAACGGTTAGCGGTAAACGGTTGTAAACGATCTTTATTGTGAAAAAAAACATTGTTTTTTTTACTACCGTTTACATCCGTTAACCGTTAAACCGTTTAGCGATATTTTAACACCTCTAGTAAATAGGTAAGCTCTGAATTGCGAGTATATATGCAAATAATACATATAATTGAATCGTAAGCGAAACCTTCCATAAAAGGACATTCACATTCCGTTTATGTGAAGTGACATAATACTAACTACTTTGACTTAAAGGTGTCACCGTAAAAATTGTAAAAACCGTTAGATTATAATCTAACTAGCGTAATTACTTACGCGGCCCTTTTCCGGTTGAGCTACGGAGATCTACTTGGAAGTATTAAAAATGTTAAAGTTACCGACTGGCAAAGACGTACCGAAATAAAACAAAACAAATTAAGTTTTTTTAAAAATATACAGATGTATGCAAGGGTTTTCAAACTATTATTTTTTCGCTATAACCTATTACTTCTGAATAGTCAGGCTCAGCCGTTGGGCAAATAAGCCAGTAATAATGTACCACGCCCATGAACGATCATTTAGATGGTGTATAATTTTTTTGTAAATATAAATGTCATAGATTTTTTGACAATATTCTTGGAAAATTAAGGCGTTCCCTTGTAATATAAAAATATGCTAAAACCATGCGGATGAAGTGGCGATCATCAACTAGTATATACCTTATATATTAGGAATATTATGTTTAAAGATACCAGTAGGTACTTAATAGCTATCATATTATGATAGGTCCGTTTACCCAATATCGGTATAGCTATGAATAGAATCATGTTATTCACACGCACGCTCTAATAAGGAATGAGACTATGACGGACGCTGTTAATATATATTTTGTAATATAAGTTTTTGTTAGTTCCTTTTGTTTAATCATGCGATTGAATACAATCATCCTTACAACCACAGAGATACTGTTGCTAAGTGGAGGGAAAAAGGCCAAGAGGACGAAGCCACTGAATCCATACTGATAAATGCGTGTGACTGTCGGTCTGCTACGCTTTCACGGCCCACCTGTTCTACCGATTTTGATGAAATTTGTTGCAGGGATAGTTGGTATCCCGGGGAAAGACATAGGCTACTTTTAATCCGGGGAAACTAAGGAGTTCCCACGCGAATTAGTCATCATATAGAATATTATAATAGAACTCTAATCAAGGTAGAAGAAGCTTAATTCGCTATACAAAGCAAACAAATCTATGTCGTATGTGGTACAACATGTAGCCTGTACAGTGTGTGTGCGATATTGCAGTGAGCCAGCAATTGGGATGATGCCTATATAAAAAATAAATTATTTCTAACTAATTATTAAATAGAGGGTCTGCCAAAAGACCTAAAATTCACATCCTCGATTAGTTTTAAGTTTGATAACTATTTTAAAATGTAGATTAAAGAAAAAAAGTTCGTTGAAATTTGATAACGTCACTATTGTGATTTTCATAAAACTTCCATACTAGAAGCGCGTTTTTAAGTGTTTTTAAGTTTGATAAGGAGTTGCTGATTTGATTGAGTTGCCATCATCCGTATTCTCACCGGTACAACACCACACCACACAAAGCTTCCCAATTATTTTCAACGTAGTACGTTTCATTCCGACAGCCGAGCATCCTCTGGAGAAGTTAACTTCGACCATGCACGATTGTATAGCACCTACCAAATTAGCACTACACTCGGCACACCTGTAGGCCGACTGGGGATTTTTTACGATCCCGACAACGTTAACTGTACCATTTATATGGAACTAGGTGATGCCTGCGACTTCGTCCGCGTGGAATAAGTTTTTAATTCCCATGGGATGGGAACTCCCTTAAATCTTACTGTCCAGGTTCTCAACTATACCCATGCAAAATTCACGTTGATCCGTTGGTCTTTTGCGACGCAATTAAAGGAAAATCAACAAAATAAATTCGATTATTATTAAAAAATCGAATTGGTAACGCATTGATCATTAAATCGAGCTTCGAAATGTATAATGACGGAGTATCTCAGGTATAATAAAGACAGGATTTCATTCCTTGCTTACCTAAATCACAGAAATATGCAAAATAATCAAGTTACGTTCACGAAGTAGGTATATAACCTTACAGAGAATAAATGGAAAATTTTATATTTTTTCAAAGACAAGATTTGCGTGTGATTCGCGAGTAAGCTACCTCAAGGTTCTGTGGCTTAGGGCTGTCTCTTTAATCATAATTAATCAACCAACCCCTAAGAGGGTAAAATTAGGGTTGGAAATTTGTATAAAAGTGGAACTTAACGTGGGCGAAGCTGCGGACAAAAGCTATTTATAATATTAGTAAGGATTACGCAAGGAAGGTGCGTAAAGTAGGCACATTAGTATTTCAAAATTACACATTAGTATTAGCACATTAGTATTTGCATGCCAGAAATGGCTGATTACATTGGATCATAATAGAATATAAGTATCACCCACTGTACCTGTATTCATGCAAATAAAGGATATTGTATTGTATTGTAAAAAAAATACTAACATAGTTTAAAAATAAAATTCACGATTTCAGCGCTTTGACTACTAAAACTATTCATATCTAATGCAAAAAAGTGCATCTAAATCGGCCTAGAACTTTTCAGACAAATGGTACATAACATTGAAAAATAAAAATTACGATTACAGCCCAGCTTGGTGGACTAAGGTCCTAAAACATATCTAAGAACCTTCTCAGAATATGTATGTATGTATACAGTATACGGAAAAACACAATACTTAATTACCTCTCTCCTATGAGAGTGGAGGCCTGTGCCCAGCAGTGGAAGGTTAATGGGCTGTAGTGGTGGTGGAAACAGTATACTCGGTCCCGGTTATTATCACTAGCATGATAATAGTCGTTAAAGCCCGCCAACCCGCATTGGAGCAGCGTGGTGGGTCTAAGCTCTAATTCCCTCTCTCCTATGAGAGTGGGGGCCTGTGCCCAGCATTGGGACGTTATTGGGCTATAGTGGATTGAATTGGATACATTATACTAATTATGCTGAGCTAAAAAATTAAGTAAGTACCTATATGTATCGTATTGTACCTATATACTTGCTCAAAGAAAATTGAATATTAGTTTTTAAAGCATTTGCACATGGACGAATAAGCGCTATTACGAGTATATATCTTAGTGGGGGCTTCTATTTCTTTTTCCTACTGCTTATGTTGATATATACAGGTACGAATTACGATGTATTCCTGGTGGCAACCCTAAAATGGGTCCAAGCAAAACAATGCGTTATTTAAAGTCACACACACACACGTCTTTATCTTAATGAATAAATCTATTAAGGAGTTGAGCTGGTTATGGCTCATAACATGGAAATAGTCCAAGTATATGGGTAAAAGTTCACGAAAATATTTAAAATTTTTGATAAAGATAAGTTTTATTAACACCATCAGGGCGACCGCGTATCTTCTGCATCAATCATTGTTACAGTATCAATTGTTGTGATTGGCTGAATTTATGGTATTCTTGCTGCGTCAATGGATTTTGTCCAATAGTGGGAGAGTGTTAACCAATCCGAGGTGACTGCGATCGTTACACTGTAGCTGTCAGAGATACGCTGCTTAGGTCCAATTGTCGAAACTAATCGTAATCATTTGACAGCTTAAAACGTATTACTCGAACTGTTTAAGGAGTTCATGCATGCTTTTTGAACATGAACTTCTTAAACAGGTCGAATTATCCGTTTGACAAACGATTACGATTACGATTTTCTTCAACAATCGTAAGTCATGTTCGTCTTTCACCAGTCATGGTCATCGTATATACGTATAGTACATGATCGTAAGTACCCCTTTTCAGGAGGCCTAGCTAGAGATTTATTACATACTAGCTAATGCCCGCGACTTCGTCTGCGTGGATCGAGGTTTTTTGGTTCCCGCGGGAACTCCTTTATTTTCCGGGGTAAAAAATGCCTATGTGCTATTCCAGACTAAATCTATCTCTGTGCCAAATTTCAGCCAGATCCCTTCAGCCGTTGGGGCGTGATTGAGTAACAAACATCCATACATCCAGACATCCACACATCCACACATCCATACATCCATACATCCATCCAAACTTTCGCATTTATAATATTAGTAAGATAAGAAGTAAGATAGTAAGATTCGATCGCGTAATTGGGATGTTGCTGACAAAAATATTTTTATCTTGAGCCGTCATCTTAGGAAGGACTGGCCCAATCGCGACAACGCGTATCAGTCGATTGCGATTGTTAAGCAACGTTGACCCAAGTCGGTAACTGGATGGGTGATCGAATTTGGAAGTCCAAATTTGACCCCTTCGTTTACTCCGTGCATCGGGGAGCACGTTAAGCCGTCGGTCTCGGTTATTATCACTAACATCTGTTAATAATCGTTAGTAACCCAAGAGTTCAAATAGTACTCTTAGTCGAGTCGTATACGGAAAGACCTGGGAACCCACCGCATTATTATCCCAAGAAAACCCTACCCTTTTCATGTGATTAATGGAAAGGGGTCACGACCTTCAGTTATGAGGAATACGAAGCAGCGAGAGAGCGACTGGACATGTAAAAGTATATTTGAAAAAAAAACATTTGAAGTGCAAAAGTATTATAAGTGCGAACGTGTGTTTGTCTGTCAGTCTGATACGCTTTCATGGCTCATCTGTTCAACTGATTTTGATGTAATTTGGTACAACTTACAAGGCTAGGTTGTATCCGGCGGGAATTAAAAAAAAACTTAATTCACGCGGAAGAAGTTGTTTGCATCATCTAGTTTTTTTTTAACTTCTACAATCATCATCTGTCATGCAAGTATACACTAGCAGTAGCTATCTACTGTCACTTCAGTAGCTCGCACAGAGTCACCAATTAATGAATGAATGAATGAATGAATGAATGAATGAATGAATGAATATACTTTTATTGTACACCAAAAAACAATAACAACAGTAAACTTAGCTAATAACAAAGGAAGTATACAATATGGCGGCCTTATCCAGGCAACCAATGGTTTAAAAGGACATAGCCACAGAAACAACCGGTAGATGGTGCAGAAATAGAAAAAAAAATATATTGATATAAAGCTACAAATTATAATACATATACATTATACCAAATATAACATAAAAACCATAAATACTACACATATAATATATACTCACATAAATAAATAAACGTAAACCTTAAAAAAAAAGAAACAATAGGTGTCAAAATATATAAAAATAAACTACTAGGTAAATAATATTATTGTGACAAATAGTATTTCAACCAATTCATTATAAATGTCACCGTAAGATTGTAAAAACGGTTAGATTATAATCCAACTCGCGAAATTGTAAACTGTCGAAAGATTGTGAAACGTTCAATGTACTAAGTGTCAATTTTTGAAATATTCATTGTATTTATGTTTTCTTGTCTGTTTCTTGTAGGTTAGGTTAGGGTTCGACATAAACAATCAGGTAGTGCCCGGCCAGGTTCTATCGGGTTAATATACCTATCAGATTTCACCGAAAAATAATACGTTAAATAGTAAAAATTTCGTTAAATAGTAACCTGTTAGGGGCATGGCAGTTATATTAAACCCATACCCCTATTCGGTTTCTACACGGCATCGTACCGGAACGCTAAATCGCGTCTTTGCCGGTAGGGCGGTAACTAACCACGGCCGAAGCCTCCCACCAGGCCAGACCAGGGAAAATTCAGAAATTATAAATTCCCAAATTGACCCTGCCGGGGATCGAACCCGGGACCTCCGCACGTTAAGACAACAGCGCTACACACTGCGCCACGGAGGTCGTAATCTAACGGTTTTACAATCTTACGGTGACATAAACATTCACACACGGTAAAGTAGGCATAATAGTTATTAAACGTCTTTGAAAGTAGGCCATGATCGTCTAGTTTTCATTATTATTTTATTCTGCAGCTATTTAATTAGAGTTTGAGATAATTGTTCGTACCTAGGCGACCTGACTCATGTAAGGATGGCTCCACACGGACAGCTGAAAGCAGTTTAAACTCTAAACTCATATTTTTGTATTCAAATAAACTTATTAAAATTGCTTTTGAAGCGTCCAGTGAATCTACCACTGGCTCGGAATAACATTCCTACCGAGAAGAACCAGCAAGAAAGTCAGTGGTTGCTCTTTTTTTTTTAAAAAAATTTACTATAATTACGTCTGTTTTACTTTTTACCCGATAACGGTAAAGCTAAAAGGAAGGGTTATGATTCTAGCAGTCTATGTAAGTATGTATATTCCACCGTAGCGTCTAAGCTACTGGGCCGATTTTGATGAATGAGGTATCAATTGTCAATCAATTCGTTAATATGGTCGGGTAAATAGACTACATTTTATACTTACAAAATCGATATGACGGATACATCCAAAAAAGTGGGGGTCTCTAAAAAAATTTTTTGCTAATGTATCGCAAATAAAAGACGAGTAAATTCTAAGTGTATAATTATAGTACAATTTTAAAATATACCAAGCGATAGAAAAACAATTAAATACAACATTATTTCAGTCATCATGTCAAAGTTTTTTAAACCTCTATATCTTGTATTATTCCATTACAAGTAAGCCCAAAAGCAGTGAAAATTCAGAAATTGTGAATTCCAAATTGACAGTATCGGGGATGGAAAGGGGTCACGACCCTCAGCAGTGATGAATAGGGTCTATCATTTGTATCCGTCGTCCCACTGTATAATTATTTATACCTATTTGTGGTTATAAGAAAGTCCATAAACTTAAACATGTCACAAAAAGTATGGCTATGACTAATACGAAGACAGTGGCCGAAAATAAATCATTCACGTGATTATAATCTTAATTGCTACAGCAATACGGTGAAAATTGCCTTGTAGGAAGCTGAGTCAACATAATCTAAAGTATTGCTTGAAGAGAAAGTGTTTTGTTATGGACTTATGAGATTTTAACACGTTATATTTAAAACTTCTATATTGTGCAAGATTTCGGCAACACGTCTGCGGTAAAGCAAGCTTTCATCATAATCATCACATTATCCCACAGCCAGCCAGCAAACGGGAAACATAAAATTGTTTTCCTGGATTAGGGAAATTTCCTTTATTTTTAATTTAGCTATTCATAAATTATCTATTAAAAGTCAACTTAATCAATAAGTATTTCATGTTTTTTCTGATTGTAAGACACAGCTATTTTAAAAATCGACTATGTATTTGTAAAAGTTAATTAAATACACAGGTATTTACTGCTAAAGTGACCAAAAAAACTTTTTTTAAATAATAATTTTTTCTCGAAATTCCTTTTTTTTTAATCTAAGCCTGCCTAAACAAAAGGCCTAAATTTAATAAACGCTTTAATAAATTAGAGGTTAAAGGATACATTTATAAAACTAATTTATAAATGTGAAATTTAATTATACCTAACTACCATTCTAACTACCCAAGTATTCTGTATTAGTATAATTGAATACCGGGAAACCCGTATCAATTTGCAATTTAGCGTTCTGGTACGACGCCGATAGGGCTACGTGTAACTACAGGTAAACTAACCTATATTTATCCAACCATTTATTTTACTTTTGGGAGCTCGATTCAATATGGTCTAACTCTAATGCATTAGTGATTCGATTTTTGATAACAATCGAATTTCTTTATGAAGAAGTTATAATCGATTTGACACATTGATATTTATCTTAGTTCAAAATTTTTTTATTGTTTTATAAACGTACCCAAGCGCTTAAATAACTTCCATATATTAACTTATGTATTGAAATGAATCATTCATATACAACAGTACAGTAAATGTACATGAATCCGTCAGGTCATAGAATCCATCGCCCTTTCCATAGCCAAAGATGTATGGAGGATTAATCAAAAAAACTAGTGTTGAAGCTCCGTGACTATTTTGAAAAGAAAAGTCGTATACTTGTTATTACTAGAAGGTAAATTAAACTTTAATGCTTTATTGTTAAGGTTTATATTTCTATTTATAAAAATAATTATAAAAAAATCGTTAAAAATAGAACTTGAAATTAATATATGTGTATACACGTTTTTTAATGAACAAAATACCTTACTTTTGCGTTCTTGGGACTTTGATATCTAAGAATCTTGCAGCTTAGACCATCGCTGTAAATAATAAAATATAGTCTCTCTCTCTCTGCGTCATATTCCTCATTCCTGAGGGTCGTGACCCCTTTCCATTAATAAAATAATGCTAGAAATTTTCTTGATAATCACTTGTGCATAAACAGTGTTAGAAATATAATACCATAAGTCCTGGACAGACAAAATCTGTGACGACAGTGTTACGTGGGGCAGCCGTAAATATTAGTTCTGCTGATAGGGTAAATAGCCACGGCCATAACCTCTCATCATCAGACTAAACTAGAGCTAATTTAGAAGGGGCACTAACGATAAAATCACAGCAAAATCTCCTCGTGTACCTTTATGGGCCTTTACAGTTACAACTTACAATGTCCTCTGATTGGACCACACACTTTCACGTAAGAACACCATAAACCCAACCACGCGTAAGAACACCATAAACCCAACCAATCACAATAAATTGAAATTTTAGCCATGATTGGTATAGTTTTTCAGTAATACACGCATTCTGATGTGCTGTCAGGCCGCCTCCGGCCTCACCACATACCTCGCAGACGTCGCGTTTTGTATGTCCAAGCCTTATAAGTAGGTAAAACATGGTAGGTATTTAATTGCGCGTATATTATAATTAATAAGTAATCATTTATGAATACTACCTCTTTACAGCAGGCTGAGTTTTGCGTAAACAAATTAAAAGCTAAATTTAGCCTTAAATTAAAAAAAACGAGTGTGCTTTAGACCATACGACTAAAAAAAATTTAGTAACTGGCTATGAGAGAAAGAGAGAAAGAAAATGTGTGCTCGCACCTCTCTCTCTTGCCCCTACAGTAACATACGAAACGTAACTCTCTCTCTCTCTCTCTTTCTATCTGCACTAACGTATATCTCCCTCTCAACTTCCGTTCGCACTTTTCGTAACGCTCTGGTCACGCATTCACCAGCTTGCTCCCCAAGTCAAGCGTGCGTAAAGAAGTTTTACTTCAAAAAACCTGTATACTTTTTGCATTTTTTTATTTCATTTATATACGGCCCTGACTGGGTACAAGGAGTTTTTAAGTAACAATAATTTCAGAGCAGATACTGAGAAATGTTTTATGTTAGCTCGCCAGAGGGCGCTGCTGTTCGTGACGGGTATTTTTTTAATAACTTGTTTTAGCCATAGCCTTGTTACATTTACGTTCTATGCGTGGCAAAATGGACTTATTTGCAAATTTGAATTAAACAGCGCCACTTGCGGAATTTTTTGATCATTACCAAAAGTCTAATAAAGTCAACACTGAACCTTACTTATATTAAAATATAGCTTAAATTCGTATGCCAAAAATGATTTATGCACAGAGCTGCATAAAATTAAGTTTAGCTAAACAAAAAAGTTTTCATTGCATTCATTTATCTTTAAATACTTAATGTTATTTATTTTTTGTTCAAATACGAAATAAGTTGAAGATTATAATTAATCTTTAACGCTCATTCAAAATATAATTTTAACTCATTAACGGTAGGTTTCACAGATACAAAACAGATTCTAAGTTTGAATTTAAAGAGACAGCGTATAGCAAGTGGTAGCCAGTCTGTGCGCACTCCTTCGTTCACAGCTGGGCTGGGCTACTTTCTCCGACCAACCTTGATTTCTTACGCCTGCCTTGGGTACGTTAACATCTACCACGATTATTCGATAGCATTTTCGACACTACGTGATGTTAAACTTTTACTTTTCTCAATTAATCGAGGAAACTTTCAAAGTTACCCCATTTATTCAAAATATCCGTAAGTAAATAGTGGGTAGTTTACGTATATCACAATGACAGTATGAGATTATATAAAAATTTGTATTATACGTACGCGGAAACTTGCGTAATAAAATCAATGCCCATTTAACATCGCCTTTGCTGGACGTTTCCTTATTATTCAAATAGTAATGCTAATTTTTTCCTAAAAAAAAAACGATACTCACTAGAGGTATTAATGCGATCCGAAATATTTGTAGCCAAAGCCTCACAAAAGCACACACTAAAAAAATTGATACGTCACAACCACTTTTAGTTTAAGCGCGAAATCCCGCGCGTCACAAAACACGTTTTGTTTATTTTTTTTGAATCCCCAAATCGTTTTCGTTCAGAAATTGAATGGAAATGTTTATCTTTTTAATCGATTCGACACGGATGCGGCCTGCCACGTTCGATACGGACAGTGGCTGTGCCGGTTGTGAGTCGTTGCGTCTTTTAGATTTCTTGTTTACGAACGTAAAATGCTAAACCCGATCGGAGGAAAACATGGCCGGCCCGATGCATTTCCGCAGTGAGGAGTCCGTTTCAACACAACGGTGTAATGGCCATATTAACAAATACCCATTCGAGGGGACGTGTTGCAACGATTCTGGCTGGATGTCTATTTTTCGCAACCGCGCTGGTTTGTTTTAAGTAAACAAACTAGTCGCTTAGCAAATTAGGAAGTGTTTTAAAAATACAAGCTTTTTTATTTTCGACAATTATAAACCATACCATTAAATTATAATTATTATTTAACTTAACTAGGTGATGCCCGCGATTTCGTCCGCGTGATTTGAGGTTTTGTGGATCCCTCGGGATCTCTTTGATTTTCCGAGATTAAAAGTAGCCTATGTGTTATTTCACACTATAATCTATCTCTGTGCCAAATTTCATCCAGATCCGTTCAGCCGTTATGGCGTGATTGTGTAACAAACATCCATCCACCCATACATCCAAACTTTGGCTCATATAATATTATTATTAGTATTGATGTACTAACTGCCATACTCATAGTCACTAAAGAACTCCTTAGTCATAGATTTCAATACAACAGTTTCATAAGTAATGAGTAAGCTATTGTGGGTGCAGAAATTAGAGCTTTTCCTGCAATATCTAGGTACTGTAATTACTAATCATCTATTGTTCGAATAATTAGGCATGATTTTATATATCAAGTGGCGGAATCGCCACCGCCGCGTCTCCTGTTACATATGTAATAATAAAAGAACGAGAATTAATGTTATTACGCCACGTCCCAGTCGTAGTTCGATTCTATAAGCGTTCGGTGCTCTATTGCGCTGAAATGACTGCTTCAAGTGTCATGATCGCAATCACTGCCTCTGATTGGCTAACACTCTTACCCTATTTGCCAAAATCTTCGCTGCAAGAATATTAAAAATACAGCCAATATTGTAACAACGATTAATACAACTTTTTCGGAATGTAGGCTGTATGGTCATAGAATTTTGCCTGTGTTGGAAACTAGGGAACTGACTCGGCTATGTTCTTAGTATAGGACCGATATAGGGTTCGACTTTCAACTGAAGATATCAGTAAATATAGGTAGGAATATCGATGTTAGGAACGTTTAACTTACATACTTAACACTAAAAGGTCCACGTAGGGACCCCGTTTCCTGTCTTCAGTAATTAGTGTCCGTTGCTATTATATAGTTACTCATAATAAGTACCTATTGATACCTATTTATTGTCTAATTAATAAGATTTTGCCTGAATTTTTAATGCTTACGAGAGAGATTCCGGATTCTTACGTTCAATCTTATTTTCTTGGGGTTTTTAAGTGGCATGGGCACATGTCGAGATCAGAGAACATGTTCTTTACTGATATCGGTTTATTAATACGGGCCTAAGCCATCGCGATCATAGAATCGCGATAGTGATCTAAAAGAATTAAAAAAGCAGTAATTAAAATGAAAAGTATGAAAGAAGTGCAATAAAATACTTATGTCACCAGTAAATAATTTTGCTCATATTTTTTTAAAAGGCGTTAATGGCGTTAGCCGTTCGGACTTCGGACTCAATTTATTAATCTGAACATTCGGCAATCATGCCATACTTATAATAATAAAAATTAAAGATTGAAGTGCAATTATATTGTATTTGGATGTGCTATTAGGGACGAAGTTTTTAATTAAACGAGCGAAGCGAAGGTCTCTGAGTCTACTTGAGTGAATTTGCACTTGTCCGTCCCTCTGTCAGAGCCTTATAACTTCTAAATTACTGAACGTAATTACTTCAAATTTAAATATAATATTTAAACCGATGGCCTCCAGCCGAATATGGCTTAAAAAGTTATAAAAATCTTTATCGAAATAAAGTTTTTTATAACTTTAGGGGGCTCTCATAGAAGTGAATGCGAAGTAAAATATTTTTTATAGCGTTACATAGGGTGGCAGTATTTCATTTTAAAAATAATTAGGAGTAGAGCCCAAAAATTTTTTTTTTTAATTATTCTCCTAAACTTTACGAAATGAGGGGCTATAAAAGTGGAGATTTTCTAACGTCCAAAGTTGACCTCAGAACTCTCAATTTTCTGAAAGGCTAAGCCTGAAACTTGATCAATTATTTGAATTATATCCTGTACTTGTACAGCAAATACTAAAATTAGATAAATATTTTAAGGAAACGAAATTATTTCATTTTTAATGAGCTTCAGTATTTTTAACAGATCTTCACAATGATGTAAATAGATGGCGCTCTGTAAAAGTTTATTCGTTTCTCCAATAACTTAAGCTCTTTTGCGTCTAATGTTAAAAGTTAACTATTACAATATACATAGTTAAAACTATCTTATGAATACCGCGAGGTCTCAGTTCGTGGCGAACCACTAGTTTTAATAGAGACTATTTTTATAGCTTTCGCCTTTTTAGTTTTTTTAACCGTAACATCACTGATCACGAACGCATTAACAAAATGTCACAGATTTTCAATTTGACAGTGGACATAAAGTTTGGACCAGAGACAAGTAACATCTGATTTGGATTGGAGGTGGTGTTGGAGGTTATGTTCACCGACCAGAAAAAGAAGTTAAGTTTATTCTTGGTTCTAACCAGAGACTCTAACTTCCATTTTTCCTCGAAGTTTTAATATAAAATAAACAACTTGTAAAAACCAATAAAATAATGGCTCTACTTAAAAGTTTCACTATTCGCAGCATTTGTGAGTACATTACAATTTACAACACTTACTTTCCCAGACCCATGTCATAATATTTTTGTGTATTTTTTCTAGTTTCAACCACACACAAGACTTTAATATCGTCTTTAAGACCCTATTCATCAACAACAGTAGCAGCCGAAGAAGATGACGCGCCAGTAGAGATAGAAAACCCGTATAAAAAAGAGAAACGCCAGTGTATACTATGCAAGCTAAATATTACGCCAGATTATAAAAACTACAGACTCCTATCTCAGTTCCAGAGTCCTTACACGGGAAGAATATACGGAAGACACATTACTGGTCTATGCAAAGCTAAGCAGGCTTTAGTTGAATCGGAAATAAGGAAGGCACAGAACTGTGCATACCTGCCTTACTATTACAAAAGTAAGGAGTTTTTGAGAGATCCCAAATTATTTGACCCTGAAAATCCGATTCGGTCGCACAGATTTTAGTTTATTTACTTTTCTAAGTATAAGACAGGACCCATTAGCTACTATTGCCAGAACCATTTATTTTCAGCAATGATTGTAGTCTAATAAATTATTAAAGAAATCAGAACCACTCTAATATGTAGTTTAGTTTATGAAATGTGTATTGCTAAGTATGTTGGAATAAAAAAATTCTGATAGATTTTGTTATTTTCTTTAAAGTGATGAATTGAGAACCTCCTTTTCTGAACACCCTGTCTTGTAATTATACCCGGGACTGATGGCCTAACGTGCTCTCTGGGGCACAGGGGTGACTTACCTCCAACTTCCAACTCCGGGCTGGCAACCAATACCTAACAATTTTTATGCCCGATGGGGAATTGAACCTAGGACCTTGTGATCCACAGCGACCATGCTAAACGCCAGACCAATGAGTCAGTTTAATGAAACAAGTTTTGTACAATTACTAATCTTGTATTGTACTATTTTATTATCTTAAAAGTTACAATTTATACTTACATTTGAAACTATACTAAAGGAACTTGAATTATTAATTTGAACTAATAATATTATAACAGTAACAGGCTATTTCAATCAATCAACAACATACAAGTTGTTTGTACTATAATTCTTGCCAGCAAGGTATTCTATGGACAAAGATTCACTGTGCAATAGGACAAATTACATATTAAAATAATAAATAACATCTGAATCAAATTAATTAATGAAGTTTTAAAGCAGACAAAATAATAGCAGCATCATCTGGTGTAGCAAAACTTTCACTATCAGAATCGTAACCAACCATATCAGGGGGTATTTTCAACATTTGCAACAATTCACATTGTGCCATATTCTGGTCCGGTAATTTATTTCTCATCAAGTCAAGCAATTCCATTAACGCTGTCTGACAACCTATTTGCCATTTCTTAATTAATTCTCTCAATTCCTTAGTTTCATCTGTCATTGCTTTAGCAAGTAATAAGTTCTTTTTAGTTTCTATCCTTGCTGTTATTTGATCCAAATCCTTCTGGGTTATGGAACCTGTTGACTTAGCTCTTGATGGTTTTGCTACTTTATCATAAGTCTTCTTAATAAGTATTGTTCTACTTCTGTCATAATCAAAATCATCATCTTCATCACATAAATTTGAACTTTGTTGAGAAGGTTTAGGGATCGCTTTCATATTTAGTTTACTTGTTTTATGTTTTTCTTTTTCTTTATTCTTCAGTCCAGTGGTAGAAGTTGTTTTTTCTAGTTGTTTGACCTTAACTTTCTTTGTTTCAACAAAATCATTATCATTGGATTCTTTACTTGTAACATCTGTCACATTTTGAGGAGTTTGAGTTTCTATGATATTTTTACCATCTATTAGGTTCTGAGTATTCTGTTCCATATTATCATTCATTCCTTTCAGTTTCTGAGTATTTTTTACTGGAGGAGCATTATTGATCATATTTGGTTTATTCAAATCAAATAGTGGTACATCATCTGAATCTGAGTCAAATAGAGATTTTGACTCAGATTTATTTGTTGTTAAATTTTCCTTCATACTATTATTAGGTGTATTATTAATAACTTTATCAGTCTTAAATATTTTTTTCTGTATAACAACCATGCATTCTTTAGTTAAATTATTTGGACTCTTTTTTTCATTTTTATCAGTTTTTGGTTTCTTATTATTATTGGAGTTTATAGCAAATGAATAATTTGCGGTTTTCACTGGGGATTTTACTATTTTAATTTTATTGCTACTTTTAGAATTTCTTCTAGACAGTTTTGAAACTTTGCTTACTTGTTCAATGGACTCTTCTTGCATGTTTTCCTCATTAGTAAATAAAGAAGTATTTTCACTAACTTGTTTGGTAGAATAATTTTGCAATGTCTCTTCATTCAATACAATATTTTTGTCACTTAGCTCTGATATACTTCGAGGCTCTTTTTCGACTTCCTGGCTTTTCAGAGCTGTTTTAAGTGTTTTAGACTTCTTTTTGGGCACTAAAGGTCGTGTTGGAGTTCTGTCTATTTCAGTTTTAGAAATGTTACAGGTTTCTGAACTTATTTCTTCACTTGAATCCTCCCCAGTTTCTTTTTCTTCCACCTCTGCATCACATTTCTTCCTCTTTCTAATTTCATTGTCTTTTATAATTTCTTTATTGCCACTCGAACTGCTTATAGGTGATATAAAGGGCGAAACTCCACTTTTCTTCCATTTACGTGAGAGCCCTACGCGACGACAAGGGGTTAGCAAAGACTTGCTAATACCTCCTGGAGTTTTAGGTGAATCCGCACTGTTTGTTTTAATTGAAGATATGTTCATTATTTTCCAATCAATTCATGGTTTTTAAACAAAGTCAAGGTAAATATCTTCTCTTTTTGTAAATATTTTAATATTGAAACAATCTGTCAAAATATTTTGATATTTACTTTCCCGCCATTTTTCGGTTCGTTCAAGAACATTGATGTAGAATTTTAGGATGTTCAAGAATGTTTTCTAATAAATTATTTATTTTCCTAAAATAGATGACTTAAATAGATAATAGACAAAATGCTAGAAGGTAATAACTTGAAGGCACAGATTTATAAAGAGAAATTGTGCTTGAAGGTAAAGAAGTTCTATATTTTTGTAACCGATTTTAAAATAATCTATGGTCTATACTAATATTCTAAGAGCATGAGGTAAAGTGCAAGATTGTGACGTTGTCGCCGGGGTAACTAGATCTACTGAACCGATTTTGAAAATTCTGGTACCAATAGAAACATAGAGAAAGCCACATTATTTGTGAGTGTCATAGGCTATAATATATTAACCCGAAAAATTTGGGAGTTCCCGTAGGAATTTAAAAACTTATTTCACGCGGACGAAGTCGCAGGCATCTGCTAGTATACCATAGACCACTCTAACATTCAATGACGTTTCCGAACGATAATAAAAGGCTGTCATTTCAATGATGGTGTCTTGCAAGGAACATAATAACTACGGCTTTGATAATAATTTAGATCAAAGTACTTCTTCTTCTTCTCTCACTGGGCTTTTCCGCACTTAAGCATAAATGCCCGTTGTGCGTGAGACCTCTGGTGCGTCTCCCCGCTGGATCACTCCAGCCAGCCGAGCTCACTCCAGAATCCAAGCAGGCCGCCCAGGTCGGCGAGGACTTCCGGAAGTGTTGCTGGGGAGCCAATGTAGGCTTCTCGTTGAGTGGATACAGCACTACACTCGAGTAGTACGTGTCTTGGTGTTTCTTCGCTCTCCATACAGGCTCTGCACAGAGGGCTGTCGGTTATACCTAGAACATATAGGTGTTTGTTGAGTGGACAGTGTCCTGTTATCATGCCTATAGCCGTCCTGAGTTTAGCTCTGTTTAATTGCAATAGTTTCTTAGTTAGGCGTTGGTTTGGGCTGGGTATTGCCTCTTTTGTTTGTCTACAATTGGTGGTGTTTGCCCATAATTCGGCATGTGTACCTACTGTTTGTTGTTTTAACCAAGTTTTGTACTCACTGAAAGGTATTGGAACGATCGGTTCGGGTCCCATTACCTTCAGGTTTGAGGCTCGTCGAGCTAATTCGTCGGCTGCGTCGTTACCTATGTTGCCGCTGTGACTTTTAACCCAGTCAAGTGATACCAGGTTCGATTTTGTTAGTGTTTGTAGTGCGTTGTGGCAATCCAATACGAGCTTAGATGAGATCGTGTTTTTTGCCAATGCTCGTAGGACTGCCTGACTATCACTATGGATGTTGATATGAAAGTTTGTTACCTGTCTGTCGACCATAGCCATGGCCGCCGCAGTAATGCCGACGCACTCCGCTTGAAAGACAGAGTTGTTCTTACCGAGCGCGCGAGCGATATGTATGTTCAGCTCGGGACAGTACACTCCTGCACCGGTCCCCTGGTTGGATTTTGACCCGTCTGTGTAGGCATTTATCGTATTCATAGTAGTTTTATGTGTTTCGGTCTCTACGATGTTGATTTTATAATCTTTCTCGATTATGTGTTCTTTCTGTGTTTTGTCACAGAGCCATCCTAGCATTGGACATTTCTTGTTTTCGACCAACAGTATCCGGGTGTGTGATGTGTTTGTGTCTTTCCACAGCCCATAAGCTTTAATTCTTAGCGCTGCGAGGGTAGCTTCTTCTCTTATGTGAAGATGTAGGGGGGGAATTCCCAGTATTACCTCTAAGGCATCTGTTGGGGTGGTGCTCATGCAGCTAGTGATCGCTAGGCACGCTTGTCTTTGGAATTTTTGTAATTCCTGTTGAGTTGTTGTCTGAAGTGTTCTGGGCCACCATACTAGTGACGCGTATGTTAATGAGCTTCTTACCACTGTCAGATATAGCCAAAGCATTATTTTTGGTTTTAGACCCCATGTTTTCCCGATCATGCGTTTGCATTGATTTAGGATTATTGTTGTTTTTTGTATTTTCGTGTCTACATGTTTCTTCCAGTTAAGCTTGTTGTCTAGTATTACCCCCAGATATTTGACTTCTGTTGATAGTGTTAGATTTGTACCGAAGAGTGTTGGCATTCTTGGTACATCTGGTTTCCTTTTGTTTGTGAACAGTACTAGTTCAGTCTTTTTTGGATTTACTGTTAGTTCATTGTCTATGCACCATTTCTCTATGAGTTTCAGTGCATCTTGCATTATTGCACAAAGTGTGTTTTCATGTTTACCACCTATCAGAATCGTTATGTCATCTGCATAACCTATGGTGTAGAATCCGTTGTTGTTCATTTTTGTTATCAAGCTGTCAACAACTAGGTTCCACAGGATTGGAGATAATACTCCTCCTTGTGGGCACCCTTTGGCTACTATGCCCTTTGTTGTACCATTTATGTCAAGTTGAATGACCCTTTTTTTCAAGTAGGGCTCCTATCCATTGTCTTAGAGTTTGGGGTACTTCGTATCGTTGTAAAGCATTATCAATACTCTTAAAGGTGGTTTTGTCGAAGGCTCCTTCAATGTCGATGAAGGCTCCTAGTGTTGATAGTTTGTTTTCTTGGTCGTGCTCTATCTTCGTTACCACGTTGTGGAGAGCCGTCTCTGTTGACTTGCCGGTACTGTAGGCATGTTGATTTCGGTGTATTGGTATGGTCCTTAGGGCTCCGTCCCTAAGGAAGCGGTCTCCGAGTCTTTCCAGCGTTTTCAGCAAGAAGGATGTAAGGCTGATAGGCCTGAAAGCCTTCGGTTCGGTGTAATCATTCTTACCTGGTTTGGTCAAAGTACTATGGGGTCTTGTCTTTTGTCTTGTCTTTGTAGACGAAATTTACATTTAGAGGAAATACATGATCCTACTCTATGGAAGTGATATTCACACATGGAGGTTACCTCCATGTATTCACATGTACAATTTGAAAGCTTTGTCTCTGACATTGAGCCCTATCATAGAGTACTCTGTGCATCAACGAATAATGTAGTCTGTGCTGTGCATTGAGCCAATCACCAATCGTACAACATTTCACAATAATTTTGTCGAGAAATAAAAAAGACGCGCGTCGCGCCTCCGAATACGATACGCAAACCGAGTAGATTATAAAATTTGCGTCGCAAGGGCACTACCGAGACTCCTGCGAATATTTGTGACAACCGAAGAAACAAGGGTTTGTTGCGAAGTCTATAAAATAAATATTACATAATGCCGTTGCTGCGTTTGACCAGTGGAAGTTTCGGGTCGCTGCGTACCTTGGCAACGTCATCCGCCCTTGGGAAAAGGGTGAAGACTTTCGCTATCTACCGCTGGAACCCTGATGAGCCTGACAAGAAACCCTACACTCAAAACTTCGAGGTTGATTTAGACGACTGCGCGCCGATGGTGTTAGATGCGCTATTAAAGATTAAAAATGAAATGGACCCAACTTTAACGTTCAGGAGGTCTTGCCGCGAAGGTGTCTGCGGTTCTTGCGCTATGAACATCGACGGAATCAACACGTTAGCTTGCATCAGTCATATCGACCAGAACTTGTCGAAACCAAGTAAGATCTACCCATTGCCGCACATGTACGTCGTTAAGGACCTCGTTCCTGACTTGACCAACTTCTATCGTCAGTACCAGTCCATAGAACCTTGGCTGCAGAGGGATAAGGAGCCTGTTAAAGGTAAGGAGACTCAGTTACTCCAAGATGTCGAAGACCGTGCAAAGTTAGACGGTTTGTATGAGTGTGTACTGTGTGCTTGCTGCTCAACAAGCTGCCCCTCCTATTGGTGGAATGGAGACAAATACCTTGGCCCTGCGGTGTTGATGCAGGCATATAGATGGATCATAGATTCTCGAGATGACGCTACAGCCAAACGTTTGGCTAACCTCAAAGACACATACTCTGTCTACCGTTGCCATACAATCATGAATTGTACACGAACATGCCCTAAAGGTTTGAACCCTGGTCGTGCTATTGCACAGATCAAAACATTACTCTCCGGCATGGTTAAGAAACAAACTCCTATCATGGACCCGGCAGGATTAGAGAAACAGGCCGTACAAAATTAAAACATCAATTATTTTTATAGTTTAAATGTTGATTTAATAGATGTCAATAAAATTCTGACTAAGGAAAAATGTTTGTGACTTTAATAATACTTTACAATTTTTAGAACTGTTTAAAATTCTCTTTTAATTCGTTTTTATGACAGGATGTAACGAAATGACGTAATCCTACAGTATTTAGTTAATGAGACTTAGTTACTTATATCAAAGTAGAAGCTATGTGACATTATGTTTTTGCATAAATTAATTAATTAGACAATACGTTTTTAAGTTGTTTTTGACTGTAGTAAATAATGTAAATCTGATATTTTAATAAGCAGCCTAAGCATGGTGATAAGCAGTTTGCTATTTTAACAGAATATAGTACTTCTCAATATTATGCATTTCAATCAAGGACTTTTAAATTCAAGATTTATTTTGATTGTATGACTTTTCTTTAAAAATGAAAACAATAAAATATAAACCATATAAACAATTGTTTTTGCTAGTGGTTCAACTTTGATAATGGTGCCGATTCTGTAATGTAACATCTCTAAACTAAACTAAATTTTAGTTTAGTTTAGAGATTGTGCACTACAGAATCAGCCCCATTGTGACTTATACCATATAGTACCTTGGCAAAAGTCTTCTTCATTGATATGCATAGAGAATGACATTATTTATTACTTTCTGTCATAGCTCACAGATTTACCAACCAAAATGTACAAAGAATAATAATTATTTGAAATGTCATAACTAATAAATTAATTGATTCTATAGGATATTTATAATTCCTTTGCATTGACTCATCATGACTTTTATCTTAACAACACTCATGTATATATGTAATGGATTTTATATTTGATTTAGGGAAATTATTGAAAGTATTATTCCATTATAGTACAATGACTATCATGTTTTTATTATACTATTTATACAAATTTTTACATCTATCATGAAGATTCAGTGGCAATTAAATGTTTTTAATTTAATTTTTTTTTTCAATCATCTGCCATTGACTTTTCTAGCTATACATTCAGACTGATGAATTTATGTCTTTGCATACTTTTTGATGTTAAGACTCTTCTTGGATGTCTACTACGATACAACCACGTCAACATTTGCCAAGCTGTAACTTATTGTCATTATTTATTTCCCATTTTTAGATGTATAAATGTCACTTATTAAATTATTATTTTTGTTGAATAAAATTTTATTTTTCACGCCGTTTTTTTCTGCGACTCTTGGGCTTTTAAAAATAATTAATGTTCTCAATTTTTCTTTTCATTATGTATTTGTGAACTATATTGAACTCTTGCGGGTCATTTATAGTCTATACATAGTATAACCTTAAAATCATATTAACTCAATTAAAGAAAGAAAGACTAGGAGCTATGAACAAAATAGTCTTTTACCTTTTTTTATCCACTGCAGGTTAGCCCTTGACTGCGATCTCACCTGATGGTAAGTTATATTTATGCGATCTGAGATGGTAGCAGGCTAAGCTGTGAGGGGTATGTCAGTTATATTAAACTTATATTACCTACCCCTTATCGGTTTGTACACGGCATCGTACCTGGACGCTAAATCACTTGACGGCACGTCTTTTGCCACTGGTAGATATTGGGGTCCCAAGGTGCGAACTCTCATCGGAAAGCTCAGCACTGGCAGACCCTCCACTAGGGGGACAAATTTGTATTGAGCTTTCGATCACATTATCGTCAAAAATAAACTTTAACTGCATTGATTTAGAGCTCAATTTCGTGTAAGCAATCACAGTCCGCGCTCCAAACGATAGGTTTCCAAATTAAAATCGGTCGTACTGAATTTGTGCCTAAATTAGAAGATATTGGGTCCATTTTACTTTGACACTAATGTGATCGAACGCTCGATACGATCAATCGAATTTGCAATGTAAAAGCTTCGACTAAGCGTACCGTCGCTTAAATCCGTATTGTCTTATTATTGTTGACGTTCGTGTTTTAGAAATATAATCCTTATTTTAGTGACGTCGTGTACGTGACATAAATTTGTAGTTTTGAAGTAATACCGCTATAAGCGATGGTAGTAATCCCCCTGGATGGCGGCGGCGCAAGATCGCGTTGCATATGAAGTCCTCTACAAAAAATGTCCACCTACACGTCTATCGGTTGAAGCGACAGTGAAAGCCAGTTGGTAATCGAACTAGAGACCTTCAAAACTGGTTATTTAGGTTACTACTGAGTCAGACAGCAGACTACAGAAGTTATCAAACTGGAATTCCATTACAATAATCATTATCAACGTCCACGTAAATGAGTAGAGTTATTAGGTGCCTACAGTATATAAGTAGGTGCCTATACATACTTAGGTAATAGGTATGGAAATTTTTACGGCCATTTAAAAATTCCAAGAGCTCGGCACTTTTGGACGGGGTACTTGGCACTGTGGTGTAAGGTCCCGGGACCGTAAATAGCCCCCCGTAAATAGCTCCTGCTGGGAAACGACCCCGGGGTCGATTTAGGAATTCTAAAAAGAAAGAAAAGTTGGCCTGGTCTTGAGTTGGGAGCTTCTTGGCTATATCTAGTTTCTAGAGAGCATACCTACGTACTTATCTCAAACTGATGTCGGTATGCGGTGTGATATAAGGCAGGTCCCGGGTTCGATTACTAGAAGCTATATTTAAGATTTTGTACCTACTATCTTAAATACACGAATTTCTTATACTATCTATGTATAAGACGAAAAAGAAAAAGATTATAAGAAATTATATTTTATAAGAAAAAAAAACTAATGTTTTAGTGATGCTAATAAGAATAGGTAGGTGCATAATAATTTTTTGAAACTGGTTTCTACGAATGAATATTATGAGAGGAGAATATAGGTACGAATATTACACCCCATTTCAACAAATAAAACAATTAAAAATAATTTAAGTATGTATTTATTTCTCTTAATAATTAATACACAATATATTTTGATCATCGACATTACAAAGTCGCAATTATAATTTATTAAAGTACCTATTTAATCTAATATAACAATATTACATAATAATTTATCTAGGAAGCATACATTTGTACAACTGTTCTTGAAAATTCAAATTTTATTTATTGAGGAATTTCCAACTATTAAATATAAATACGTGTGCACATAGTTCTAATAATTAATAGGGTGCGTTTCCATCAGAGATGTGCTATTTTGCTAAGCTATTAGCTAAGGACGGATGTGTCAAACCCATAAGTTAGATCACTGGATGAGATCAAGCGTTCTATTGGTGTGTTGGACACACATCGGTGGAGAAATTACATAGCACATTTCTAATAAATAAATCATTCATTGTCCAGACAAAATATTACAATCGCTTTTATAGGTTTAGCCTGATGCCTATTGCTTACGATTTAAAACATCAGCGTTTCCCCTTGCAATGTTCACGTACTATATAGACAACAAAAGAAATAAACTATATCCGTAGGTATACAGTTGAAATTCCACGGACGTGTACGAAGCGATTTGCTTCCTCGTTTCTAATTCGAACGCTCTGCCGGCTTCTGTTTTCCCCTCCTCTTCAAATTTCACCTTCAAATCAAGAGTGAATAGGCATCTTCTAGGTAAGCCAGCCAGCAAGTCTGATTGAATATTTCTCTGGTGTAAACACAACCATATAATTGGGGTCAAAAAAAGCTGGAATGGGGACCATGCACCGAAAAACATTGTTGGACCCCTTATTGGACATACGACTAAATAGTCTATACGAGCCGCTGGTCAGCGCGTGAAAGATCGACGTATGAAAGTGCCTACAAGAGACCTATGTCCAGCGTTACTTACTTGATTTACTTACCTACTGGTAGATTCACTTGACGATTCAAATAAAACACTTGCAAAGTTTATTTGCATAAAAAACATTTGAATTTTGAATTAGACGTTTAACGGTTGACGATGGTTAAGAAAATGATGTGTGGATGTTTTAAAGCTATGCTCAGTTTGGATATTAATTTGCTTGTACTATACGATCGTACGTATCGATATTCGTACGAAAACGCGTGCAAAAGTGAGCGCAGACTTACTATTTCACGCAAGAACTACTGAGCGGATTTTCATAAAATTTGATATAGACTAAGTAGTGAAAGGACATTGGAATAACGCGGTTACTCTTATCCCGATATTACAGATTAAAGGTATCTAGGAGTGGCTAAGTATAATTTTAACTGGCAGTGGCATACTTAATTATTTTGTAAATGTGACTTAAGTTTAATAATAGTTACTTTTTCTTATTATCCTATATACTACCCATTTTACAGATCACGCATAAATAAGTCATATAAAAAATCAACAACAAATTATAAAGGCGCAAACAAACTACGCGTGTCGCGACGCGACAAAAAGCATAATGCACTTCTCATTCAGCTAAACCACTGCAGCCCATTAACGTCCCACTGCTGGGCACAGGCTTCCACTCTCTTGAGAGAGAGGGAATCAGACCTTAGACCCACCACGCTGCTTCAGTGCGGGTTGGCGGGCTTTAACGACTATTATCATGTTAGTGATAATAACCGGGACCACGTTTTTAACGTGCAGGCATCTATGAACTTCTTAAACAGATCGAATTATCAACGATTAAGAAACGATTTCCTTACTCAATCGGGGATATGGTCGTATTATCCGTTTGACAAACGATTACGATTTCCTTACACAATCGGGGATATGGTAGTATTATCCGTTTGACAAACGATTACGATTTCCTTACACAATCGGGGATATGGTAGTATTATCCGTTTGACAAACGATTACGATTACCTTACAGTCAGGGGGCAGATTGCGTATGGCCACGACTAATTTAACTGACTTGTAAGTCAATTGTTAACCAATGAAAGTGGTTTGAATATTTTAGTATAGAGCCTGACCTAAAGTTCCGCCATTTTAATTATTTTTTCGAAATAACGGGCACCCACAAACTTGGTAGGCCAAAAAATTCAGACGCCTCTAACTTTACGCAAGAGGCGTGCGCTGATTGGTCAATACTCAATCGTCACGCCTTAGATTTTGTTACGTCACAACAAAGTAGTGTGTTTGTACCTTTGACTCGTTATATCGATTCAATCTTTTTGGCGGCAGCGAAGTGAGCTCAAAGACGGGTCCGCGGAGGTGCCAACATATAAGGCCCCCTGCAGGGCGCGTATCTTCTGCATCAATCATTGCTACAGTATCAATTGTTGTGATTGGCTGAATTTATGGTATTGTTGCTGCGTCAATGGATTTTGTCCAATAGTGGAAGAGTGTTGTCCAATCAGAGGTGACTGCGATCGTTACACTGTAGCTGTCAGAGATACGCGGTCGCCCTGCTGGTTGACATTTGGCTGACATGCAAATTGCTTTGATGAAATAATGACGGGATATAAAACGTTTGAAAAATTTATGAAATCACGTTCGACTAACTTTTGCCTTTTTTTTCTTTTTTCTGCCCAATTATTGACACTAGTGCATGAAAAAGTTGATCTCTATGACAACACAATATCATAATGAATGGCGAAACAGACCAGTTCGCGGCTAAGGTAAGTCGAATATGGCCGACATCCAGTGTCGTGCACAGGGTTTGAAGCTAGGATAGGCATTAGTTAGTCAGAATACCTATTTACTGACTGTCATTATGAAAAATGATCATTGAATTATTTCCATTTGGGTAAGCAGTGCTTTCATGCCTCTATGAACTGCACGCCACTGCTGACATCACACGTCCCTTGGTTAATTCGTTGCGTTGTTCGCAACTTCCAAAGAGATTGCATCGATATAATATACTATGATATCGTTTAATACTATTAATGTAAAATATCATTTCAGAAACTTCATTGTCAATACCTAACTATCAAATATCATTACGAATAGATTATTTTAATTAAATAATTCACATAATACATACCAAAGCCGGCGGTTTTAGCATTAATGTGAGAAATGAAAAGCCCCGTATTCGATTGCCATTGGCAATTTGTGAGTTCTTAGATTGTCTCTGGTCTGCTCTGCACCCCTATTCTCTAACTCAGTTGGCTATAAACAAGTCATAATTAAATATTGGATAGAATCAGGCGTTACTTTGCGGAAGTTCATGATTTAGCAAGAAAAAATTACAATTATTTTGCTATAATCCGTAATAATTAAGAAAATTAAAAAACACGACCGCCCTGCCCAAAAATCGAACTAAAAAAGTTAAAAATCTAAATAAATCTGGTTAAATTAGAATCTTATTCATATTTTTATAAATGATATTTTTTGTGAATCACTGGATATTGAACTATAAGTGTTATATATTTTTGGAATCTACTCGTCATTTTCTAGATGATGATTATATAGTAAATCTTATTTTCGATTTTTTTTTCAAATTTAGTCTTTAATGCGGGACCATGGTCACCCCATCTTTTTTTTTTAATTTTACAAGCCTATGTCACCCGGAATAAGCTAGGGATTCTAACGATACCTGATTTATCAAAATCAGTTCAGGCGTATAGAAGTTATGGTGGAATATACAAACTCACATACATACATACATACATACTTATATACATGAACCCTGAAAACAATATACTCCTTTTTCAGGCAGTCGTATAAAAATTAAAACCACTGACATATATTTTTTATCCATTGAAGGTTTACTATGAAATAAAATCACATTAATTCATAGCAAACCTTCAATGGATGAAAAATATATGTCAGTGGCTTTAATATTCTGATAGTCACTGTTAGAGAATAGGGGGGGATGGTAGGGAGTTTCAGTTAAGATGCTTACATCGATGCACGCCGAATATAGTATGTAGTGTTCTTTATAATTCACATTTTATAAATTCTATACAAATTTTTAAAACTATATTATTATATTTTTAACATAAAGGTTTACATCCACTACAAGTAATATAGAGAGAGATCTTAAGCAGTCGTAATAAACCTAACGTGAAAAATCATGTTTGTGATAAGGTATTTAAAAAAAAATTATGAAATTAATGGTCTTATGGTTGACTCACATTGATGGCAGCAAATCGAAGCTATAGGGATAATGGCAACTCAATCAAATCAGCAACTCTTTATCAAACTTAAAAACGCGTTGCTAGTACGAAATTTGTATGAAATACAAAGTTGTGAAATCATCAAAATTCCACGCATTTCTTTTCTTTGATCTATATGTAGTTTAAAATGGTTATGGAATTTTAAACTAATCGAGCATGTGAATTTTAGGGCTTCAAAATGAGTAAGAAATAATTTATTTTTATCAAACAAAATACCATACTTATTTTGGAGTTAGAAAAAAGATCCTGATTTGACTAGTTATCAAATACCCAATTTCAAAAAGTAGATAGGCACTAGTAAATTCTGTATGTAAAATTAATACTTATTTAATATGTTTCCACATAGCAAAGAACTTTCCGCTAAAATATTACGAAATAATACCAAATAATAATATAAAATAATGTTTTAGACGTGTGTAGTGGGCGAAAACCTTAATAAACAAATTACTACAATATTTTATTTCTAATGTACATTGTTAATTAAAATGGTTTGTCCTGGACAAATAGTGGAAGTTAGATTTGTATCATGTTCATAGTAACTATAGTTATACAGGGACTACTCGCACTACAGAAAGAACTGCTCTTTACGTGCCTCTAGTGTGAGTAGTTTGGTTTTGTAAACATAGATGGCGCTGCACACTGTTAGCTCGCGCTATAATGATTAATGATCAGTTCACTTTAATATAAGCTATATGAAACGGTTATACACTGTAGAATGTAGTGTTTCAATTAACTAATGGAGATATTCTGCACGTTGCTGCGCTTGCAGTTCCTTATTCGTATAAGTGGGAGTAGATTTTGTTCATAAGCCACAAAAATTTTTCGTTGCAGTTTGACTTTGCTCACATAGATGGCGCTGTACACTGTTACCTCGCGCTATTACGTTTATTTCCACTATGATACAGTATGGTGCGTGCAAAATACACTAGAAGGTGAAGTGTATATACAAGAACTAGTGTTTAAAATAATTTTGTAAGATAGACAAAAATTAACGCTCATGTAACATTGTTCCATCTGGATAAATACTTAGTGCAGTTTGGGGTTGGAAGAGTCTGAGGTATCGCTGGACCTTGCTGTGCTTGATATTCCTTATTCCTATTGGTAGGAGTAGATTTAGTTTATAGTCCACATTTTCTTCGTTGTAGTTTGCTTTTGCTCACATAGATGGCGCTGTACACTGTTAACTCGCGCTATAACATACATTTCCACTACATTGTATGGTGTGTGCAAAGTATCTTGAGAATAGTGTATAAACTAACTAGTGTTGAAAATAATCAGTTTTTATGAGTACACGCTCAAGTAACATGGTTCCTCCTGGATAAATAGTGCAGTTTGGGTTTGTAAAGGTCAGAGGTATCATATCTCTGAACTTT